>SJYV01033159.1:10370-26380 GCA_006410875.1 Neotragus pygmaeus
GGCCCGCAGCGCCCCCGGGTCTCTCCCCGGGACGCCATGGCCCCACCGAGGCCAGGCGCACCTGCGGGACCCCGGGCGCGTCAGCTCGCGCGCAGCTGAACAGGGTTCAGCTGTTTTGGAGAGGCCAGGGCCCCCTAGGGTGCAAGTGGGGGCCGGGGCCATGGAGCCCCCGGCCGTCCCCTCGGAGAGGAGCCTGTCTTTGTCTCTGCCTGGGCCCCGGGAGGGCCAGGCCACCCTGAAGCCGCCCCCCCAGCACCTGTGGCGGCAGCCGCGGACCCCCATCCGTATCCAGCAGCGCGGCTACTCGGACAGCGCGGAGCGCGCGGAGCCCGAACGGCCGCCACACCGACCCATAGAGCGCGCCGACGCCGTGGACACCGGCGACCGGCCTGGCCTGCGCACATCCCGCATGTCCTGGCCCTCGTCCTTTCACGGCAGCGGCAGCGGCAGCGCGGGCGGAGGCAGCTGCAGGCGGTAAGACTCCGAGCTGCGGACGCGCGCGGAGCGGATAGGCGCGCAGAGGGGACGCAACTCTCTCCACTGACCGCAGGGGGCGCTGTGCTGCGGGTGGGGTCAGTGTGACTGATGGGGACCGAAGGGGAGTTCTGCGGGGGCGTCCAGGACCTGGGCCCCCTGATCGTGCACCGTAAGCGAGGCGTCCAACTGAAGCTGATCTTGGGGTCAACTTAGGAGGCGCCATGCTGCGTGTGCTGTTAACGGGGATCTTAGTTGAAGGCTGCAACTTTAGGTGTCTACGGTGACAGAGCAAGACAATGGCTAGGCTGGGAACCACTTGACCGGGCTTTCCTGGGGATGCTGTTTTAAGGGCTAGATTCACTGTGTTTGGTCACTGTGTTCGGGGAGCTCTGTAGCGGGGGTGGGGTGGGGTGGGGTGATGGAGTGCCTGCTAGGACCACAATGCTTCCTGCAGACTGGCGAGCTCTCAGAGTCCTTCTAGAGCCGGCAAGAGCCTATTGGGAGTGGGATTCCTGGACTTGCACTGTAACTGGGGTCAGTAATCTAAATGGGGCCTCTGAGGGAGCCCTGTGTTGGGGGCTGTGCGTGATGTGGGAGCCCCTTCTCAGGGCAGGAATGTTAAGGCTCAGTAGCTGCCTAGAGGGAGGGAGCAGTGTTCAGGGGGCGCATAGTACCAACATAGGGTGAGGGAGTCCCTGCCTCCTCTGATGACAGTGATGAGGGGTGTTGGGTACCCTCTCATTGACCTGAGTTGGTCATCCAGCTATTGGGAATGGCCAGCCGTGGCTGCATGCTCTGCCTGGGTTTCTGGGGTCCTGTGGCTGTCACAGCATAACTGTGCATGTTTCCAGGATAGTGTAGTTTGTGACATGCTGACTACGCGCTCCCAGGACATCGTGATTGTTGTCTGTGTGACTTGTATGCTTCAGGGACATGGGATGGGGGACCCTATGACTGTGTGTGCTTCCGGGTCTGTGCTTGTGTGTGACTGTGCTTCTGGTACAGTGACTGTGATGGTGACTTCACGTAGCCCTGGGGCACAGTGACTTTGCAGGGTGACTGTGTGTGCTCCTGGGATGCTGTGATTATGCAGCATGGCTGTGTGTGCTCACAGGACATTGCGACTGTGTCACTGACTGTGCGTGCCCGTGAGACTCGGTGAGTGTCACAGACTGACTGTCTGCTCCTGGGACAGTGATTATGACAAGGTGATGGTGTGTCTCTGGGGCAGTGATGGTGAGAGACTCAGGACAGACTCAGGACAGACTCCTGGGACCGTCATTAAGACAGAGTGACTGTAGGGCAGTGATTGTGACAGGGTGTCTCTGGGATGCAGTGATGGTTACCCTGTGATGTGTATACTCCTGGGGGCCATGTGATTGTGTCAACAGGACTGTTCATGCTCCCTGGGACACTGATTGAGACACTACTCTAGGCTCCTTGTGTGCTGCGTGCCTGGGTGTTGGTGCTCTGACTTTTGGGGTGTGCTTCCGACTGCCTGGCGTGCAGAGCTCTAATTACCTAATGTTCCTATGTGCTCTGGTGTCTGACCTTGTGCCCTGGTGACATGTGTGACTCATGGCTTTGACTGTGTGCTTTGTCTAACTCCCATGGGAGTTTGGAACATCACTGGGACAGTCAGAGGCCGGCCTCTCTCAGAGTTCCTGAGGGAGGCCCCTCTAGGCTGGGACCCTCCTATTCTGGCCTTTTTTTGGTACCTCCAGCTGGCACCACAGCCTCTAGATCACCCACCCACCTCCATTCAGGGAACACCCCAGCCTCAGCATCCGTGTCCCCATCCCAGGAAGCAAGTGTCATGGATCCAGTACTCACAGCCTGCTATTTCCCAGAGGGAACTGAAGCAAAACAAAGCTGGAATCAACAGGAAATGCCAAAGACCAGGGGCAACTTGCCAAACTGGCTCAGGTCACTGTCCTGAGATACCCACAAGGGGGTGGGGTGCAATAGGAACAGATCGTTATTCCCTTTTTAGGCCCCAGAGATTCCTCCTACCCTCATCTCTGGGGTGCTGACTCTCTTGGGACAATGACTGAGTGATAATAACCGTCATTGTCTTAGTATCATCCAGCTCATAATGGCTTGCTCTTGGGCTCCATGCCGGGAACTTTTCCACACTTCATCTCCAGTGACCCATGAGGTATTCCTGTTGGACACATGGGAAGCAGAGGCCCAGAGGGGCAAAGCCTGTTCTTCTTCTTACCCAGGTTCACACAATTAGGAAATGGCAGAGCTGAAATTCATTCCAACACAGGTCCCCTCTGATTCCTGTGCACCCTGGCCCAAGTGTCTTGACCTCTCTGAGCCCCAGTTTTCCCATCTGTACAGTGAGGCTGTTCCTGTAACTGCCTTGTGGGGGTCATTTGAAAAAAAAAAATACATTTATTTATTTTTGGCTGCTTCGAGTCTTAATTGCAGTGCAAGGACTTCTCTCTCGTTGTGGCTCTCGGGTTTATTTGCCCATACAGCATGTGGGATCCTGGTTCCCTGGCCAGGGATCAAACCTGTGTCACTTGCATCGGAAGGTGGATTCTTAACCTCTGGACCACCTGGGGTCATTTTTTAAAAATATTAATTAATTTGGCTGTGTTGGATCTTAGTTGCAGGATTTGGAATCTAGTTCCCTGACCAGGGATTAAATCCAGCCCCCCTGCATTGGAAGTGCAGAGTCTTAGCCACTGGCCCACCAGGAAGGTCCCCTGTAGGACTCATTTTGAGAGTTCTGTGAGACTGGGGATGTGTGTAAAAGACTTAACACAGCAAGTGCTTGGTAGATCGTCACTCAGGGACCAGGATTTGGGAGAGGAGCTGGGACCTAGGTAGACCCTGCTCCTCTAGTGTGTGTTAGTCGCTCACTCATGTCCTACTCTTTGGGACCCCATGGACTAGCCGGCCAGGATCTTCTGTCCATGGAATTCTCCAGGCAAGAATACTGGAGTCGGTTGCGATTCCATTCTCCAGGGGATCTTCCCGACCTAGGGATCAAACCTGGATCTTCTGCCTTGCAGGCGATTCTTTACCATCTGAGCCACCAAGGGAAGCTTGCCCTGCTAGTAAGGGAGGCAAAAACGGGAACCTCAACCACATCCCGGCAGGGGCTCAGGTTTCTGTTCTGCTGTGGGCCTGTGCAGCCTCCAGCGACTGGAGGGAGGGCAATGGTGCCAGCGTCCTCCTTACCCCCAGGCAGAAGGAAGAAGGGGAAACAGAGGCAGCCAGTGGGAACTGCACTCGTTTGAAATGGACATTCAGCCAGCTCAGTTCCCCAGAAATGGTGCACACACGCGGGATTCCAGTACCACCCACATTAGAGTTCATGCAGCCACTGAAAAAGGGATCCGGAGAGCCCTTTAGACTTGCATCACAGGAACCTCCAAAGAAAAGGCACTCCATCCTTCATCTGAGATGGCATGCGCAACCCCCCTCCAGACCTGGGAATGTAAGAGCCTGCGCTCGCGGCGCCCTGTGGGGCTGAGTCATGGCACCACCACGAACTGTCAAGAAGCAGATGGAGCGGGAGGAAGAGGACTCGTGGTGAGGTGGGGGAACTTGTCGGAATTAGATGCGAGGGCAGTGTAGAGCCCCGTTTGGGGTACCTTCACACGCTCCCAGCCGAGAGGGGCGCTGCCTGGTCCCAGGAGGGGTTGGACGAAGCCGGAGTGGGGTCTCTCTCTGGCCAGTGGTTTCCGCTGGGGGCTTCGCCTCCCCCGGTCCCTGGCGCCCCCACATCCCTGCGCGTGTGTTTTGAGAGCAGGTTTCTCCTCGCGCCCCGCCCTCCGCGCGCCCTCTGCTGGGTGCCAAGGGAGGCACAGGCTGAGTATGAGCTCCGAGTCCGGACCTGCCCCCGGGACTCTCGTCCCCCAGAGTCGAGCAACGTCGCCGCCGCCGCCGCCACTGCTGCGGAGCCCCCGGATTATTATTGCATGTTTATTGAGTGCCCGAGAGAGCGGACGCCAGGCCGGCTGACCTCAGGCTCGCGAGTGAGGTCCTCGCCCACCCGAGGTTGGGACCAGGCTCCCACCTCCATCCTCCACCCCGGGCCGAGCGTGGTGGAGACAGCCACCTGGCGGACGCAGAGAAATTTGGCGGCGAAGTTGAGGACACGGAGTTCCCAGCTCGCCGGCGCCCGCCCGCCCTGGCCCAAGCCGATGCCGATGCGACGGCCTCCCAACCCCAACCTGCGTTTTAACTCCCGGCATGTTTGGCTTTGCATTCCTGCCGAGGAAACCGAGAGATAAGTGATTTGCCCGAGGTCAAGGGCAAGGAAGAACTGAGGTTAAAAACCAAGTCTCCAAGACTCCAGACCAGTAGGTGAGATTCAGATTGTAGCCCTAACCGCTGAGTCGCTGTGTGACCTCGGACCAGCATCACGGCTCTCTGTCTGTTTCCTGTTCAGTGAAAGGGGGCTGAAAAAGATCTGCCCTGGGTAGATCTGGGTAGGGCTGTGGTAAGGCTGAGCTGGCTGGCAGTGGGGCCGTGCAGTCTGGAGCTGGTGTTTTGAGAACTTGGAGTTCCTCAAAACGCACTTCCTCAGTAGAGGGGGGGGGGCATCCCCCAAACCTCAGACCCTGGCTGCCAGGGTGCCCCCTCAATGACCAGCAAGCTCCTCTGAGTTGGAAGAAACTAGGGCCTTAGGAAACTGCAGATTTCAGGGTGAGGAGAGAGTTTGGGGGGTACATCAGAGCCTGCTGTTTTCTTACTCCTAAGAGCCCAAATCCAGCCTTTGCCCTTGACTCACTGTGTGACCTCAGTTTCCTCACAGGCAACAGGGCCATTCATTCCACAAACATTGATTGAGCATCTTCAGGCTGTGGTGAAGAATGCAATGGCCCAGTCCTGCCATCCTGGAGTTCTCAGACTAGCCAGTGAGGAGGAAATCTCACGGAAAGGCATTCAGTAATTTCAGATGGTGACAATGGGACATGAAGAGAAGAGGGACTCTGAAGTCAGGGAAGGTCTCAGGAAGTGACTTTTGAGCAGAGACCTAAATGAAGTGAGAGAAGATGCTATGAGGGTAACAAGCAGAGGGAACAGCAAAGATTCTGAGGTAGGAACCTATTTTACATGCTGGAGGAGAAGCATGGAGGGCAGGTGTGACTGGCACAGAGCGAGCAAGGGGTGCTGGAAGGAAATGAGGTGGGAGGTGATGGAGCAGCTCATTAGGGCCTTGTAGGTCAGGGTCAGGGTTGGCTTTAGACCAACCCTTTATTTTATTTATTTTGAATATTATTGATTTCTTTGTCTGTGCTGGGTCTTAGTTGCAACATGTGGGATCTAGTTCCCTGACCAGGGATTCAAGCCAGGACCCCTGCATTGGGAGCACAGACTTTTAGCCACTGGACCACCAGGAAAGTCCCTGCTGCTGCTAAGTCGTTTCAGCCGTGTCCGACTCTGTGCGACCCCAGAGACGGCAGCCCACCAGGCTCCCCCGTCCCTGGGATTCTCCAGGCAAGAACACTGGAATGGGTTGCCATTTCCTTCTCCAATGCATGAAAGTGAAAAGTNCTGTGCTGGGTCTTAGTTGCAACATGTGGGATCTAGTTCCCTGACCAGGGATTCAAGCCAGGACCCCTGCATTGGGAGCACAGACTTTTAGCCACTGGACCACCAGGAAAGTCCCTGCTGCTGCTAAGTCGTTTCAGCCGTGTCCGACTCTGTGCGACCCCAGAGACGGCAGCCCACCAGGCTCCCCCGTCCCTGGGATTCTCCAGGCAAGAACACTGGAATGGGTTGCCATTTCCTTCTCCAATGCATGAAAGTGAAAAGTGAAAGTGAAGTCGCTCAGTCATGTCCGACTCTTAGCGACCCCATGAACTGCAGCCCACCAGGCTCCTTGTCCATGGGATTTTCCAGGCAAGAGTACTGGAGTGGGGTGCCGTCGCCTTCTCCAGGAAAATCCCTAGACCTCAGTTTATATCTGACTTCCTAGGAAGGATCAAAGATCAAAGGGCTGGAAGGAAACTGAACCATGAAGGCCCTGTTGGGCAGAATTCCAGTTTCCCAATCAGACAACTCAGCACATAATTGAGGGAATTCCCTGGTGGTTCAGCGATTAGGATTTGGTGCATTCACTGCTAGGGACCAGGGTTCAATCCCTGCTGGGAGAACTAAGATCCTACAAGCTGTATGGTGTGGTCAAAAAAAAAAAAATCATAATCAAACTGTGCTCCTTCCAGGCTGAGTGACTCCTGCCAAGTCACTTCCCTTTCTGGGGCTTGAGCTTCCCCATCTCTTTCTCTCTTTTTAAACACTTATTTTTATTTGGTTTCACCAGGTCTTAGCTGAGGCACACAAAGGTTGCAGTGTGCGGGATCTAGTTCCCTGACCAGGAATCAAACCTGATCCCCCTGCATTGGCAGTGCAGAGTCTTAGCCACTGGATCACCAGGGAATTGGTGGGCTTGACTTCCTCCTCTCTGAAATGGGCCTAGTGTGAACCCTATTTTCTCAAAGTCTGGTTTGAAGAATCAGCAAAACAATGCAGGGAACCCTGAGGGCAGGTAAGTATGAAGGCCCTTCCTTTTTGTTTGTATCTGGACTGAAGGGTCCTGGTGGCCAGGGCATGGGTCTTAGTGGGTTTAGAGCAATAGTTCCAAAGCAGGGGCAATCTGCAATGGCTGGGGACATTTTAGTCTTTGTGACTGGGTGTGGGGGCTGCTACTGGCATCTAGTGGGGAGGCTCTAGACTGTCTGCTGCTGCTACTGTCTCATAGGACTGCCCCCCAGGACAAAGAATCATAGGTGCTAAATGTCAGTAGTGTCAAGATAGGGAAACCCTGCATTCTCAACAAGGTGACATCCCCTCCAAGGAGATGAGATTTGGTTCTTGGAGCGGACGTGTGAAAAAAAGCTTTATAAAGCCTGGATATACACCCAGTATATAAATAGATATACAGCATATCTATGCCACTAACATTATTACATGGAGGAGGCAACTGTGGAGGGGAGGGGAGCATCTAAAAAGACACTCAGGAGGACTTCTCTGGCAGCAGCCCACTCCAGTATTCTTGCCTGGAGGATCCCCATGGTCACAGGAGCCTGGCGGGCTACAGCCCACAGGGTTTCAAAGGGCTGCACACGACTGAAGAGACTGAGCACACAGCACCAGGGGTGAAGACTCCACCTGCCAATCCAGAGGACACGAGTTTGATCCTGGGTCCAGGAAGATTCATCGTGCTGCAGAGCAACTGAGTCCGTGTGCCACGACCACTGAGCCTGCGATCTAGAGCCTGTGAGCCACAACTACTGAGCCCTGCTCTAGAGCCCATGCTCCCCAGCAAGAGCAGCCACCAAGGTGAGAAACCNCCTGGGTCCAGGAAGATTCATCGTGCTGCAGAGCAACTGAGTCCGTGTGCCACGACCACTGAGCCTGCGATCTAGAGCCTGTGAGCCACAACTACTGAGCCCTGCTCTAGAGCCCATGCTCCCCAGCAAGAGCAGCCACCAAGGTGAGAAACCTATGCACCCCAAGTAGAGAGCAGCTCCCACTGACAGCAAGGAAAGAAAGCCAGCATGTGGCAACGAAGCCCCAGCACTGCAACAACAACAAAGACTCCATGCTTCCAGTACAGGCGGCGTGGGTTCAATTCCTGATCAGGGAACTAAGATCCCACATGCCATGCAGTGTTGCCAAAAAAAAAAAAAAAAGCAGTCAGGGGGGCAGTCATGAAATAAAGAGAGACAGCCACTGACCTAGAGCCTGGCTCAGCCACTCATTGTCTGTGTGACTTTGAGAGGCTGTTTTTCTCCCAGACTGAGATGTCCCATCTGTAAAATGAGACACGAGTGTCTTTTCATGGACGTTTTGTGACAATTAAATGAGATCAGAGCTAGAGGCGGTGAATGCACAGGAAGCATTCGGAAGGTCAGCTGCTGTATCATCATTATCATCATAACCATTGTCTATATTCTCTGCTTAGTGCACGGCTTACACATTATAAGCTCTCCATAAATGTTTCTCCAGTAATAATAATCATTGCTAGATGGTTCTTTGGGGCATGAGTTCACCATCCCCTTGGCCTGCTGACTTTCCAAATAATGTCGATATTTCTTGCCCCACCAACTCATCTCTTGATTTACTAGCCTGTTGTGTGATGAGGAGTCCAAGCTTGGACTTGGGAACAAATTTTGGTGTGGCTAGTCATGAGTTTTGCTGCCTGCTGCTGCTGCTAAGTCGCTTCAGTCGTGTCCGACTCTGTGCGACCCCATGGACGCCAGAGCCCACCAGGCTCCCCCGTCCCTGGGATTCTCCAGGCAAGAAGAACACCGGAGTGGGTTGCCATTTCCTTCTCCAATGCGTGAAAGTGAAGTTGCTCAGTCGGGTCCGACTCCTAGCGACCCCATAGACTGCAGCCTACCAGGCTCCTCGTCCATGGGATTTGCCAGGCAAGAGTACTGCAGTGGAGTGCCATTGCTTTCTCCTTGCTGCCCTGGTGGAGCAATTTTTGGATAGGGCCCTACCAGCTGCCAGGACCGCTTGTTCTAAGGATCAGCCCTTCAAAATTCCCTGAAGTGTCACCGGCTGCCCCAGCGCTTGGTAGTTGGAGCAAACTTTAAAAAAGAAAAAGTAACAACATTCAGTGAGTGCTTATTATGTCCAGACACTTCTCTGAGCCTTTTACATATCCATCCCTGAGGTATGTCATGTTATTGAACCCATTTTACAGGTGGGGAAACTGAGGCTCAGTGAAATGAAGTGACAGGCTCAAGGTCGGATGAATAAGATATACTGGAGGCCAGACTCAAGCCTAGGTAGTCCAGCTTTGGGCCCCTTGACTTGGGAGCCAACAGGTAGAAAGGGGAGAGATTCACAGAGATGATTTAGATTTAGAGATTTGCCCCATTTGCTTATTTTAAACAAACTTCTCCCCCTTCCCTAATCCCAGAGTCACAGATAGGAGGGGTAGGCATTGGAATTATAATTAGTTAGCTGATTTTCACAGAGAAGGCAATGGCAACCCACTCCAGTACTCTTGCTTGGCAAATCCCATGGACGAGGAGCCTGGTAGGCTGCCGTCCATGGGGTCGCTAGGAGTCAGACACGACTGAGCGACTTAACTTTCACTTTTCATTTTCATGCATTGGAGAAGGAAATGGCANCGGTCCACTGAACTACCAACTATCATTTCTTTAAAACACAAATTTTCTTGGAACATCCACTCGGGACCTTGATGTAGAATGTACAGGTTTCAGACCCTTCACACCCCCCTGTTTTTCTTCAGCACTGGCATTAAGTCTTGGAAGTCGGGTTCACTCTCTTTTGGATAATGAATGTACTGGGCCGGTTCAGGAAGCACAGCTCTGGGTACTGACTTGGCTCTGGGTACTACTGACTTACCTCCTAGCACTAGGGAAAGGGAGAGTTAGAAAATGAAACTATGTGACTCTAAATAAGAAATAGATGAGTTAAAAGAAAAACATCAGTATTGCCTAGCAAGCCTTCTTGCTTTGGAAATTTTGACACAGAAGTAGTTGAATTTCATGTAGCAGATTATTTTCATCACCAATTACCACTCGCTTAAGGTTCCCTTCTAGTGCAGCCTTGTTTAGATTTAAACTTGTCCCACCAGCCACCTTTTTCATACGGAAGGCTTCTCCCACCAAGTGCTAGCATGCCCTGTGGTGGCTTCAGGGCCTTTCAGCTGCTCATGCATTTTTGTATGTCTGTATGTGACTGCTTTCCTGTTGTATAAAGTAGCAGTGTTAGTAGTCAGGGTTAGTTTTTATTTCATTCGAAATGGATGTGAAACTTTACTGGCATACCTAGGCTGCAGCCCCATGCAAGCAAGCAAAAAGCAAAATATTGAAAATGGAAGGTAAAGATAAACTGGCTAGCAGGCAGCTACACTCACCCTTTTGTACAGCCTATGGTCCACCAGGGGGCTTTAGACAGTAAAACAACACCAAAGAGCTATTAGCATGTGAGGGTCACAACAGAAATCTTATAAATAGCTTTATTTCAACAACAACAACAAAAAGACTATAAAGTAGTTCTTTTTTTTTNAGAAGGAAATGGCAACCCACTCCGGTGTTCTTGCCTGGAGAATCCCAGGGACAGGGGAGCCTGGTGGGCTCTGGCGTCTATGGGGTCGCATAGAGTGGGACATGACTGAAGTGACTTAGCAGCAGCAGCTGATTTTCAAGCTTCCCAGGTGGCTCAGTATATAAAGAATCTACCTGCTGATGCAGGAGATGCAAGAGACCTGAGTTTGGTCCCTCTGTCAGGAAGATCCCCTGGAGAAGGAAATGGCAACCCACTCCAGTATTCTTGCCTGGAGAATCCCATGGACAGAGAAGCCTGGCGGGCTACAGTCCATGGAGTCGCAGTCCGACATAACTGAAGCGACTGAGCAGAGGCAGAGCTGACTTTAATCAAGAATCTTCACCTCTCTCAGTCTCAGTTTCCTCATCTGTGAAAGGGGATAATATGCCACCGCAACAGAGTCTCAGTGATTGCACATTCAAAGCCACCNGTCGCAGTCCGACATAACTGAAGCGACTGAGCAGAGGCAGAGCTGACTTTAATCAAGAATCTTCACCTCTCTCAGTCTCAGTTTCCTCATCTGTGAAAGGGGATAATATGCCACCGCAACAGAGTCTCAGTGATTGCACATTCAAAGCCACCACCACTGGGCCCCATGGAAATCACTGCTGAGGGGAGGTCAGGTTCTTGGAGCCACCTCATGAGTTGAGGGGGCCGTGATTCTAAAGAATACCTCAGAGGGTCTAAGGAGTAGCAGGACTGGGGGAGCCCTAGGAGTGTCTGCGGGCTGTGAGCCCACTCAGAATTTCTGGGGGTGTCTTAAGAGTTACGAGGCATGTCTTGGAGGCTGTGGGGGGTATTCTGGGACTGCCCCAAGGGTTGTGGGTACATCTTGGATTCCAGGGGTAGCACAGGCTTTCAGGACTGTCTTAAGAGCTGTAGAGGAATCTAGTTGTGCCTCTGGGGTCCATGGGGCACCCCAAGATTTTGGTGGCATCCCCATAGTTGCAGAAACATGCCCTGAATCCTCAGGCACCCCTGAGTTTATGTTGGGGTCTCGGCACTAGAGGCACCTCAGGGGTGCTGTGGAGCTATGGGGGCGGGAATCTGAGAGACTGTGGAAACATTCCCGAGGTCTGGAGGGACCCTGGGATTTGGGAGGCCTTCATGAAAATCTGTGGGAATGCTCTAGCTGTGGGGGTTTCTTGGGGTGTTTGGAGGGTCTTGGCATGATGCAGGGTTGGTGGGCATTTGAGAACCATAGAGATTGTCCTAGGATCTGAAGGAGTTTCTCCTGGGCTCTCAAAGCACCTCTGATATTTGTGGGTGGTTCCTGAGATTCTTGGGGTGCCCCTGGGCGTTGTGGGAATTCTCAGGAACAGAGCAGACATCAGGGGGGCTATGAGAGTGTGTGTGGGTCTATGGGAGTCTCTCAGGGCATCTGGATTTTGTGGGGGAACCCAGGAATTTGGGGGTATCTCAGGTTGTGTTGGGGCACTCCCTGGGATAGTGGGGCTCTCGGTCTCAGGCCCCTGAGGTCTGTGGGGCCTCTCAACATCGTGGGAGGTGTGTGTGAGCGCACCCCAGAAATCTAGGGGGCATCCCCAGAGTTTGTAGAGACGCTTCCGGAGATTGTAGGGGAACTGCGGAGGCCCCCCGGGGTGTGTGGGGTGTCCCCGCCGCGGCCTCGTGGGGGCCCTTGGCCCGCCCCGCCCCAGGGGCGGCCCCAGCGCATAGCCGGAAGGGCCGAGGCGGCCGGGAGGGAAGGGGAGGGGAGGGGCCCGTGGGCCCCGCTGTAGGGCGGCCGGCCTGCGTGGGCCGCGCGGGGCGGGCGGCGCTGCTCTCCAGCGCCCGCCGAGGCGGGGCTGCCCCGCGCCCCCCAGGCCATGGCGCGGCCGCGCGGCCTGGGCCGCATCCCTGAACGACAGCTGGAGGCCNTTCACACTTCTCACATTTGAAGTAGGATGCTAAACTTTTATCATTTAAAGTGAAATGAAATCTTGTTTCTAAATCATGTTTAACAGTAACAACACAAAATTTGCATTGCTTCAACTTTGACATCTCCATTAATTAAGTTGGCATATCAGCAATTTAATTTCTTAGTTGCCCTAGCCACGTTTCAAAAGCTCTGGGGCCACAATATTGGAAAGCTCATGTTAATAAGGTACAATTGAAATTCTATGTACTATGGGTTATGGAAAATGACTCTTGCTGCCACTCCTCCCAACACACCATCCAGACATAGCAAACATTTTCCCACACGCATATGTACTGTGATGTTCTCATGCTTCCGTGTCTGAAGATTCTTGCCTCATCTTTTTTACAACTCTCTTCAGCTTCAAATACTTGACTCTGTTACTAGAACTCTCAGGAGGACTCTTTTTATTCTGCTGCCATGCCAGCCCCAACTGAACATGGTTCTTCCTTCCTTCTCACAGGGAAATGCAGCGTTACTGAGTATTTGCAACAAGTATAAGTCTCTTTCAGATGCATTTTCTCATATTATCCTGTCAACACCAGGGGAAGCTGAAACTCAGAGAAGTCTATTGTTCACAATCATTTGCCTAGAAAGAGTCAGACACGACTGAGCGACTTAACTTTCACTTTTCATTTTCATGCATTGGAGAAGGAAATGGCAGCCCACTCCAGTGCTCTTGCCTGGAAAATCCCATGGACGGAGGAGCCTGGTAGGCTGCAGTCCGTGGGGTCTCGAAGAGTCGGACACGACTGAGCGACTTCACTTTCACTTTTCACTTTCATGCATTGGAGAAGGAAATGGCAACCCACTCCGGTGTTCTTGCCTGGAGAATCCCAGGGACAGGGGAGCCTGGTGGGCTCTGGCGTCTATGGGGTCGCATAGAGTGGGACATGACTGAAGTGACTTAGCAGCAGCAGCTGATTTTCAAGCTTCCCAGGTGGCTCAGTATATAAAGAATCTACCTGCTGATGCAGGAGATGCAAGAGACCTGAGTTTGGTCCCTCTGTCAGGAAGATCCCCTGGAGAAGGAAATGGCAACCCACTCCAGTATTCTTGCCTGGAGAATCCCATGGACAGAGAAGCCTGGCGGGCTACAGTCCATGGAGTCGCAGTCCGACATAACTGAAGCGACTGAGCAGAGGCAGAGCTGACTTTAATCAAGAATCTTCACCTCTCTCAGTCTCAGTTTCCTCATCTGTGAAAGGGGATAATATGCCACCGCAACAGAGTCTCAGTGATTGCACATTCAAAGCCACCACCACTGGGCCCCATGGAAATCACTGCTGAGGGGAGGTCAGGTTCTTGGAGCCACCTCATGAGTTGAGGGGGCCGTGATTCTAAAGAATACCTCAGAGGGTCTAAGGAGTAGCAGGACTGGGGGAGCCCTAGGAGTGTCTGCGGGCTGTGAGCCCACTCAGAATTTCTGGGGGTGTCTTAAGAGTTACGAGGCATGTCTTGGAGGCTGTGGGGGGTATTCTGGGACTGCCCCAAGGGTTGTGGGTACATCTTGGATTCCAGGGGTAGCACAGGCTTTCAGGACTGTCTTAAGAGCTGTAGAGGAATCTAGTTGTGCCTCTGGGGTCCATGGGGCACCCCAAGATTTTGGTGGCATCCCCATAGTTGCAGAAACATGCCCTGAATCCTCAGGCACCCCTGAGTTTATGTTGGGGTCTCGGCACTAGAGGCACCTCAGGGGTGCTGTGGAGCTATGGGGGCGGGAATCTGAGAGACTGTGGAAACATTCCCGAGGTCTGGAGGGACCCTGGGATTTGGGAGGCCTTCATGAAAATCTGTGGGAATGCTCTAGCTGTGGGGGTTTCTTGGGGTGTTTGGAGGGTCTTGGCATGATGCAGGGTTGGTGGGCATTTGAGAACCATAGAGATTGTCCTAGGATCTGAAGGAGTTTCTCCTGGGCTCTCAAAGCACCTCTGATATTTGTGGGTGCTTCCTGAGATTCTTGGGGTGCCCCTGGGCGTTGTGGGAATTCTCAGGAACAGAGCAGACATCAGGGGGGCTATGAGAGTGTGTGTGGGTCTATGGGAGTCTCTCAGGGCATCTGGATTTTGTGGGGGAACCCAGGAATTTGGGGGTATCTCAGGTTGTGTTGGGGCACTCCCTGGGATAGTGGGGCTCTCGGTCTCAGGCCCCTGAGGTCTGTGGGGCCTCTCAACATCGTGAGAGGTGTGTGTGAGCGCACCCCAGAAATCTAGGGGGCATCCCCAGAGTTTGTAGAGACGCTTCCGGAGATTGTAGGGGAACTGCGGAGGCCCCCCGGGGTGTGTGGGGTGTCCCCGCCGCGGCCTCGTGGGGGCCCTTGGCCCGCCCCGCCCCAGGGGCGGCCCCAGCGCATAGCCGGAAGGGCCGAGGCGGCCGGGAGGGAAGGGGAGGGGAGGGGCCCGTGGGCCCCGCTGTAGGGCGGCCGGCCTGCGTGGGCCGCGCGGGGCGGGCGGCGCTGCTCTCCAGCGCCCGCCGAGGCGGGGCTGCCCCGCGCCCCCCAGGCCATGGCGCGGCCGCGCGGCCTGGGCCGCATCCCTGAACGACAGCTGGAGGCCTTCCCGGCGGCGGCAGCGGCGGCCACCGAGGACGAGGCGTTCCTGCCCGAGCCCCGAGCCCCGCGCGCGCCCCGCCGCCCACGTTCTCCGCCTGCCTCGCCAGTCTTCTTTGCCAGCCCATCCCCAACTTTCCGCAGGCGCCTTCGACTTCTCCGTGGCTTTCAGGATTTGGGCCGCCAGGCGTTGGCCGGGTAAGTGCGCACCGGTGGCTGTGGGTTCAAGTCCCCACCCTGGCCATCAGGAGCGAGCCGCGCGCGGGTTTTGGGGTTCGCAACTAGCTCGCTCAGCCTTTTTCCTCTTCCGTCACAGGGCAGCGATAAAAATCATCTCTGCCCGTCAGGGTTGCCGTGGAGACATCTGATAAGGCATGCAGTAGGCGCTCAATAAACGCCACGTGCCTCCCACTTCCTGTGCAGACCTGAAGTTGCGGTCAGGCTTTGGGGCCGAGTGGAGCCCACCTGCCACCCAGGATTGTCTGGGGACGTACGTTGGGTTGTGTTATCCTTAATGGAACGGCCTGTGAAATGGGGCCAGCGCTGCCCTGTGGGGGCTGCCTTGCCAGGAGGCACAAAGAGGGCAAATGAAAGTTCCCTTCGTACCCAGACCCAGGGTGGGCCGCGGGGGCNATTGTCTGGGGACGTACGTTGGGTTGTGTTATCCTTAATGGAACGGCCTGTGAAATGGGGCCAGCGCTGCCCTGTGGGGGCTGCCTTGCCAGGAGGCACAAAGAGGGCAAATGAAAGTTCCCTTCGTACCCAGACCCAGGGTGGGCCGCGGGGGCGGGAAGGCTGCGGGGTGCGGAGCCGCGAGGCCACATCCGGTGTGACTCTCCGGTGTCCCGTTTATCTTGGAAACTGTAGATTGGCGGCCCGGAGGTAGGCGCGGGGCTGACTGGGGGCTTCTCCGGAGCCCCCATCATCCTCCGTGCTCTCCGGCCCCCTCTCGTTTAGAACCCGAATCCTGGGACTTGGGGATGAGATGGGGCGGGGCACGGTCAGGAGGAGGGG
>SJYV01033162.1:0-12878 GCA_006410875.1 Neotragus pygmaeus
GGCCGCAGAGAGCTCAGCTCTCTGGGTGCTGGGTTAGTCCTCAGTGCAGACCTGGGGGCTGCTGGGCAACGGGGTGTGGCCGACAGGCGAGTCTGAAGACTGAGTCCCCCCGGCCCCTGCCCTGGGGTTGTGGTAGCGGCACTCCTGCCCCGAGCCCTGCCAGCCTCTCAGGGCTGCTGAGGGGCCTTCACCAGCCTTAAACTCTGCCCCTTCTCACCCACAACAGTAAGGTTTTAGACCTGGGCCGAGCCCCAGAGTGCTGTGTGACCCCAGGCAGGCTGCTTTCCCTCTCTGAACACAGGAAAGGGGAGGCAACTTCAGGGCAGACCTGTGGGCTGATGCTGCAACACCTGTACACAGAGATACCCCCACTGGGCTGGACACAGGTCAGGATGTTGATGTCCCATCATTTGCCGGAGGTCACTGGGTAGGAGAGATCCTCTGGAGAAGGGAAAGGCTACGACTCCAGTATTCTGGCCTGGAGGATTTCATAGACTGTATAGTCCATGGGGTCGCAGGGAGAAGTCGGACACTACTGAGTGACTTTGACTTTTCACAGTACATTGGTGGGGAGTGGGTACTCGAGCCAAGCTATCTGATACCAGTTGTCACGTGAATGACAGTGACTGAATGGGAAGTCCTGGAGCTCTGGGTGCAGGTGTGGACTGACACAGCCTCGGAGAGCCCGGACCAGTACTCGACCTGGGGAGGAAGGGCTGGGTGGCCTTCTTGGTGGAGGCTACCCAAACTGGCTTTGGATTAGGTGGCAGAGAGGAGGGGTCATTTACTGGGAGACACACGGTCAAGGGTGAGGGTGAATGAGCAGAGGAACTTGGCGGCTGGAGCAGGGGCCGACGTGGAGCCGACAGGGGCAGGGGCATCCAGGGGGCTGCCCATTAGGGCAGTCTTGTGGGTGGGGGCGGGAGTTTGGATGGAAGTGTGTTCCCTGGAGCTCTTGGGCTGGGGTGCCACAGGCTGTAGGGTGAACTCAGCATCCCCCATCCCGCAGCCTCGCACATCTTTTCTGCACCTCCTGCTTGTTCCATCAATTGCTTGGTCAATCCACGAGGGATGAGGGGCCGGTAACAGACCCACTGCAGGTCTGCTCACAGTAGGTCCTTAGGAAACGCCGGGGAGGCCTCACCCCCAACACTGGAGCCTCCCCATCTCTCACCCCAGCCCTGTCTTCTCTTTCAGAACTTTCCAGAACAGCAGCTGCAGCCACAATGGCCCCGCCCTGGATGCCCGCTGTGGGCTTCACACTGGTGCCCAGCCTAGGGGGCTTCCTGGGCACCCAATACATCCGTGGAGAGGGTTTCCGCTGGTATGCCAGCCTGCAGAAGCCGCCGTGGCACCCGCCCCGCTGGATTCTGGCTCCCATCTGGGGCACGCTCTACTCGGCCATGGGGTAGGTGGGAGTGGGCGCTGGCGTGGCGCTGGGCCTGTCCACCTGCTGGGTAGGTGGGGCAGGGGAGGCCCAGGCCCGAGGCCCGAGTGTCTTCTCCGGAGGTGAACTCTCCAAGTGCTGGTGGGGAAGTGGGCACCGTTTCCCGGCCCTGTTTGGCAAGTGAAGGTGGAGAAAGCTGTGAGGCCTGTCGGTTGCGCAACCGAACGCTTTCCTCTGAGGCCTCCTGGAAGGGGTGGCAACCCCGTACTGGCACTCGGGCTGTTTTCACAACTGCAGGGAGAGGCCGGCCCCGTGTGTAAAGTTGACGTGGGCAGGCGAATGCTTCCAAGATCAATAGCAGTGACAGAAGCAGCAGTCATAGTAGCCATCTGTTGGGAATCCGCCTGGGGTCAGGCTTTGCCTTTGTTAAGGTTCACGACCCCTCGTTTGAAAAGAGACCTCCCAAGGACACAGGGCCCTACAGGCCTTCCTGGACAGACCTGGGAGGTGCCAAAGGCAATGCAGCACTGGGTGAGGGAGCGCGCACTCTGCTGGCTGCAGTGGGGTTTGCAGCCAGAAGACCGGTCAGCTTCCCACCATCCTCTGCAGTGTTCCCGACACGCAGGCTCTGTGGCCGCCCAGTGGGACTACAGGGGGCAGAGAGGAGAGGTCAGGCCGATGCCCCAGGCTCCTGATGGGAGTAAGACAGTCCTCGAGGCCTGGGTGTCAGCCGGGCCGCACCCTCTTCCAGCCCCTGGCCCTGCCCATGGGCCTGTGGTTCTTCCTGCGTCCCACCTTCTCACCATCCCAGTCCAGAGGCGCCGCTGGTGCTGCCTTCACTTGCTCCAGCCTCCAGGCCTCCCCTCCCCATCGAGATTCCGATAAGAGCGTCAGTCTGGCATCACCTCTCTATTTGTGGAACCCGGCAAACCTCTCAGAGTAGACAACTCAGCCCCTGGCCTCAGACTAGCTGGATTCAAATGCAGACTCACCTCCCGACAGCCTGCCAAGAGCTCTGAGCACTTCTCTCCTCTGTGCCTCAGTTTCCACACCTGTAAGATGGGGGTGACTGTCCTGCCCACCTCATGACGTAACCATGAGGATGAGTGAGCTAATGCTTGCAGAGAGGTGCCTGCATGTGTAAATGTGGAAGAAGTGAAGTGAAAGTCACCATCGTGTCCGACTCTTTGTGACGCCATGGACTATGCAGTTCAGGGAATTCTCCAGGCCAGAACACTAGAGCGGGTAGCCTTTCCCTTCTCCAGGGGAATCTTCCCAACCCAGGAGTCGAACCCAGGTCTCCCACATTGCAGGCGGATTCTTTACGAGCTGAGACACAAGGGAAGCCCAAGAACACTGGAGTGGGTAGCCTATCCTTTCTCCAGCGGATCTTCCCAACCCAGGAATCGAACCAGGGTCCCCTGCACCGCGGGCACATTCTTTACCAGCTGAGCTGTGAGGGAGGACAGTAGCTATTGTTATCAGTGGTGGTATCACTGCCCTTGTGGTCCTAGGAGCCCCCCAGGACCAGGTTCTCTTCTGCTTTACCTCCCCAGAGACCCCCTCAGACCCTGAGGTACTGTTGCCCGTAACCCAGGCTGACTCAGGGTCTCAGGTATGCCCCTGAAAGTGTTCGTCACTCAGTCGTGTCTGACTCTTTGCGACCCTGTGGACTGTAGACCACCAGGATCCTCTGCCCATGGGAGTTCTCCAGGCAAGAAGTGGCTCAGACTGTAAAGCGTCTGTCTACAATGCGGGAGACCCAGGTTCGATCCCTGGCTGGGGAAGGTCTCCTGGAGAAGGAAATGGCAACCCACTCCAGTATTCTTGTCCGGAAAATCCCATGGACGGAGGAGTCTGGTAGGTTACAGTCCATGGGGGTCACAAAGAGTCGGACACAACTAAGCTTTCACTTTCTTTCCCTTCTCCAGGGGTCTTCCCGGCCCAGGGGTTGAACCTGGATGTCCTGCTTTGCAGGCAGATTCTTTACCGTCTGAGCCACCAGGGAAGCCCGTATATGGGCCTAAACCTTTACATATTTTTGTGGCCTAACCCTGGCAAACTCATCCTTATCTTCTAAGGCCCAGCCCGAAATCCCCTAAGGCACATTCAGTTGAATGTCTTCTGTACATGCTTCACTCTTGACAACAGTGATGATGATGATGCCAATTATTTATTGAGTGTCCTACTCAATTATTTATTGAGTACTTGTCCTAAGGGCAGCCAGGTACTTAGCACCACCAAGATATTAACTAGAATCTCTGCAGCGACCCCATGAGAGACAAGGGCCCAGAGAGGTTAAGCAAGTTCCTTGAGGTCACACAGCAGTGGCAGGGCATGCCTGAGTCAGCACTCTGCGGTCTCAGAGGTGAGTGTGGCTTCCTGCCTTGCAGGGAGGCCCCTGGCCCCTTCCCTGCTGGTGCCCTGACCGGTAGCCTCTGTTTCAGGTATGGTTCCTACCTGATCTGGAAAGAGCTGGGGGGCTTCTCGAAGGAGGCAGTGGTTCCCCTGGGCCTCTACGCTGGGCAGCTGGCTCTGAACTGGGCGTGGCCTCCCCTCTTCTTTGGCGCTCGACAAATGGGCTGGGTAAGTGTGGCCTTGGCTTGTCTCCCTGGTCCCTGGAGATGGCCCCTCCCTGGGGGCACATGGGGTACCATATCCCAGCCCCCCAGGCCCAGGATCTAAAGGTGGGGGGCAGAGGAGGCACATGGCTCCTGGTCCATTCAGACGCTCTTAGCAGTGGGGTGGAGGGGGTACTTCCCTGGTGGTCCAGTGGCAAGACTCCACGCTCCCAATGCAGGGGGCCCTGGGTTCGATCCCTGGTCAGGGAACCTAATACTGCAACTAAGCCAAATGCAGCCAAATAAATATATTTTAGGACTTCCCTGGCAGTGCAGTGGTTAGGACGTCACACTTCCAATGCAGGGGGTTTGAGTTTGATCCCTGGTTGGTGAAATAAGATCCCACATGCCACAGGATATGGCCAAAGAGAATACAGCAGCTCTTAGCAGACCAGTGCCCCTCAGCTGCTTTTCATCCATGAAGGAAGCCTTGTGGGGCTCTGAAGCTCCGTGGCCTTATGGGCCTTGCGTGCAGGAAAACCTACCTTACAGCTGATGCTGTGCAACCCTCCATGTGGCAGAGTCGGGCAAGGGTGACGGTTCCCATTTTACAGATGAAGAAACTGAGGCCGAGAACAGGAGCAGGGCTTGGGCAGGTCACAGAGAGGTGGCTGGAGAGTTCCCTCTGGCGCCGTGGTTAGTGGGCAGCTGGGACACACCGCCCCGTGGGTCGTGGGGCCTCAAGCCTCCCCATCCTCGTCCCTGCAGGCCTTGGTGGATCTCCTGCTGACTGGCGGCATGGCGGCAGCCACAGCCATGGCCTGGTGCCGGGTGAGCCCGCCGGCTGCCAGCCTGCTGTATCCGTACCTGGCCTGGCTGGCCTTCACGGCCACGCTCAACTACCGCATGTGGCAGGACAACCAGGGCCGGAGGAGCGGCCGGCAGCTCTCGGAATGACGCCTCGCCCTCCGAGGACTGCAGCCGCCGCGGGTCAGGCACTGCCGGTTGGTGGGGGCCCTGGGGCTCCCCCCGCCACCAGGCTGCCTGTCTGCTCTCAGCCCAGGGGGTGACCAGCAATTCCAGAGGTGCTCCTCTGAGCTGAGCCCCCACCGAGACAACGTCCTGCGCCTTCAGCCCTGCTCGAAGCTCGCTTTCGGAACATGGAATTTTATAAACCAAATAAAGTGTTTCAACTTCTTGGCCATGGCCTGTTTGCTTGGGTGGGACACCCGGCTGTGGGGAGGGCAAGGGGCTTGTCCTCCGGCTGGGTGTGTCTGGGCTGGGTCATCCGTGGGCTGCAGACCAACACCTCTCACGATCCTTCCAGGAGAGGAGGTGGCCTGCCCAAGGTGGAGCGGCAGGCATGGGCAGAGAATGGGTGCAGCCTTGGCCCCCAGCCCGGGGAGGAGGTCCCTGGGTTAAGCAAGTTCACCCTCTATGCATCCGGGAAGCCCGGCCCAGGCCCACAGTCGGCCTGGTCCACTGCCTGGGTCTGCTCGGGCCCCAGGCATGGTCCTCCGCTGGCCTCAGCCAGGATGGGTGCCAGGCCCAACACCAGGCTCAGGCCCCTGGGGACAAACACCCCATCAGGGAGGGGATGGGTACACAGAGGGCAACACCTCCCTGGCTTGGCTCACCTAGCCGTGGGAGGTGTCATCCTGACCCTCAGTCAGGTGACCCACGACCTCTCCTGACACCTGTTTGGAGTGAGACTGGCAGAGCCTTGGACACAGGCTCCTACTGGAGCCCTTAGCTCCAGGCCAAGTTCTAACCCGGAGCGAGCAGGAGTGATCACTCCTCCGTGAGGTGTCTGATGAACCACCTGGGGTGAGCGCTTGACCCGAGGGGCACAGGATGGCCCCTGGCTTGGGTTTCGGGGCTTCTGCCTTCATGTTTAAACCCACTGGGGGTGCCCCTGTGCTGGCTGAGAGCACCCTCGGCCATCCCCTGCTGCCCTGTGGGAGTCAGGGTCTCCCATCACCCCCACCCCAGGATTCCAGGACAGGCAGGGGGGAATTCCATCCCCAAGACCCCCAGGTGTAAGTGCTGGAGCCAGGATTCAGGGCGCACATGAGGACCTGCTTCCCAGGTGTCGGTCATGAGAGACGGGCCTCAGCTCCACAACGGTCCCTGCAGGGTCTGCTCTGAAATGGAACCAGTGCTGGGACCGTAAAGGCTGAATGCTGAAGAATCCTGGTGGTGAAGACTTCTGAGAGTCCTTTGGATTGCAAGATCAAACCAGTCCATCCTAAAAATCAGTCATGAATATTCACTGGAAGGGCTGATGTTGAAGCTGAAGCTCCCCAATATTTTGGCCACCTGATGCAAAGAGCCAACTTACTAGAAAAGGTTCTGATGCTGGGGAAAGATTGGGGGCAGGAGAAGGGGACGACAGATGAGATGGTTAGACAGCATCAGCGACTCAATGGACGTGAATTTGAGCAAACTCTGGGAGATAAGGAAGGACAAGGGAGCCTGGTGTGCTGGAGTCCATGTGGGACTCGACTTAGCAATTCAATTAGGAAATCAAGCTTTAGGTCAGGAATTGCTACAGCCTCAATAGCTACATACTCTCCAATTCATGCTGAAATCCTAACCCTCAGTGAGAGGTTGGTTGGTGGGGCCTTTGGGAGGCGACTAGGTCATGAGGATGGGGCCCCCTTAAATGGGATTAGAGCCCTTTTAAGAGACCCCTAGAAACCTCCCTCATCCATCACATGAGGTCACAGTGAGAAGACAGCTGACCAAGTCAGGAAGAGGGGCCCCTTGACCTTAGGCCACCCCAACCTCCAGAACTGAGAGATTTCAGTTGTTTAAAGCACCCAAAGCCAGACTGCCAGGAACTTGGAGACCTAACCACCTCCTCATCACTTGTTTTTCAAAGAATGTTTGTGCATACTTGATCATACCCAACTCTGTGACCCCATGGACTGCAGCCCACCAGGGTTCTGTCTGTGGGATTTCCCAGGCAAGAATAGTGGAGTGGGTTGCTACTTCCTCCTCCAGTAGATCTTCTGACCCAGGGATCGAACCTGTCTCCCGCGCCTCCTGCACCAGCAAGCAACTCCTCCCCACTGTGCCACCCGGGAGACCCCTTCTGACATCCCTCATCCTGGTACTTTGGTTTTCTTCGACACCCAGCTGAAAACCACTGACAGATCAGGCAGGCCTGTGGCTCCAGGGCCCCGACGAGAAAAGGGAGGCAGAGGCACAGAAGGCAGACTTTACTGCAGTACAAACTGAGTCAGGAGCAGACAGGACACGGCAGCTCTCTGCAGGGAAAACCAGAGATAAGGCATCCTGCCCTCTAACCTCTGCTCGGCTGGAGGGAGGGGTGCTTCCCCAGGACACAGGATAAACTTGCGGGTAACAGACAGGATGGGCACACAGAGGCAGGTGGCACAGTCAAGTCCAGTTTTGCTACAAGGATCACTCTCGGCCTCAGAGTGAAACATCCCCTCCCCCCCAACACACACACAGGCGCACGCACACACACGCAAGCTCTGCAGGCAGCTCTCCTACAGGTCGGACCCGTTGTCTGGTGAGCTGGGCCTGGGTACACCGTGCCTATACAAACTATGCTGCCAACGGGCTCGAAATTCCAGAAACATAATGAAGAACGAGAATTCCGCGTTTTCTTCCCATAAATGAAAAAGTAAGAAAAATCCTGCTTTTTGACTCTGGCTGGTGGCAGGCGGCCTCTGACTGTAACACAAAGTTCTCCCTGGAATTGTCCTTCTCAGCCATCCACCGCCTATTGTCTGCTGTCTGCCTGTCCCCGAGCCTCCTCACCAGTGTCCCAGCCAAACTCAAGACGAGATGAGGACCTCTGTGGGGCCCAGTGGCCTGGGACGGCCTGGCACCACACTGCGGCCTGTCCACGGGCCCGGATGGGAGGGCAACAGCAGCCAAGGGCAGCGGCCTCCTACCCTGGAGCCTCAAGGGAGGTTGTGCTGGTGAAGGTTCGACTCTGGGGGGAGAAGTTTGGCTCTGAGAAGCCAGCTCCCCGGGGTGATCTGCAGACGCCTGTCCCAGGGTCTGGGGTGGAGCGTGCTAACAGCCAGTTTGGCCTGTTAGCGTCTGGGTTCCCACGAGTGCTCCTGGGGAATCTCCTTCCTGAGGACACCTTGTCGTGCTCCCCAGAACCCCTTTCACAAACACCTCTGGAAGCACAGCACCCCAGGGACCAAGCTCTCTGGGATAAAGCCCTTGGCTGAGCTGATACCCACCACTGCACAGATGCTGGAGAGAGGTGTGTGGGCTGGGGCCTGGCACTCAACCCTGGGGACCAACCGAGGGGAGGCGAGTCCCCGAGCCCCAGGGTGGGAGACTGGGACGACGGCTTGCGGGGGGCGGAGGGGGCAGTTTGCAAAAGCAGCTCTGAGGACTGAGGCTGGACTCCACCCACAAGCACTCGCTGGAGGGCCAGCGGGCGCCTAGAGGAGGCGGGTGACAAGACAGCCGTTGGGCTCGTCCAGGAACAAGGTGCTGAAGATGTCGTTGAAGAAGCTTGGGTGGTACCTGCAGGCTCGCTCACAGTCCGGGTTGAAGTTTACCTCCAGGATCTGCGGCCGCATCACTCGCTTCCCTGATGGCACAGAAGCATGGCCTGTCTCACTCTGGCGGGGGGGCCTGGGACAGGGGTGCTGGGGACCGCGAGGCTTCTCTGGGGGGGCCTGGCCCGAAGCCTGCTCTGTCGGGGGAAGACCGGGGCCGCCTCCAACCCCGGAAGTGCCACAAGCCACCACACCCTGCTCAGATGTCTGGTTCAGTGGGACGCTGGGCCCCCTCTCCTCGCATGCAGGGCCTTTCCTCATGAGCCCTCTCCTGACACCATGGCCGCCCACTTCCCTTTCCTCCTTGTGCTCCGCCCGGACCTTCAGGGTTGGCCTCCTCTGATCCAGATCTCCGGGCTAATCAGAGAAAAGGAGCACCAGGCAGGGTGGACCAGGCCGAGGCAACAGCGCCCTCTCTCTGTCCCTGGGTGGCTGGAGGATCAGCTCTGGGTAAATGAAGGCGGGGTTGGGGAGCCCCCTCACCATCGGGACGGCTGTCCCACTTCAGCATGAGGTCGACCGCGTACACGGCCCGGGATGAGGGGTAGTCACAGAGGCCCAGCGGAGGTGGCCTGGCACATGCCACCTGGAACAGCTCCTTGAAGGCCTGGAAGATTTCAGCCTGGGGGCCGGGGGAAGGGGAAACAGGGTCAGGGGGCCTGCAGGCTGACGCGGGGACCAGCCCCTCAGAGCAGCCCTTCCTGAGCCCTGGTCTCCAAGTGGTCATGTCACCTCCTCCTCCATCCTTCATGACGCGGCTGCAGCCACCTCTGCCTGACTCTCGCTGCCCTCTCACCTGGCACCCACTCCCTGTAGACCTGTGGCCCCCCCCGCCTCAGAGCTTCCACAGTTCCTTCTGCGCCAAGCCCGGGAGCACAGCATCTGAGATGCTGACTCCAGAATGTGGGCACCAGCCCGTGTCCCCTGAGATGTGCGATTCCTGGGATGCAGAGCCCACGTCTGCCCCAGGGTGGCCCTGAAAGCCCTGCCAGGCTCCTCCCCTCGCCAGGAGCCCTGTGACACCCCACTAGGGCCTGAGGGGAGGAGGGGTCTCGCCCATGCCCGCCCCCTCTGGTGGAGGAGCAGGGCCACCAAGAGGAGGCGAAGGCCCCCCACGTGCCCGACGCTGCCCACGAGGCAAGCCCTGGCCCCTCGAGCTTGGCCAGCACTCACCTGGACGTTCTTCCAGGGGAATTCTGGGTACTGCTTCTCAAACTCCGGGATGAACTCATCGTAGTGTACCTGCAACAGACACAGGGCCCGTCGCACTCTGCCTGGGGCCTCCTCTGGGCAGGGATGAGGGAGGCCTGGCCTGCCCTGCCTTCACACAGAGCTGACACTCGCTGGGGCCCCAGGAAGGCGCCCACAGCCTCTCCAGCTCCACCCCTGCTGGTGCAATCGGGGGCAGGAGATGGGGTCTGAGCTCTGGACACATTTACTTCCCAGGGCCTCAGTGTTTCCATCTGTAAAATGGGATAGCGCGCCTTGCCCAGTAAACCTGCTTTGCAGGTGGCTGTGAGATTCCAGTGAGGCAGTGAATGCTGAGAGGACCGGCCAACGGGTTACCATGTCCCTCTCAGATGGTCACTGGAAGCAGAACTCGTACCTGAGCCTGTAGGGCTCATGTCTGAGTTCAGGAATGGCTCAAAGTGCCTGCAGGTGGCAAGGGCTTCTCAGGCCAAGTCTGCACACAGCACACACCTGAGCACGCCGGTCGTCAACTCAGGTTTCTCCCAGAGAGGACCAGGACAGGCTCCCTAAGGAAGCCCAGCGTCCACATCCTGCTGGACACGCACCCCCCACGCGAAGGGCATCAGAGGCGGCGTGACCCTCAGGATGATGCCTGCCCCACAGAGGGAAGGTGCTCAGGCCTCAGAAATGACCTCAGCTATACCCCAGGGCTCCAGCAGGGGCTCAGGGTCCCAGGGACCAGCTGCCAACACAGCCCTGGACAAGAGGAGGGGCATGCAGCAGCAGCCCTGCTGGGCACGTGGCCTGGCCCCTGACAGCGCAGGGCCCCCCGGAGGATACCTCACACACGGAACAGCGAGTGTTCAGCGCAGCTCAGGGCTTCCCTGGTGGCTCAGAATGTAAAGAATCTGCCTGTGATACGGGAGACCTGGGTTTGATCCCTGGGTCGTGGCAACCCACTCCAGTATTCTGGCCTGGAGAATTCCACGGAGACCCGGGGCAGGGCGGGGGTGTGTGTTTCACGAAGCGTGGGACACGATGACGTGACTAACACACATACACAGAGTTCAGTTTACCAACACATCACCTCGTGCCCCGGAAGTAATGGCCCCACGCTCAGGAACAGCTGCTTTCTAGAAATGGGGACCACAGGGCCACGACAGGGCAGTCGGAGCAGGGTGGAGAGCGGCTGTGCCCTACCTCCCGCCTGCCCTGAACAGTCAGGACCGACACTCCTCTGAGCTCGCTTCCTCCACCGGGAGCTGGGCCCTGCCTCTGCCCAGTGGAGCCTCCCTCCCCGACCCCAGGTGCTCCGTGGGCCAGCTGGGGGTCGATGCCCTCATCTCAAAGAAGCTTTGCCCCCATGTCCTGTTGCTCGAGGCACCCAGGCAGCCCGGGGAAGACAGAGTGTCCAGGTGGAGTCACAGGCCAGCAGCAGCCACCTGCCCTGGGGGCCATGCGACACGAACCAGGGAAGCCTCAGGGCCCCGTTATCTCGACCTGAGCTGAGTGTTGTGTGCCCCTCCAGACGCTGGGGGCAGTGGTGGGAGGGTCCCAGAGGGCAGCTCCCCAGACCAGTACACAGCCGGCCCGGAAGACAGGCTCACAGGCGTGGGATCCTGTCTGCACCAGCCTCCACGGGGACCCGGCTCCCGAGGCCCCGCCAGGCCTCACCTGCTTCAGCACCGCTTCCGGGTCATAGTTCATGACAGTGAAATGCTTCTCGTAGTCATCCAGGTCGTTGAGGGCAAAGGGCCTGCAGGACAAGCAGACAGACGCTCAACTGGGTCCCGAGCGCGGCCGGTCCCAGCGGGGTAGGCAGGCAGATGCTCGGAGCCCCCTTGCCGAGCATCCATTCTCCCCCTGGTGAGAGCTCACCACCAGACCCCAGCGAGCCCCTAAACGTCGACAGGGTGTGCAGTGGTGGGGGCCCGTCACACGAGGGGGTGTTGATTTAGGGAGGGTTACTCCCGGTTACCAGAAACGGGCTCAGCGGGGTCCCTGATGGGGAAGGAGCCCCGGTGCTGGCGTTCTCATCCAGTATGAGAGAGGCACGCCCCCANTGTGCAGTGGTGGGGGCCCGTCACACGAGGGGGTGTTGATTTAGGGAGGGTTACTCCCGGTTACCAGAAACGGGCTCAGCGGGGTCCCTGATGGGGAAGGAGCCCCGGTGCTGGCGTTCTCATCCAGTATGAGAGAGGCACGCCCCCAATCCCCGGCCCAGCTCCCCTCATCCCCAGCACAGCCTTCATTACCGGTTGGAGAACCGCAGCCAGAACACGTCGTAGACGAACAACTTCAGGGGCTTCACCGACCGCAGCAGCAGAATGTAGCGGATGTCGAACTTGACCCTCCCCACGTCTTCCCGGAGGAACAAGACAGGGCACTCGATGTACTTGGACACAACCTGAGGGCGGGAGCAGGCTCGTGGGCGCTCCACTCTCTGAGGCCAGGACGGAGCGGCCCGGCCCCCTGGCTGCGGCTCATGCCCCGGAACTCCTGAGCGCGGCCACGCCTGCAGCAGCGGACTCGCTCTCAAGCCTAGCCCCCCCAACCCCAGGCTCAGGGGGGCTCCCAACTTGGTACCTGACCCCCGCACCCTGCGTCTCCCTGTCTTTTCACACCCGTGTCTGAACTGCAAGAAGCTCTTTCTCTTCATTGTTAGTTGAGAGGAAAGATGCCGCGGATTTTTAGGCTTTGAAAACTGGAAACAAATTCTCAGCCAAAAATCCACCGGCTCTCCATCCCAGGCCTGGGAACCCCGCCAGCGGTCATCTGGTGACTGTGTCTCTCGGGCCTCTGTCTGTCCAGGAGCAGAACCTGTGTCCTTCACCTCCCCGAATGCTGGGCCCCCACCACTACAGCACCTCCACCCAGGGCCCTGTGGGGCTCCCTGGCCCAGACACCTCCCTCCTGTGGGGGGGCCCCTTCTCTGCCGGCAAGGGCAGCGAGCAGCGACTCCTCCCATCTGAGCAATGACGCGGCCACCAGGACCCGCCCTCGCCGGCCCTCGAGAGCAGGCCTCCCCCCACCTCCCAGCGCCCCGAGGCCCCACCTTGGGGGAGCTCTCGCGGTGCCGGACGATGCTGTGCAGGTTCTTGGTGATGTGGGTGTCCAGGCTGCGGGCCAGGTTCCAGGGCTTGCAGATCCAGTGGTTGTCCTCGCCCCTGGGGGCAGAGGAGT
>SJYV01033163.1:0-11194 GCA_006410875.1 Neotragus pygmaeus
TACAGCTCAGACATAAACATAAACTACTGATACAATAATGTAGGCTAAACTTCCAAATGACATTTTATTGTTTTTTAAAAGTTAGACACAAAGATTTTATACTTTACAATTTCAGTTATATGGAGTCCAACAATGGTAAAGATAACCTATGGTGTCAGGAATCAGAACAATGGGCAAGATTAACTGGAGGATGGCATAGTGAGTTTTCTGGGTGGTGTAAATATCCAGTATCTTGATTGTAGTATGGTGGTTACATGAGTGTATACATTTGTGAAGACTTTTGAGATCTACTAACACATGCCTGTCTGCGTGCTAAGTCGCTTCAGTAGTGTCTGACTCCTATGACTCGAGGACTGTATCCTTCCAGGTTCCTCTGCTTATGAGATTTTCCAGGCAAGAATACTGGAATGAGTTGCCATTTCTTCTTCCAGAGGACCTTACTGACCCAGGGGTCGAATCCATGCCTGCTATGTCTCCTGCACTGGCAGGCAGATTCTTTGCCACTAGTGTCACCTGGGAAGCCCATTAATGCATAGATTTATCCATAAATAGATTTCAGTGTGTGTGTGTAAATAAAGAAAATTATATTTGAAGTAAGCTGTTGATAGCAACTAGTTAGGCAGTCCATATGCCAGAGATAGTGGTCCTAGAAACTTCTCTGAACTTAGCATTCTTAACATGGACTTTTACTGTCAACCTCACTTATTTACTTTGCAGTTAGGAACAAAAAGAAGGTGAAAATGATGACTTACATTGTATAAATACAACTTAAAACTTTCTTGAAAATCTCATACAAAAATTATAACTTACATGTAGTTGACTGCTCTTCTCTTCGANACTTTTACTGTCAACCTCACTTATTTACTTTGCAGTTAGGAACAAAAAGAAGGTGAAAATGATGACTTACATTGTATAAATACAACTTAAAACTTTCTTGAAAATCTCATACAAAAATAATAACTTACATGTAGTTGACTGCTCTTCTCTTCGAGAGAGCCAGGCAAATAAAATTTTAAAAACCCAAGCACAGTATCACTCCCATCAGCAGAGCAATCCTATCAAGAAGAGGCAAACAGAAATCAAATGCTAATCTTTGTTGGACTTTTCACTTCCCCCATTGAAATTTTCAAATTGTCATGCACAGCTTTTTCATGTATATGATAAATTTCACATATGACAATATCCCCCTTCTCCAAAGATGATAACACCAAAAATTCATCAAATTTTTGCATTCATCTTTGAGAAGTCCAGAATTTCTGGGTAATGTAAAGACTTCTTATCTGTTTATAGCTCTTGCTCCTGACTTTTAAAAATATCTTCCAGACACATCTAATATAATGTGGTTGAGAATAAACAATATAAACACTATAATAGCTTCCTTTGGGAAATGGAAGAGTGAAAAGACTCTCAGAAGTCACTAACTCATAGCTAATGCCATTATTTGGGAAGAAATAGCAGACAGTTCTTTGTTTCATACTTTGTGTGTGTGTGTGTGTGTGTGTGTGTGGGTGTGTATGTGATTTACGTTTGTAGAAAACCAAGCAATTATGAAGAACATTACAGGTGAGACAGATCATGATCTGGGTCAATGAGAATTTAGCTAAACTTTGAATTGCATTTTCTCTGTCCTCTTCTTTAGTGACACTTTTTCATCATCCTTTTTCTTTTCCTTCTTTCTTTCCCCCATATGTTACCATTTTCTTTCCTCACTGTGTGAATACTAAGTCGCTTCAGTCCCGTCCGACTCTTTGTGACTCCACAGACCATATCCCACCGTATTCCATCTTCTGTCCATGGGATTCTCTAGGCAAGAATATTGGAGTGGGTTGTCATTTCCTTCTCTAGGGAATCTTCTGGATCAAGGGATGGAACCCGTGGCTCTTAAGTCTCTTGCAGGCAGGTTCTGTACCACTAGTGATGCCTTAAGGCCCATGAAACCTGTTTCTGTGCAGATATGGAGACTGTATCAGTATTCCTACCTCTTTTATGCTACTTACCTGTGCCATTTGGTGGTCATGATAAATAAAAATAGGCATTGAACATTTTTTATCTTTCTGTTTCAAAGCATTCTACGTTTTGCCTTTGTTAGACTCATATTTATTTCTTCAGTTAACAAATTGTTGGACAGATCTTTAAAGCAATGATGCTTATCTTAGGACAGTTGGTATTTCTCCTGAGGTTCAAGATAGTATGTATCAGGTAACTTTTCTCCTGGACTCCGGCCCAAATTAGTCAGTATTTAGTGGTGTTTTCTTCACCATTCTTGATGTGGATCGTTCTTTCCTAATTTCACTTAAGTCAATTATTAATTTTTACTACTTTTGAATTATGCTTTACATTCAAAAGAGAAAGAAAAAACAAACAGATAAACTACTTATTATGTCAGCTTTAAATAGAAGACAAAAAAAGAGTTCTTAACACTATTTACACTTTTGGATGAACAGGCATTCTAACCCTCCTAACAACAGGAGGCATGTCCATGGATTTCTGACGGGTTAAAAAAAAAAAAAAAAGCCCTAATCAAGCCATGGTTGTGGTAATGGCAGCATGTCAAATAAGCCAAAAGAAAACTATTCAGAATATATTCAGTTAAATATTTTAAAGCGCCTTACTTCAAGGCATCTTGAGTAAATCAAATCCCAGTGGGAGTCTCTTGGCTTACCTANCAGGTCAAGCCATGGTTGTGGTAATGGCAGCATGTCAAATAAGCCAAAAGAAAACTATTCAGAATATATTCAGTTAAATATTTTAAAGCGCCTTACTTCAAGGCATCTTGAGTAAATCAAATCCCAGTGGGAGTCTCTTGGCTTACCTATTAACTCTCTTAATAAATATAGATTCCAGGACAGAATTGCCTTGTGGCTACAATATGAGTGACTGTGAAAGCATAGATTTCCATTGACACCTGGCTAACCTAATTCTCTTAGTTTACAGAAGAGGGTAACTGGAGGAAATTTGCAAGAGCTGAGTACATCTCCAGAATACATTTTATAATCATTTCTGTGACCTTTGATGTGTTCATGATTTTAAGTGATTAAAATATTTTATTGTAGAAAATACTGTTACACTGAAATTTATTTAGTGTTTTTAATGATTCTTTTTAAACTAATTCAGTAGATTAATTTTCCTCAAAAATTTAGAAAAATTTCTATTTTTACAGGAAAAAAAGATTTAACAGATTTTTCTGTCTTCAAAATTATATATGGAGCTTTTGGATTTCACGTTCATATTTCTAGGTTAAAGATTTTAATCTATAACTGTAAAACTTTCTGATAGAAGAAACATTAAGCTTTGACAACAGTAAGAAGAATGTGAGCAGGAGAGATATGGTCAGAGCCATCTTTTCCCTGATTAAGAGCCCAGCTGCCAAATCACAACGGATCAGGAGATGGAATGCATTTCTTTCTCATTGTATAAAAGTCTGAAAGGTATGAATTAAAGATTCCTTGACAGAGTCAGGAATAACAGCATTATAATTGGGGGAGGTGGGAGAACCCTAAATACTGAGGTGGAAAAAATGTTGTTAGATCAAAGAATTGAGGCAGTCTATGTCATGGCGTATGTTTGTGAAAAGTCCCTCAGTTAAGGTCCAAGGAAACACTCCAGAGAAGACTTTAAATTACCTTATTCTGTATTTTAGTGTCTGTGCCCATATCTCATACCTAGCTCAACATTATGTATAATGTATAAAGAATAAAGGCAGCAGTTGTAAGAGTTATTATAACTTCCAGGAATCCGAAAAGCAGGAACCAGAGAGACTCAAAGGTACAATCAGCTAACATCAAAACTACAGGGATGAAACTGCAAGATGGGTAATTTCCAAAGTGAAGGAAAGTATTAATCTTTCCATAGAGATGGAGCTTATGGCCAGATATGATACAAAAGAGGTGTTCACATCCCCAAGGCTTTTACTGAATTCTTACCAAAAGGTATATCAGTATCAATTATGTTAAAATTAAAAAAAAATCCTAAATATATTACTTACTTAGGAAATTGTAATGAACTTGATAATTACCATGGGATGTAGGAACATGGGGCTTTCCATACGTCACAATAGTAAAGAATCTGCCCACAATACAGGAGACATGAGTTGGATCCCTGGGTGGGGAAGATCCCCTGGAGTAGGAAATGGCAACCCTGATGCATCAATCTTGCCTAGAAAATTTCATGGAGAGTGATGTCAGGGTGCTACAGTCCATGAGGTCACAAAGAGTCTGACATAACTAAGCATGGACACACACATAGGAACATATGCTGACTTTGATGGTAATTGGACTGAATAACTGGTTCCTTGACTGTAATCTTTCAGAATAGTTTAGAAACATTGCTTTTAAGAGTTAAATATGGATAAGAAGTCATAATAAAATTATTTTACTATATTTATGAAATATTCAATGATGAAACAAGTAGGTTTAGCATTTCTACTATAAAATTAGTTTGATGTAACAAATCCAAGATCATTGATAGTTCATGTTAGTTACTAAGCTGTTTGGGAATGACATTAGGTTGGTAATACATTTTCTATTATCATAATATTATATTCTTTGCTGGTAGAGGAATCAGCCTAGATTAAATGTCAGGAATTTGAAAGGATATGGAAAAAGTAAGTAACATTGTAGTAAAAGTCAAGGCTGAAATTAATAATTTAAAGAATTTTGTGTGTGTGTTTTTTAAGCTTCCTTATTTCTATTTTTACTCCAGTGTCTTATTCAGACTCCCACCCCCACCCCGACCCTGCCATCACTCTTTCTGGAGACAGTAGAAGATAAGGATTAAGAAATATTTGGATTTGAGTCTTTACCTGACTACTTGTGCCATTGTAATCAGAGATCAACTACTTAGTATGTCTTTATAGCATGAGGATGCCCTTCAAGGTTCTCAGAATTTCCACAGTAAGCATTTTTCCTATAGACATCGTTGTTGCAAGCACTTTCACTGCAAGCATTTTTACTGCACAAAACTGGCCTTAAGGCAATTTTACTGTAAAACATAAAATAACAAAAAAATAAAAAAGAATATTAAAAAAGACAAACATAAAACATGAGAAATGAACAATAAAATTAAAAATAATTTATTGCAAAATACAAAATATTTTAATATATTCAAAATATGTAGATTAATGGAAATACTGTGCAAATACTTTGTTATATTTTGTGATTTGTATGAAAGTCTTTGTCTTCTAAGTTTGTCCAAGATTTTGTTCATGATTTTTTGTGTGTGATATATCTATTTCATCCTTCAGCATCTCACTTTCATTTCTATAAAAAATTCTTTTTTTCATCAACAGAGGTATCAGTTTCCAAATTCTAGGATACGTATTTGTAACCTAAGCATTGTACTGGCTAGGTTGTGAAGTCTCTACACTGTTCTTGGAACATTGTCACTTGTCCATTCATTGACGTTCTAAAGTTATATGTGTAACATGGCCTCAAATCTGTTTCTTCAAGTCACCAAGGAATTTGCAAAATGAAGTCTGACTTTACACATTCTTATTTCACACTTTCAGTAGATTTTATCATAGTATTTTCTATCAAGTTCACATGCATAGTTAATCAACCACTATTTTAAGACCACCATATCAACTCAACACAGTATAGACCATCATATAACGGTTAAGATTTATGTAATGTAAAAATGGAAGTACTGTGCCAATGGAGAAAGGAAATCAAACTGTCAGCCAATTGGAATTAAACTGTCAAACCAAATTCTCAGCTAGTTATATTAACTTTTATGGCAAAGTTTTATGACCAATAAGTTGTGTGGCAACAACTTTTTCAATGAAGATGCTCATGGTGAAAATCCTGAACATGCTCCTTTAATACCCCAAATCTTCACCTTCAAGGATAAGTAGAAAACCAAACTGTACATTGAGGGATACACCCCTCTCTAATTTTCTCTTTTTCAAACTGATAGGGCTTAAAGGACATACACACATTATTGACTCATACTCCCAGAAATCAAGGCCTGATCAATTTTGATCTGGACCACTTCTCAGGATTGGTTTCCAGTGAGCAAACTCGAAGGATTTCAGAAACAAAAAGCAGGATTGGTTTCATTCACTACCAAATAGGGAAACCTCAGCTCGGTGGTCCTCTACAGAAGAACTGATCACTGTGTGCAGGATCCAGATGTGCCTTCATGTTACACTTGGGAGATAGAAAGCAGCACAAGCCATCATGTTCATTCTCCAGCTACTATTTTTACCTTAAGTGGTGAAGTCTTTGTTTCTGATTCAGGAATCTGTGTCAGTATGAAACCAGCAGGTGATTTTGTTAGCCTACAGGTATGGTAAAATTTCACTTTCTCACCCTTCAAAATTTTTGACAGCTACACCTCCTTATGCTGGTAAAATGATAATTATCATCTTAAGTGAGGTTAGAACATCTGTGAAAAGAGAGAAAATGAACGTATTTATGAGGGATATGAAAAAATAAGGCAGGACCAGAAAGAAACTTTGGGATGAGATTATATGTTTATACAATAATGAGAGACAAAACTTGGAATGCAGTAGTCTTCATGTAGGAAAGTCTAAAGGCAAGGGTATCTGGGCTGTTGAATAGTTCAAGTGGAGCAAACCATCACACAGTACATGTACTAACGGGGCCTCCAGACAAAGACACTGAAAGACCACACTCCTCATGTGATGACTCTCAGTTCAGCTCAGTTGCTCAGTCATGTCCAAGTATCTGCAACCCCGTGGACTGCAGCACGCCAGGCCTCCCTGTCCATCACCAACTCCCAAAGTTTACTCAAACACATGTACATCGAGTCGGTAATGCCATCCAACCCTCTCACTCTCTGTCATCTGCTTCTCCTCCCACCTTCAATCTTTCCTATAATCAGGGTCTTTTCCAAAGAGTAAGTTCTTTTCATCAGGTGGCCAAAGTATTGGAGCTTCAGCATCAGTCTTTCCAATGAATATCCAGGACGGATTTCCTTTAGGGTTGACTGGTTGGGTATCGTTCAAGTCCAAGGAACTCTCAAGAGCCTTCTCCAACATGACAATTCAAAAGCATCAATTATTTGGTGCTCAGTTTTCTTTATAGTCCAACTCTCACATCCATACATTACTTCTGGGAAAACCATAGTTTTGACTAGAAGGACCTTTGTTGTCAAAGTAATGTCTCTGCTTTTTAATATGCTGTCTAGGTTGGTCAAAACTTTTCTTCCAAGGAGCAAGTATCTTTTAATTTTATAGCTGCAGTCACCATCTGCAGTGATTTTGGAGCCCAAAGAAATAAAGCCTCTCACCATTTCCACTGTTTCCTCATCTATTTTCCATAAAGTGATTGGACTGGATTCCATGATCTTTGTTTTCTGAATGTTGAGTTTTAAGCCAACTTTTTCACTCTCCTCTCACTTTCATCAAGGGGCTCTTTAATTCTTTGCTTTCTGACATAAGTGTTGTGTCATCTGCATATCTGAGGTTATTGATATTTCTCCTGGCAATTTTGATTCCAGATTGTGCTTCATCCAGCCCAGCATTTCTCATAATGGACTCTGCATATAAGTTAAATAAGCAGGGTGACAATATACAGCTTTGATGTTTTTCTTTCCCAATTTGGAACCAGTCTATTGTTCCATGTCCAGTCCTAACTGTTGCTTCTTGACCTGCATACAGATTTTTCAGGAGGCAGGTCAAATGGTCCTGCATTCCCATCTCTGATCCACACAGTCAAAGGCTTTGGCATAATGACCTTATGGGATGTTAATTGCCTTTGGTTAAAGCAAATCCCTTCAGTGAAGTAGTGAAAAGAGAAATAAACATCCCTTGAACTGCAATATTATACCAAGTACAAGTAGAAAGGTAGATAAAATATGCAATCATTGATCATGCCTATGAAGAAACAATATATTTTGGAGATAGTATCATAGCAAATTTAAAATGATTTCTAGAAATAAAAAGTAAGCATGCTCTATAAATTCATTCAATATTCTTACTATATGTTCTTTATGAACAGAACTTAATCTACTACCATGAAAGGAATGAACATGCTTATATTATTTCAAGGCACGTATCACACACAAAAAAACGCATGAATATCATTATCATTTATCTTACAATATTAGATTACATATACAATTTTTAAGATAGCGGGAGTAGCATAAAATCTGTATTAAACATGAGTATATTGCAACAGTCTATGACAGGTCAATGACTTCATTTATACAAGACAAGCTGAATGAATTACAGAAATCATACATGTTAAAGCATTACAGAACCTCAGAAGGAGCACAGACTAACAGGAAAAAAATTCTACAGAAGGAAAAAGTCTTTTATCTGTGAGCTGTAGTATCTGTGGCTGTCCTCAGAGGTATTGACCAGTTCAGTGAAGGGCTAGATTCCTAGACCTCAGCCTTGACTCAGGACCAGGGATACCACTGAAAATCATAGAGATGAGAAAATAAGATTGGTAAAGATTAATTCAATGACATTAATAGATGTATTAAACAACAACAACAACAAAAATATAAGAAGAAAATGCCAAATGTCTAGATATAAAATGAGACATCAATAAATAAATTATTTTTAAAATAACAAATTGTATATCAAGAGCAAAATATAGCTTAATTTAGATTAAAATATATTCAAAGTCTTGAGAACCAGAAAAAGCAGTTATCAGTGTATTAATTTGTTGTCAGTATAGGAAAGCACATATTTGAAAACTATTATAACCTTCTAAATCAATGATCTAAGTTTCTAGCTTAAGAACAAATGAAAAGAACAAATCAAACCTAAAAATCGTATTCCCAAGGTGAAACTTGCCTGTTATTCCAGGTATCTCTTGCCTTCCTGCTTTTGAATTACAGCTACCTATAATGAAAAAGGCATCTTTTGTGGGCATTAGTTCTAGAAGGTCTTGTAGGTCTTGACAGAATCATTTGACATCAGCTTTTTCAGCATTAATGATCAGGGCATAAACATTGATTACTGTGATACTGAATGGTTTGTCTTGGAAACCAACAGAGATCATTCTGTTGTTTTTGAGACTGAATCCAAGTACTGCATTTCAGACTCTTTTGTTGACTATGAGGCCTCTTCATTTCTTCTATGGGATTCTTGCCAACAGCAGTAGATATAATCATCATCTTCGTTAAATTCACCCATCCAGTCCATTTTAGTTCACTGATTCCTCAAATGTCAGTGTTCACTCTTGGCATCTCCTGTTTGACCACTTCCAGTTTCCCCTGATTCATGAACCTAACATTCCAGGTCCTGAGAAATATTGTTCTTTACAACATCGGACTTTATTTCCGTCACCATTTACATCCACAGCAGGTGTTATTTTCTCTTTGCTTTGTCTCTTCTTTCTTTCTGCAGTTATTTCTTGACTGATCTCCAGTAGCCTATTGGGCACCTACCGACCTGGAGAGTTCATCTTTCAGTGTCCTATATTTTTGCCTTTTCATACTGTTCATGGGGTTCTCAAGGCAAAAATACTGATGTGGCTTACCATAATCTTCTCCGGTGGACCACGTTTTGTCAGACTCTCCCCCATGNTCATCTTTCAGTGTCCTATATTTTTGCCTTTTCATACTGTTCATGGGGTTCTCAAGGCAAAAATACTGATGTGGCTTACCATAATCTTCTCCGGTGGACCACGTTTTGTCAGAACTCTCTCCCATGACCTGTCTATCTGGGGTGGCCCTAAAAAGCATGGCTCATAGTCTCACTGAGTTAGATAAGGCTGTGGTCCACATGATCAGCTCTATTACCTTTCAGGGATAGTGGCTATCATTCTGTCTGCCTCTGCTGGATAAGGATAAGAGGCTTGTGGAACTTTTCTGATGGGAGTGAGTGACTGAAGTGAAAATGGCATCTATTTCTGATGGGTGGAGCCATGCTCGGTTCAGTTCATTTAACTCCAGTCACTCAGGAATGTCCAATTCTTCCCAATCCCATGAACAATAGCATGCCAGGCCACTCTGTCCATCATCAACTCCTGGAGTTTACCAAAATTCATGTCCATTGTGTCATTGATGCCATTCAACCATCTCATCCTCTGTCATCCCCTTCTCCCAGCATCAGAGTCTCTTCAAATGAGTCAGCCCTTTGCATTAGGTGGACAGAGTATTGGGGTTTCAGCTTCAACACCAATCCTTCCAATGGACACCAAGGACTGATCTCCTTTAGGATGGACTGGCTGGATCTCCTTGCAGTCCAAGAGAGTCTCAAGAGTCTTCTCCAACACCACAGTTAAAAAGCATCAATTCTTCTGCACACACCTTTCATTATAGTCCAACTATCACATGCATACATGACCACTGGAAAAATCATAGCTTTGACTAGAGGGACCTTTGTTGGCAAAGTAATGTTTCTGTTTTTTAATATGCTGTCTAGGTTAGTCATAATTTTTCTTCCAAGGAGTAAGCATCTTTTAATTTCAAGGCTGCAGTGAAATCACCATCTGCAGTGATTTTAGAGCCAAGAAAAATAAAGTCAGCCACTGTTTCCCCATCTATTTGCCATGAAGTGATGGGACCAGATGCCATGATCTTAGTTTTCTGAATGTTGAGTTTTAAGCCAACTTTTTACTCTCTTTCAATTTCATCAAAAGGCTCTATAGTCCTTCACTTTATGCCATAAAAGTGGTGTCATCTGGATATCTGAGGTTATTGATATTTCCCCCTGTCATGCTCAGTAAATCTTTAATCCAATATTCTGATAGGCAGGTCTGTGTTCCCTCCCTGTTGTTTGACCTGAGGCCAAACTATGGTGAATATAATGAAGATAATGTACTTCCTTCAAAAGATCCTGTGCATGCACTGCTGTACTCAGTGTCCCTGGCTGTGCAGCAGGCAACTGCCGACCAACACCCCCACCAGAGACTCCTGGACACTCACGAATGAGGCTGAGTCAATCTTTTATGGTGTCACTGCTCCTTTATCTTGGGTTCTGGTGCCCACTAGGTTTTGTTTGTGACCTCCAAGAGTCTGTGTAAGTTTTACTGACTTTAAGGTAGGGTAATGGTGTCCTCCTCCAAGAAGTTTAGTTCAGTTCAGTTCAGTCATTCAGTCATGTCCTACTATTTGTGACCCCATGAATCGCAACACGCCAGGCCTCCCTGTCCATCACCAACTCCCGGAGTTCACTCAGACTCATGTCCATCGAGTCCGTGATGCCATCCACCCATCTCATCCTTGGTCGTCCCCTTCTCCTCCTGCCCCCAATCCCTCCCAGCATCACAGACTT
>SJYV01033163.1:15935-28329 GCA_006410875.1 Neotragus pygmaeus
GAGTCTTCTCCAACACCATAGTTCAAAACCATCAATTCTTCAGCACTCAGCCTTCTTCACAGTCCAACTCTCACATCCATACGTGACCACAGGAAAAATCATAGCCTTGACTAGACGGACCTTAGTCGGCAAAGTAATGTCTCTGCTTTTGAATATACTATCTAGGTTGGTCATAACTTTTCTTCCAGGGACTAGCGTCTTTTAATTTCATGGCTGCAGTCACCATCTACAGTGACCTTGGAGCCCAAAAAAATAAAATCTGACACTGCTTCCCCATCCATTTCCCATGAAGTGATGGGACTGGATGCCAGGATCTTTGTTTTCTGTATGTTGTGCTTTAAGCCAACTTTTTCGCTTTCCTCTTTCACTTTCATCAAGAGGCTCTTTAGTTCTTCACTTTCTGTCATAAGGGTGGTGTCATCTGCATATCTGAGGTTCTTGATATTTCTCCCAGCAATCTTGATTCCAGCTTGTGTTTCTTCCAGTCACCAGATGATCAATACCAAAATCAGATTGACTCTATCCTTGTAGCCAAAGATGGAGAAATTCTACACAATCAGCAAAAACAAGACTGGGAGATGTCTGTGACTTAGATCATGAATTCTTTATTGCCAAATTCAGACTTAAATTGAAGAAAGTAGGGAAAACCACTAGACCATTCAGGCATGACCTATATTAAATCCCTTAAGATTATACAGTGGATGTGACAAATAAATTTAAAAGATTTGATCTGATAGATTGCCTCAAGAACTATGGACAGAGTTTCATGACATTGAACTGGAGGCAGTGATTAAAACCACCCCCAAGAAAACGAAATGTGACAAGACAAAATGATTGTCTGAGGAAGCCTTAGAAATATCTCAGAAAAGAAGAGAAGCTAAAGGCAAAGGAGAAAAGGAAAGACACAGCCATTCGAATGTAAAGTTCCAAAGAATAGCTTGGAGAGATAAGAAAACCTTCTTCAGTGATTAATGCAAAGAAACAAACGAAAGAAATAGAATGGGAAAGACTAGAGATCTTTTCAAGAAAATTAGAGATACCAACGGAACATTTCATGCAAGTTAGTTCAGTTCAGTTCAGTCACTCAGTCGTGTCTGACTATTTGAGACCCCATGAATTGCAGCATGATGGGCACAATAAAGGTCAGAAATGGTATAGATTTAACAGAACTAGGAGATATTAAGGAGAGGTGGCAAGAATACACAGAATTATACAGAAAAGATCTTCATGACCTAGATAATTATGATGGTGTGATCACTTATCTAGAGCCAGACATCCTGGAATGTGAAGTCTTGTGGACCTTTGGAAGCATCACTAGGGACAAAGTTAATGGAGGTGATGGAATTCCAGTTGATCTCTTTCAAATCCTAAAAGATGATGTTGCTAAAATGTTGTACTTAATATGACAGTGAATTTGGAAAACTCAGCAGTGTCCACAGGACTACAAAAGGTCAGTTTTCATTCAAACCCAAAGAAAGGCAATGCAAAAGTGTGTTCATAATATTGCACAATTGACCTTATCTCTCACACTAGAAAAGTGATGGTCAAAATTCTCCAAGCGAGGTTTAACAGTACATGAGCCATGAGGTTCCAGATGTTTAATCTATATTTAGAAAAGGCAGATAAATCAGAGACTAAATTGCCAAATCCATTGGTTCATTAGAAAAGCAAGAGAGTTCCAGAAAATATATATACTTCTGCTTTACTGACTAATGTCAAAGTCATTTACTGTGGATCACAACAAACTGTGGAAAATTCTTAAACAGACCTGCCTCCTGAGAAATTTTTATGCCTGTCAGGAAGCAAGACTGGTTCCAAATCAGGAAAGGAGTATATCAGGGTTGTAAATTGTCACCCTGCTTATTTCACTTACATACTGAGTACATCAAGGGGAATGCTGGGCTGGATGGAACACGAACTGGAATCAGGCTTGTGGGGAGAAATATCAATAACCTCAAATATGCATATGACACCACACATATGGCAGAAAGCAAAGAACTAAAAAGCTTCTTGATGAAAGTGAAAGAGGAGAGTGAAAAAGTTGGCTTAAAACTCAACATTCAGAAAACTAAGATCATGGCATCTGGTCCGATCACTTCACGGTAAATAGATGAGGAGACGATAGAAACAGTGAGATATTATGTTTCTTTGGGCTCCAAAATCACTGCAAATGATGATTGCAGCTATGAAATTAAAAGATACTTGTTCCTTGGAAGAAAAGCTATAACCAAACAAGGCAGTATATTAAAAAGCAGAGACATTACTTTGACAACAAAGGTCAATCTAATCAAAGTCATGGTTTTTCCAGCAGTCACGTATGGATGTGAGAGTTGGAATATTAAAAAAAGCTTAGCGCCAAAAAATTAATGCCTTTGAATTGTGGTGTTGGAGAAGACTCTTGAGAGTCCCTTGGAGAGTCAGGAGACCCAACCAGTCAATACAAAAGGAAATCGGGACTGAATATCCATTGGAAGGAATGATGCTGAAGCTCCAATAATTTGGCCACCAGATGCAAAAACAACAACAACAACAACAACAACCTGACTCCTTGGAAAAGACCCTGATTATGGGAGAGGTTGAAGGTGGGAGGAGAAGCAGATGACAGAGAATGAGAGGATTGAATGGCATTACCAATTCGATATAACTGAGTTTGAGTAAACTCCGGGGGTTGGTGATAGACAGGGATGCCTGGAGTGCTGCTGGAGTTGCAAATAGTCAAACATGACAGAGTGACTGAACTGAATTAAAATCTTTAAATTAAGTAGATAAAAAGAAATAATAAATATAATGTCAGAAATTAATCACGTCAAAATAAGACAAGAAAAATCAATAAATGAAAATTTTAATCTTTGAAAAGATTAATAAAATGGATAGACTCATTTCAAAATGATTTAGAAAAATATAAAAAAAATATAATTGCCAATATCATGTATACAAAATATGCAATCTGTATTTAAAAGAAATAAGAGCATATCATCACAAAATGGCTGTCAGGGAGGCTTACAAATAGCTGTGAAAAGAAGAGAAGTGAAAAGCAAAGGACAAAAGGAAAGATATAAGCGTCTGAATACATAGTTTCAAGGAATAGCAAGAAGAGATAAGAAAGCTTTTCGCAGTGATCAATGCAAAGAAGTAGAGGAAAACAACAGAATGAGGAAGACTAGAGATCTCTTCAAGAAAATTAGAGATACCAAGGGAATATTTCATGCAAAGATGGGCTCGATAAAGGACAGAAATGGTATTGACCTAACAGAAACAGAAGATATTAAGAAGAGGTGGCAAAAATACTCAGAAGAACTGTACAAAAAAGATCTTCACGACCCAGATAATCACGATGATGTGATCACTGACCTAGAGGCAGACATCCTGGAATGTGAAGTCAAGTGGGCCTTAGAAAGCATCACTACGAACAAAGCTAGTGGAGGTGACAGAATTCCAATTGAACTATTGCAAATACTGAAAGATTATGCTGTGAAAATGCTGCACTCAATATGCCAGCAAATTTGGAAAATTTGCAGTGGCCACAGGACTAGAAAAGGTCAGTTTTCATTCCAATCCCAAAGAAAAGCAATACCAAAGAATGCTCAAACTACCACACAATTACACACATCTCACACGCTAGTAAACTAATGCTCAAAATTGTCCAAGCCAGGCTTCAGCAATACGTGAACAGTGAAATTCCAGATGTTCAAGCTGGTTTTACAATAGGGAGAGGAATCAGATATCAAATTGCGAACATCTGCTGGATCATTGAAAAAGCAAGAGAGTCCCAGACAAACATCTATTTCTGCTTTATTGACTATGCCAAAGCCTTTGACTGTATGGATCACAATGAACTATGGAAAATTGTTCAAGAGATAGGAATACCTGATCACCTGACCTGCCTCCTTGTCCATCCCTGCAATTCATGGGATCAGAAAGAGTCGGCCATGACTGAGTGACTGAACTTGGCTGAACTGAACTGCTGATTATTTTTATAACAGTTGATTTGACAAGATGCATAATACAAGGAAGCTTCCTTTGTGGCTCAGCTGGTAAAGAATCCCCTTGCAATGCAGGAAATTTTGGTCCTTGCCTGGATTAGGAAGATCTGCTGGAGAAGAGAAAAGCTACCCACTCTAGTTTGCTAACCTGGATAATTCCGTGGACTGTATAGTAAATGGGTTTACAAAGAGACAGACACAACTGGATGACTTTCACTTTCAGAAGATAGAGACACTTTTTAGAAAATGAATACAAATTATTACACTTGAAATGATATATTTTTTAAAAAGTAGTGAATAAAGGAATACATTTTTATTATTAACCACCTCCTACTATTAAAACTGCAGTGAAATGTGTTTGCATACATACTCAGTCACTCAGTTGTGATTCTTTTCAACCCTATGGACTATAGCCCACCAGACTCTTCTGTTTGTGGGATTCTCCAGGTGAGAACACTGCAGTGGGTTGACATTTCTTCAGCTAGTGGATCTTCCCAACCCAGGTACTGAACCAGTCTCTGATGCTTTCGTGTCTCCTGCATTGGCAGGTGGTTCTTTACTGCTGAGCTACCTGTGAAGCTCATAGCCAAGTTTAGTTGTGAATATTTCCAGTAATTGCACAATTGCACTCATCTCACACTCTAGTAAGGTAATGCTTAAAATTCTCCAAGCCAGACTTCAGCAATACGTGAACCGTGAACTTCCAGATGTTCAAGCTGGTTTTAGAAAAGTCAGAGGAATCAGAGTTCACATTGCCAACATCTGTTGGATCATCAAAAAAGCAAGAGAGTTCTAAAATAAACTCTATTTAAAAACTCAAAATAAACTCAAAATTAAAAAAACTCAAAATAAAATCTATTTCTTCTTATTGACTATGCCAAAGCCTTTGACTGTATGGATCACAATAAACTGTGGGAAAATGCTTCAAGAGATGGGAATATCAGACCACCTGACCCGCCTCCTGAAGAACCTGTATGCAGGTCAGAAAGCAACAGTTACAACTGGACATGGAAAAACAGACTGGTTCCAAATAGAAAAAGGAATATGTCAAGGCTATAGATTGTAACCCTGCTAATTTAACTCATATGCAGAGTACATCATGAAAAACGCAGGGCTGGAAGAAGCACAAGCTGAAGTCAAGATTGCCGTGAGAAATATCAATAACCTCAGATATGCAGATGACACCACCCTTATGGCAAAAAGTTAAGAGGGACTAAAGAGGCTCTTGATGAAAGTGAAAGACGAGAGTGGAAAAGTTGTTTTAAAGCTCAACATTCAGAAAACTAAGATCATGGCATCTGGTCCCATCACTTCATGGCAAATAGATGGAGAAACAGTGGAAAGAGTGCCTGACTTTCTTTTTCTGGGCTCCAAAATTACTGCAGATGGTGATTGATGCCATGAAATTAAAAGGTGCTTACTCTTTGGAAGGAAAGTTATGACCAGCTTAGACAGCATATTAAAAAGCAGAGACATTACTTTGCTAACAAAGATCCGTCTAGTCAAGGCTATGGTTTTTCAAGTGGTCATGTATGAATGTGAGAGTTGGACTATAAAGAAAGCTGAACACTGAAGATTTGATGGTTTTGAACTGTGGTGTTGTAGAAGACCCTTGAGAGTCCCTTGGACTGCCAGGAGATCCAACCAGTCCATCGTACAGGAGATCAGTCCTGCATGTTCTTTGGAAGGACTAATGTTGAAGCTGAAGCTCTAATATTTTGGCCATCTGATCCTAATACCTGACTCATTTGAAAAGACCCTGATGCTGGGAAAGATTGAGGGCAGGAGGAGAAGGGGTTGAAGAAGGATGAGATGGTTGGATGGCATCACTGACTCGATGGACAGGGGTTTGGGTGAATTCCGGGAGTTGGTGATGGACAGGGAGGCCTGGCATGTTGCACTTCATGGGGTCAAAATGAGTGGGACCCGACTGAGCAATGGAACTTAATTGAATTTATTTCCAGTAATATACCGAAGAAATATCTTCAACCTTATCCTATCTCTTACAGAAACTAGAGAGAGAATATTTCCTAAATCCTGTGTGAGATCACTATATTCTTGAGGCTAAAATCTGAGAAAATGTTTTTAAAATGTACATTTCAGACAAAATCTCTTGAAAATTTAGCATTAGTAAATTTATCAGGAAAAAAAAGAGATACATTAACAATCAAAACCAATTTGTGTAACTCATTTAGTTGACAGAAAATATTTCTAGAAAAAAAAATGCAGCAAATTTAGGGGGAAAAGGCAATAAAATCAATACAAAGCCTTTTTATAAAATGATAGATCTTTTTTTTCTGAAAAAATATATCTTAATGAAATGTGAATTTAAAGAAAATTAAACACCTGAGTATATTAAAAACAATAAAGTAATTGTCTTGTTGAAATATTAATGGCAAAATATTTAAAGTTTTCCACCAAATCAGAAATCACACAAGGGAAATTATTGAAATCACATCAATATATCAATTTACTGATAGTTTTATTATGTATGATTTATGTAAAGAAAAGAAAGAACATAATGAATGGAATGCAAAAATTAAACTGTCCTTATTTTTTAACAACATAAATATATATGTAGAAATTCCAAAATTACCTATAAAATATTAGAATTATAATAGTGAGTTTGGTGAAATCCTAGGGTAGAATGTCAACATATAACAATCTACTGTATTCCGAAATCCCAGAAAATACAAATATAAAGAAAGTGAAGCTGCTCAGTGTGTCCAACTCTCTGTGACCCCATGGACTAGGGGTTGCCAGGCTCTTCTGTCCATAGGATTTCAAGGCAAGACTACTGGAGTGAGTGGCCATTTACTTCTCCAAGGGATCTTCCCAACCCAGAGAGAGAACCCATGTCTCCTGCATTGCAGGTAGACTTCTTACCATCTGATCCACCAGGAAAGTCAACAAAAAACAAACACTAAAGCCCCCAAAACTAACCACAAGGTTTAGAAAAGATATTGTGAGAGGTAAATACTGCAATATAGTTTGCAAGACTCTATCATAGATATCAGTTATTTCCAAATGATTATAGTGTTTATTCAATGCCAGTCAAAGGACTATGTCAAGGCTGTGTATTGTCACTCTGCTTGTTTAACTTACATGCAGAGTACATCTTGAGAAATGCTGAACTGGATGAAGAAAAAGCTGAAATCAAGATTGCCGAGAGAAATATCAATAACCTCAGATATGCAGATGACAGCACCCATATGGCGAAAAGTGAAGAACTAAAAAGTTTTGTGATGAAAATGAAAGAGGAGAATGAAAAAGTTGGCTTAAAACTCAACATTCATAAAAATAAGGTCATGGTATCTGGTTCCATCACTTCATGGTAAATAGATGGGGAAACAGTGGAAACAGTGACAGACTTTATTTTGCGGGCCTCCAAAATCACTGCAGATGGTGACTGCAGCCATGAAATTAAAAGAACAAGAACACTTGTTCCTTGGAAGTAAATTATGACCAACCTAGACAGCATATTAAAAAGCAGAGTCATTTGCCAACAATGGTCCACTTAGCCGAAGATATGGTTTTTCCAGCAGTCATGTATGGATGTGAGAGTTAGCCGATAAAGAAAGCTCAGCACAGAAGAATTGATGCTTTTGAACTATGGTGTTAGAGAAGACTCTTGAAAATCCCTTGGACAGCAAAGAGATCCAACCTGTGTATCCTAAAGGAAATCAGTCCTGAATATTCATTGGAAGGACTGGTGCTGAAGCTGAAACTTCAATACTTTGGCCACCTGATGCAAATAACTGTCTTCTTTTAAAAGATCCTGACGTTGGGAAAGATTGAAGGCAGGAAGAGAAGGGGACAAAAGAGTGATGAGATGGTTGGATGGCATCTCCTTCTCAATAGACATGAGTTTGAGTAAACTCTGGGAGTTGGTGATGGGCAGGAAGGCCTGGCGTGTTGCAGTCCATGGGTCTCAAAAAGTCAGACACGACTGAGTGACTTAACTGAACTGATACACTTTGAAAATATTTTTTCTGAGTTTTCATTTTAAAACTTTTTTTTTCATAATTCTGACTTTTTTCTTCTTTACTATAAATGTTTATTTAGTTTCCTTCCCTTTTTCTCATCATATTTGTTGCTGTTGTTTTATTTATTTATTGTTTCCTGCTATTACAGGAGTAACATGTTAAACTGTCAGATTTGTCCATATTTTAATTAGAGAATCACTCGTGGAATCAGGCATAGGAAGCCCTCAGTCATATTAAACTATATGAATTTCCATGCTTTTTATGCAGGTTTTCGTATTTTTACACATTTCATTTCTGTTTGAATGCATCACGCAGCAGCATTTGCTGTAGTTTAAAGGATGATAATATTATTTGTGTTTTTGGAAACAGTGCACTTTCCATTAGGAACATACTCTTTCCAACCTTTCAAATATAGAAAAAGGCTTGTGATCTAGTATGAAGGAACATTTTCAAGAAGTAAGGGATATAAGTTACCTATACAGTTATTTTTTTTTAATTTTTAGTTTTACTTTATTTTGCTTGTAAATGAAAGAGGGATGATCATTTTCATACAGAGAAGTAGAGATATAATGTTGAAGTTTAAGGTTACTTCTGATAATCCAATAAGCAGGGATTTATGCCCCAAAATGATAAGGGAGAATGCTGACTGAGATAATAANTTTATTTTGCTTTTAAATGAAAGAGGGATGATCATTTTCATACAGAGAAGTAGAGATATAATGTTGAAGTTTAAGGTTACTTCTGATAATCCAATAAGCAGGGATTTATGCCCCAAAATGATAAGGGAGAATGCTGACTGAGATAATAAACAGCATCTGTATGTAAAAGGAAAGTCCCAGCAGCAAGACAGTGGAGGAGGCTGTGTCTCAAGTCAACAAGTTGCTAGTAGGAACTCCATTTGCTGGAGAATGTTGGTGGTGGCCAGTAATACACTCCTTAAACTTATTTTTCTAGTTGTAAATCCCTTCTAACTCTATGAATTCTTCTGACAGTTCTATTGTTAAATGTCATTAATGCCAGTTCTTTATTAATTCTATCTTGTATTATATATATATATATATATAGCATAAAGCAGCTGAAATGATGTGATGATTACCTGAGGGGATTTGCAGATGCCTGAAGCCACAGTGTGAACAAATATCAGATCTGGTACTACAGGCATATAAGTTTTCCCTGTAAATCTCCTGATAAAGAGGAAAAGGAGTTTCTCAGCATTCAAGTAGGCTGTCACTCAAATAGATAGAAAAATGGCAAACTCAGGTGAGGGTAGACTTGGACATTATTTCTAATAAGAGATGACAAGAACAAGAGTCAGTCTCTTCAAGATGTTTGTTACAATGTCTATGTTATAAGGTGACTTCTTAAAGGATTTAACCACAGTAAAGAAAAGTAGTTTTGATTGAAATCTTAGTTTCTCTAAAAAGTTAATTTGAGGAGAATTTATCCATTATATGCAAAGTACATCATGAGATGCACTGGGTTTGAGGAAGTACAACCTGGAATCAAGATTGCCAGGAGACATGTCAATAACCTCAGATATGCAGATGACACTACCCTTACTGCAGAAAGTGAAGAAGAGCTAAAGAGCCTCTTGATGAAAGTGAAAGAGGAGAGTGGAAAAGTTGCCTTAAAGCTAGCTCAACATTCAGAAAACTAAGATCATGGCACCCGGTCCCATTACTTCGTGTTAAATAGATGGGGACACAGTGGAAACAGTGGCGGACTTTATTTTCTTGGGCTCCAAAGTCACTGCAGATGGTGACTGCAGCCATGAAATTAGAAGACACTTACTCCTTGGAAGAAAAGTTGTGACCAACCTAGATAGCATATTCAAAAGCAGAGACATTACTTTGCCTACTAAGGTTCATCTAGTCAAGGCTATGGTTTTTCCTGTGGTCATGTATGGATGTGAGTTGGACTATAAAGAAAGCGGAGCGCAGAAGAATTGATGGTTTTGAACTATGGTGTTGGAGAAGACTCTTGAGTCCCTTGTACTGCAAGGAGATTCAAGCAATCCATTCTGAAGGAGATCAGTCCTGGCTGTTCATTGGAAGGACTAATGTTGAAGCTGAAACTTCAATATTTTGACTATCTGATGAGAAGAGCTGACTCATTGGAAAAAAACTCTGATGATGTGAGAGATTGAGGGTAGGAGGAGAAGGGGACGACAGAGGATGAGATGGTTGGATGTCATCACCCACTCAATGGACATGGGTTTGGGTGGACTCAGGGAGTTGGTGATGGACAGGAAAACATGGTGTGCTGCATGTCATTGAGTCGCAAAGAGTCAGACACGACTGAGCAACTAACTGAACTGAACTGTCCATTCTCAGTATGAATGAGAATGAAAGAATGAGACAGTCTCTCATTTTATTTCTGAAATATTTATGTCTCTCAATGAAAATTAGTAATATTTTCACATAGGTCTTGCATAGTAAACAGTTGTTCCTATTTAAAAAAATACAACTGTGAATGATATTCTTAGTATTTAATCTGCTTTTCCAAATATGCTATAAATGTTATCATTTTTAGTCTTCATTTTTTCATTTTCCAATTTAGTTTCTGTTTTACTTCCAACGTGTTCCAGTAAGTAAACATGACTGTGTTCAATCCTGTCTGACTCTTTACAACCCCATGGATTGTAGCCTGCTGGGCTCCACTGTCCATGAAATTTTCCAGGTAAGGATACAGGAGTGGGTTGCCATTTCCTACTCCATGAGATCTTCCTGACCCAGTGATCTCTTGTGTCTCCTGCATTAGCAGGTGGATTCTTTACACTGCATGAATTGGGAAGCTCCAGTGTGTTAAGTAGATTTGTTTAAATCTTTAGTTGAAAAATCATTCCTGTAGCAAATAATGATAATGGTGCTTACTCAGTTGTATTGAGTACATTTAATTACTTTTCATATGCTATTGCAATGGCTGAAATTCAATAAAAATAATGTTCTGTATTGGGGATAACAGTGAATAATCTTGTCGTTTAAAAAGTTTAATGGTGAAACCTGTAGTGCTTCAGCATTTTATATGTTTGTTATTGATAATATACCACACTAAGGGAGCAAAAAATAAATAATGCTTTACACTGATTTTTTTTATAATGAGAAGTTAAATTTTCAATAACTTTCTATTCACAGTAAACTAAGAATATTTAAGAATTATTGCTGTTTTATTTTTTTAATTAATTAATTACTTTATTTATTTTTACTTTATTCTACTTTACAATACTGTATTGGTTTTGCCATACATCGACATGAATCCACCACAGGTGTATACGAGGTCCCAATCCTGAATCCTCCTCCCATTGTCTCTCTGGATCATCCCCATGCACCAGCCTCAAGCATCCTGCATCCTGCATCGAACATAGACCAGCGCCTCATTTCTTACACGATAGCATACATACTTCAGTGCCAATCTCCCAAATCATCCCACCCTCTCACTCTCCCTCAGAGGCCAAAAGTCCATTCTATACGTCTGTGTCTCTTTTGTTGTCTCACATATAGGGTCATCATTACTATCTGTCTAAATTCCATATATATGTGTCAGTATACTATATTGGTGTTTTTCTTTCTGGCTTACTTCACTCTGTATAATAGGCTCCAGTTTCATCCATCTCGTTAGAACTGATTCAAATATATTCTTTTAATGGCTGAGTAAAACCACAGCTTTCTTATCCATTCATCTGCTGATGGACATCTAGGTTGTTTCCATGTCCTGGCTATTATAAACAGTGCTGCAATGAACATTGGGGTACATGTGTCTCTTTCAATTCTGGTTTCCTCGGTGTGTATGCCCAGCAGTGGGATTGCTGGGTCATAAGGCAGTTCTATTTGCAATTTTTTAAGGAATCTCCACATTGTTTTCCATAGTGGCTGTAGTAGTTTGCAATCCCACCAACAATATTGCTGTTTTAAATGTATTAATTTATTAGTACTCTATGATTCAGTCTTTTAATAAATGATATCATCATTTATTAGTTAAAGGTAATCCTTCATTATACTTTATACATTTTGCAATTAAAGACTATCATGTTATTTCTGTAATTCTTTTCTGTTAGTCTAACAAAATTAGACTAACAAAATTAAGACTTTGTTAGTCTCATAAGATGAATTGAAACAAATTTCTATTTTTTTGTGCCCATAAAATCAAAACAATCCACTGAAGTTTATTATAATGGAAATTATCTGGTCATGAAAAAATATTTTTTTGACTGGTCAACATCTGGCAAGTACAATTTTGTTACAGTTTTGTAAGGTTTTTTGGTATGTTTAGTTGTTTTATTTTATTTTTTTATTTTTATTTTTTTAAGCAGTTGTATTGGCAATTAATGTTTCTCATTTTATTTTTATTTTTTTAAGTATTTTTAAGTGTTTTTAGTACTTTATTTTTTTTATTTTTTTTATTAAATTTATTTATTTTTTTATTTTT
>SJYV01033167.1:0-12083 GCA_006410875.1 Neotragus pygmaeus
AAAAAAAACCACAAGCACATCTGCAGAGATATAAAAGTCTAAGGAAGTAATTACATAAAAGAGGTCCAGAGACTGGCTCAGTCGCTCTTCCCCCCTCACTGAGTCAGTAAATTATTCTGCCTTTCTGAATATACTTCCATGTATGAGAAGTAAAAAGTGAAATGCCATCTTTTCCCGATTACTACAGCATCTCATCATAGCATCTCAGCCATAGAATTCAATAACCAAACCCGTGCAATGAAAGATTTATCTTTCTTTGCTTCAACCAAGTTACAAATTCGCAAGAAGTACCATTTTAAAATCTAAGAGGCTTCACACAAATGGTACACAGGTGAGCTTTAGAAATATATGAAATTAAATTATTTTACTGGACTCAGGATCAGGCACAGTCAGATTGTTGATGGCTGACAGGAAGGGAAGGTCATGGAGGAAGAATTAATGAGATTATTTTCCATCTTTAAGGAGAATTTATGATGACATCTGAAATGTTTTTATAAGTCTGTAAGTGATAGCATGAGAAAGATACTTTTGTAGAATATGGGAACTGCAGATTTTTCAATGTGAAACTGATGATTTTGAGAAGTTTCAAACACATAATTTTAAAAAAAGCTTTCTCTCAAAACAAGAGAGGTGGGAAGGGCAAGCCAAGAGAAACCAGATATATTTAGGCAGCATTATGAAATACTCTGAGATAAAATGCATTTTTATTCTTTTTTTCTCTGTGTACTATATTCATCTTGCCCTTTGTTGATTACCGCTGGTTAAGTCATGAAATTAAGAGTCTGCTGTTTCCCTAAGCTTCCCTAAATGTAGGTAATTTTTCCAACATATATTTCTAAATGGCTTTATCAAAGAAAGTAGACTCCCCTCAACTATATTTAAACACTTACCAGCAGGGGAAATGCTTTCTTAATTTATTTTTTTAAAGAACTTCACGTAATGTTAACAACAAGCTTTTCCTTCTAATTTACAAGACAGGACATCTGTAGACCATTAGAAACACAAAGTCCAATTGTCCATTCACATTTTGAAGGGTATATGGTGAAGGTCAAATTATTTTAATAATACTCTGCACTGCCATCAGTTACTTCCTGTTCTACCCAAATAATGAGGGGAAAGCGAGATAAAGACTTTTCACTCTTGTATGATCAATACTGCAAAAACTGTGCTAACCTCTTCCTTCTCAGCTACTAAACTCTGCCAAGTTTTAAAGAGGTTATGAATTCTGTCACAAAAATAAAACCACATAGGTAATTATGTCTTAATTAGTTGGGGAATGAGGAGGAGGACAGAGAGGAAAATAGTCTAGATGTTTTTGGATAAGATACTCCAGGTTAGAAACTGAAAAAGCAACATTCCTAGAATAGCTTGGTTCTTTAGAACATGTCTTTCCCCATTTGGTCTAAAAGAAAGTATATTTTTTGTTTTTTTAGAGGGGAAGAGTTCACTTTTAAAAAATAAATTTAAAAAATAAACATTAATGCCCCATATTGCTTCTGTAGTGATAATTTATCAAGTTATAAGTTCCAGATTCAGTAGCTTCTTCAGATAATCAAATGAATTCCTTCTGTATTGTCTATTAACCCTAAGCTATGTCTCGCAGAATAATTATTGAAAGCTATAGAGAAGCCAAATTACCATATATTTAGCATTATAATATTGTAAATATACAGAAAGGCCCCAAAGCAAAAATCTTAAATGTGTCATATATATTTACTAGGTCTATTCTTTTTGAAACGGAAATGAATCTAATTGTTATGCATTAGATAATCACATAAACACTCAAATTCAAGTTTTATGGGCCAGCCAATTCTCATTTAGATTAAAAAAACAAAGAACTTCAGAACTTCAGCAATGACAAAATACACATATTTTCCGCTGGTTTAATCAAAATGCTCCGAAGCAACCCAAAGAAAGACTTTAGAAGTTAAGATTCTCATTCATCACAACCCTTCTGGGCAGTTACCAAAAAAGTCTCTAGAAGGGTTAGATGCATGTTCAAGATTAATACATTTTAGCTGATTGACTGGTCGTTGCAAACTTACCCTCAGAATGCAAAAATGTCAAGGATTTAAAATATGAGCACAGGTTCAAGATTATTAAAGCAGGAAGGGTTCATTTTCAGAATATAACATTTTTAGAAAGACTAGACCTGTTTTTTCAAGTTGTAATTTTTAATGAAAGCCAACATAATTAAGTGTGTCAAGATGATTTTTGGTTAGAGATGGTTTCCAGGGAGACCAGGCTATGCTGCAAAACTACATGTGGTATTCTCATGAGCGATCTTCCCCTGACTCTTGGGTTTTCAAAATCTTAGGATTGTTATACTCTGGCTTAAATCTTATTTTAAAATCTAGCTCTTTATTTAACAGAAGAAAATGTGAACATTCTAACAGGAAATACAAGCTATTAATACTACTGGCCTCCCATCATGTGGCCATGTCCTTTTTTGGAAATGTCTTTTGTGTGACTTCCACTGTGCAACTTGAGGGCAATATCTTAACCTCTCCGTTTCTATGTAAAAAGAAGAGATGAGATTATAGATCACTCTAATTTCCTTATAATATCAGGAAAATCCTTCTACCACATTAGAAATAATGAAGAAATCTGTTGAAAGATAGATAGATACTTAACTGACTTAGGAGTAATGTCAATTTTGATTTTTTAGCAATCAAAAATCTAAAAGCCTATAGTAAGAACTTTTAAAAACAAATTGGTATGTTCATTTAAATTCAAAATTTTTTCAAGCAACCTCTGGTATGCTAAATTATTACCTCTCAACACTTACTGAGAGTCTCCTTCTAGTATAAAACTCTAGTTCACATCCTTCCACATCCCCACAAACACACACCTCACCCCCCAGCTCTTCATAAGAAATGCAGAGATAGAAGCAACAGAAGGGACCTTGAACAGGCCTTGGTTCTCCAATTCTCTAACAGAAAGGAGAGAGGCTGGGAGGCATCTTCAGAGACTATGAAAGGACCTAAGATTTGATTAGACATGAATTCCTGTCTCCATTACATCTACCTCAGAGATGGGAATGCTACACATAAAAATAATGAAGAAGAGATTTTCCTTAGAAGCTGCTCAATACATCCTGTGTCTACTCTATCCTTGAATTCCAACTCTCCACACAACCAGACATTTCACACACTCACACACACACACACACACACACAAAAGAGGGAAGAAAAACAATAGTGTGTCTACTCAGGGCGAGAAAATGCACTTCCTAGTCAGTTATTACCTGAGTCAGACCCTGTGAGTTTTTGGGTTGAAAAAGCAGGTTTCTAAAACAGTGATATTATGTTCTCTTAGGTGAAGCTAAGCACTGGAAGACACAATTTTTACCCTTAGCATAAGTTGAGAGGAGACAGGATTGAGAAAAACCAAACGAGAGATGGACCATCTGTGGAACCCAGTGAGTCAGCACAATCAGAGATCCAGTGAGACCAAAGTGAAAATGAAAGTGAAGTCGCTCAGTCGTGTCCGACTCTTCGCGACCCCATGGACTGCAGCCTACCAGGCTCCTCCATCCATGGGATTTTCCAGGCAAGAGTACTGGAGTGGGCTGCCATTGCCTTCTCCAGGAGATCTTCCCAACCCAGGGACTGAACCCGGGTCCCCGCACTGTAGGCAGACGCTTTACCGTCTTAGCCACCAGGGAAGATGGTGACTTTTGACAAGTACCCCATAAAAGGTTCTCAAATTATTGTGTTCTTAGGGTGCGTGTCTTCTTCAGAGCCATCTGTTAATTACAAGATGGCTTCATACAGTATTTCTCACCAATGATCTGACAAGTAAAACACACACACACACACACACACACACACACACACACACACACACACACACACACACAACAAAAGACAAGTTTGCATCTTTAAGAATAAAATAAGGTTTAGTCAACTCAAGAGAAGTCTATTGACCCTTGTGCCTGGCTTGNCAATCAGAGATCCAGTGAGACCAAAGTGAAAATGAAAGTGAAGTCGCTCAGTCGTGTCCGACTCTTCGCGACCCCATGGACTGCAGCCTACCAGGCTCCTCCATCCATGGGATTTTCCAGGCAAGAGTACTGGAGTGGGCTGCCATTGCCTTCTCCAGGAGATCTTCCCAACCCAGGGACTGAACCCGGGTCCCCGCACTGTAGGCAGACGCTTTACCGTCTTAGCCACCAGGGAAGATGGTGACTTTTGACAAGTACCCCATAAAAGGTTCTCAAATTATTGTGTTCTTAGGGTGCGTGTCTTCTTCAGAGCCATCTGTTAATTACAAGATGGCTTCATACAGTATTTCTCACCAAATATTTAACACACCTTATCCTTCAGGTATGATCTGACAAGTAAAACACACACACACACACACACACACACACACACAACAAAAGACAAGTTTGCATCTTTAAGAATAAAATGAGGTTTAGTCAACTCAAGAGAAGTCTATTGACCCTTGTGCCTGGCTTGTGGTTCCTCAAGGAGGAAACTCTCACAGACACTGTCCATTTGTACCACACCCTGTTTTTGTAACATTCTCCCTGCTGTTAGTGGCCTGCCACAACTTTAATGGGAAAACCACTGCAAGTTGAAACAAGGAAGCGCCACAGAAAGAAACCACGGCTTCTTTCCATGAGAGGTTTGCAATCCAGATGAGGGCCCAGCCAGCTGTTGTACCGTGGAGAGGTTTCGGTTTTCACTCCAGCTTCACCACATCGTAGCCCCATGCCTTTGGGTAAGTAATTCTGAAATCCAAACTTGTCTGTGAAAGGTAGACAGGATATCCACCTTGCTGGGCGACTGTCAAGATCGAATGATAAATATATCCATCGAAGTGTGTGGCATACAATTTAAATGCTGAGTAAATGCCAGTGCCGTGTATCTCTGTCCCTGATAGAAAGAACATGCAGATATAAAGACTTAACAAAGGAACACAGACAGCTACAACTCTAAGGAGACGGGCGGTACAGAAGTAATGCAGTGCCCAAGGAGGTAAAAAAGACCTACATCATTCCCATCAGAAATAATGTTTGAGGCAGAAACTCAACAGAGCTTTGGCTCAGGCTCCCTAAGTTTTCCAGCACCTGAAGTGATGTGCTAATCCATCCTGGCCTCTCCTGTGGATTTAAGGGGAAAAAATCTCAGAAGTACTTCTCAATGAAAGTCTTCAGGGAAGGAGGAAAAATTGCTTATCCATGTCTTTGCACAATCACTAAATGCCAATGCTTTATGTTTTAAGGTTCTTAGGTAACTGATGTATTCAGGAAAGTAAGATACTGTATTCCAACTCCTCTCAAAAATCAGAGAGGGCATCTCCTTTCTTACAGATGGCCACGGTGCTATCATTTTTGTCTTTTAAGCCAATGATAACTCTTGGAAGAGAAGAGTTTACAACTCAGTTTACGATACTCTTTGAGTCTAAAATGAATATTTTCAAAATATTTCTTCCAAAATAGTTAAACCATGCTTCAGTTCAGTTCAGTTGCTCAGTCGTGTCCGACTCTTTGCGACCCCATGAATCGCAGCACGCCAGGCCTCCCTGTCCACCACCAACTCCCGGAGTTCACTCAGACTCACGTCCATCGAGTCCGTGATGCCATCCAGCCATCTCATCCTCGGTCGTCCCCTTCTCCTCCTGCCCCCAATCCCTCCCAGCATCAAAGTCTTTTCCAATGAGTCAACTCTTCCCATGAGGTGGCCAAAGTACTGGAGTTTTAGTTTTAGCATCATTTCTTCCAAAGAAATCCCAGGGCTGATCTCCTTCAGAATGGATTGGTTGGATCTCCTTGCAGAGCCTAATAATAAACTGTGAGATTTTTATCAGCACTTAGGTGGCTTCATGTAGCCTGAATGCTTGGGGAGCTCCCAAATTTTTTTTTTTTTTTTTGCAAGTTGGTTACTATGTAACCAACAGGAGCTTCCCATGCAATTCCAGAATTATTTCAGGCTCCCCAGGGAATTTTTTTCCCAACTGATAGCTAAAAATCCTCTGACATGGTTACCTGTAGTATCAGTACTATTTTAAGCAAAAAGATGTGAAAGATAAACAAGAACGGATGGAAACCAGTCATTTTTAGTCTGTGATCTTAAGCAAGGCCCAGTCACCCTTTGTGGTTAAATAATGGCAACTTATTAAATGTTCATCAACTTTGCAAATAAATGCCTTCTGCAAAGATCATGCTTGCTCATAGAGCTGAAAGAGCACAGAATACAGCATTGCCCATGAAGGGTGACCATAAGCCACACGAGGCTACTGGCCAAGAGAAGTGTGGCCAGTCCAACCTGTGATGTGCTGCCGGTGGAAAACGCACAGTTGACCTTAAAAACTTAGGATGAAAGAAAAGGCTGTAAAATATCTCATCCATTTTATATTATAGAGATGTTGAAACAATATTTTGGCTATCTAAGGTTAACTAAAATATGCTGTAAAGATGACTTTCACTTGCTTCTGTTCTTTTAATGTGGCAATTAGTGCACTTAAAATGACATCTGCAGAAGAACAAATATCATGTGATGTCACTTATATGTGGAATCTAAAAAAAAAAAAAAAGGTACAAGTGAACTTATTTACAAAACAGAAATAGAGTCACACATGTAAGAAACAGGGGGAAAAGGGAGGATGGATAAACTGGAAGACTGGGACTGGGATAGGTACACACTACTAAATATAAAATAGATAACTAATAAGGACCTGCTGTGCAGCACAGGAAACTCTACTTCGTACTCTGTAATGACCTATATAGGAAAAGAACCTTAAAAAGAGTGGACATGTGTATAGCTGATGCACTTTGCCTACGGCAAAAAGGAGTAAATCAACTATATCCCAATATTTTTTTTTAAGGCAAAAACAAAAAATAAAATGACATTTGCTGCCTGCATGGTCTTTTCACAGAACCATGCTGGGTGAGTGCATTTCTGTTTGGGTTGTAAGTTAGTTACGCCAGGGTGACCTTCTGGGCATCATTCACCATGTCTCTGCCTTGGATTTCTCCTTTTGCAAGATGTTGAAAGTTTGGACTAGATGTCTTTTAAAAAACCCCTAATGGCTCTAACATTCCAGGGCTCAGGGGTTCAACAGTTTATTGCTAGTGGAGAAAAGACACAAGGAGGGGGTTGATGACGGTGCTGGATCCAGGAAGCAGAGCGGCCTTCTCGGGAGCTGGGCTCCGGTCAGGGAGCAAAGCAAAGCCCCAGAGCACCCCCCCTTACAGCCAGCCAGCAGCTCAGGTGCCCTGAAGCTGCAGACGGTGCTCTTCCACCGCTGCTGCATGCCAGCTCAGCAGCTGACAAGAATACCCAAGGAAAGCTCTGCTCCGTGTGGGACGGGCTCCAGGGCTCCATACATGCGCCCCCTCTTAGCGGATGAGCAGGCCAGTAGCCGCACAGCTGAGAGTGGGCACGCTGTCAGCTTAAGCCCGGGTGCAGCGGGACCGAAACACACGCTGGCTGCCAAAGGCTGACCTCACTGACGTGCCACCCATCCACTCCATGGGAGCCAGAGCAGTGGAAAAAACCCAGCTCCTTATTCACACTGGATCAGCAAGACCTAATCCAAATTCTAGCAAACTTAGATTTGGGTGTTTATCAGAAGGAAATGGCAACCCACTCCAGTGTTCTTGCCTGGAGAATCCCAGGGACGGGGGAGACTGGTGGGCTGCCGTCTATGGGGTCGTACAGAGTCAGACACGACTGAAGTGACTTAGCAGCAGCAGCAGCAGCAGACTCCTAAAAGAAGCATTTTTTTTTTAAGGCATATAACTCTCAGTTTCATCCAAAGTGTTTTTGGTATACTTTTGTTTTCTGGGATCAGGATCAGTTAATATGGAAACTTCTGAATTAACCTGGACTAAAAGACAGAGTCACCCCTCACTGGCACGGCACGTGGGAGTCTCCCCAATCCATCCCAAGCCACCTTCTTGGCCCACTCTCCCCGACCTACTAGTAGCCCTTAGCAATCATGTTTTGGGGATGTCAATCTTGCGTCAGGGGCTTCTCTGGTGGCGCAATGGTAAAGAATCCTGTCGATGTAGGAGACATGGGTTTAATCTCTGGGTCAGAAAGATTCCCCTGGAGTATATCCACTCCAGTATTTTCACCTGGAAAACCGCATTAACAGAGGAGCCGGAGAGCTGTACTCCACAGGGTCAGAGAGAGTCAGACGCAACTTGGCGACTAAACAACATCTTGTCTCAAGCACTGGGATACAAGTAACATGCTGATCCGGTGCTAAAGCAGGTTTCTGGGTTTAGTGGGTACTGACCTAGAGAATGCCAAGTGAGAAGACAAATGCGGTTCCACGAAAATTCAGTGCTATGTAGACAGTGCTGGCCTTAGGAGCGCCCTACTCTGGCTTGGAGAATCTGGGAAGGATTTTTGGAGAAAGTGAAATCAATTTGACTAAAAATTGACCAAGCAAAGAAGAGAAGGAAGAAACAGTCCTTGCAGAAAGAGTGATACGCTCAAAAGTGCTCACAAGTCTGTCCCTTACCTGGACTTATGTAAGGAGACTCTCAAAGGTTAGGGTAAACCATTCTCAACCCAGGACTGAATCAATCAGACCCCAGGCCAAGCACGCACTTCTTGTAATAGAGACTTTGTAGGAGGAGTGTATCCGCCCAAACTAATATCTGTCTTCTTTCGGAATCGTCCCTCTAGGTGGCAGTCAAGCAGCCACGTCCGAGCAGTGTGGCCAAAGGCCCTGGGCATCGCTGACCGAGTCAGGAGAGGACACTGGATCCAGATCTCGTCTCTGTCACTCAGACACCAGGGCTGAAACATGCTAGCAGGTCCTGCTAAATACTTTAGCTGAAGAACATTTAAACTTGGAATCTGTGGGCGAGGCAACCTCTCCACCGTACAGAGAAGTATGGAAAGCTGAGTAAAAAAACCAATGGCCACCACGCTTCTCAATACCTTTCCAGTGTCTTCTGCTGGTCACTCATAATCCCTGACCAGATGCCATGGTACCAGTGATGTGACGACCCCTGTATCCTTACGACTCATCCTAGCTCTTGGTATGAGCTAGTGGGCATGAGCTTCAGATTCTGCTGTCACAGAAAAGGGCACTCTTTGTAGAGCTCTGTTGCCTTTATACCGCAACTACTCACTTCTTTCCTAAAGTCACAGTGGATACGTATGTGACATGGGTGCTGCTACTTTCTGAGCCAATTCCAGACGCACACCTGACCGTGGAGTCCCAGCACGCTCTCTCTGGGCCCCATAAGCCATCACTCCAGCGTTCCAGGTAGCCACAAAGAAATTAACTGGAACTGGCACGCAAGAGAAAAGTTATTGGCCATCAGTGTCCTAGATCAAGGAAGGTACTGTGCCCTTTTCATGGTAGTAATCAGAACATCCTGCTTTTTTAAAGGCATATAACTCTCAGTTTCATCCAAAGTGTTTCTGGTATACTTTTTGTTTTCTGGGATCAGTTAATATGGAAACTTCCGAATTAACTTGGACTGAAAGACAGAGTCACCCCTCACTGGCACGGCACGTGGGAGTCTTCCCAATCTATCCCAAGGCACCTTCTTGGCCCAGTCTCCCCGACCTACTAGCAGCCCTTAGCAATCATGTTTTGGGGATGTCAGTCTCGCGTCAGGGGCTTGCAAAGAGTCGGACATGACCGAGTGACTGGACGACAGTAGAGACAGTATGGAAGGACACTTGTTGGAGGATAAATTGTGATGATTATGGTTGAGCCCAGTTGCTTATTCTTGCCTCTTCATTCACCCAAGATACCTTAGCTCAAGGGAAGTCGAGAAAGAACTCACTCTTTTCCCCTTTTAGAAACAAGGTCAGTAACTCAATCAGTGGTGAAAAAGCTGACCTCTCGGCCTCAGGTACATACTTCCAACCCATCTCTGCCTATTAATAATTCGCTCTTCTTTCTTATCCCTGGGGTTATGGTCACATTCTAAAGTTACATCAATTGGGGGCAATGGTTACTAAAATCCTTACAGAATCAGAGCACTCTGTTCTTTCTGACTTAATTATACACCTTCACAAAGTGTGGCCTACTAATTAATTTGCAGGTTATTTTGCCAGTGTATCCATATCTCATTAGAAACTTACTTATCCAATCTGAAAAAAAAAGTGATCTAACTACCATAGCATAATTGTGAACCTGCTGCTGCTGTTAAGTCACTTCAGTTGTGTCCGACTTCGTGCAACCCCACAGACGGCAGCCCACCAGGCTCCCCCATCCCTGGGATTCTCCAGGCAAGAACACTGGAGTGGGTTGCCATTTCCTTCTCAAATGCATGAAAGTGAGAAGTCAAAGTGAAGTCGCTCAGTCGTGTCCAACTCTTAGCGACCCCATGGACTGCAGCCTACCAGGCTCCTCCGTCCATGGGATTCCCCAGGCAAGAGTACTGGACTGGGGTGCCACTGAGGAACTGTAAATCCTGCAAACTTCAGGAAATGTAAACTACAGGAAACCTGTAAATTTCAGGAACTCCTTGTCACAGCAAAGCCATGATTATTCCCTTCCCCACTTAATGTCTTTATCATATACAGACCTCCAATAACATGATCTTCTCCTTGACCCCCTGTAGGAAAAAGTCTTTCTGATTACCTTGATGGGCTATGATTAGCAAACAAACAAGAAAGGCATCTGAAAAATCAGTAACATACCAACTCCATTAACTGTTTGAGCTGACCTATCTCTTCAGGCAGCGATCCAAGTTTGTTGTTACTTGCGATTAAGACTTTGAGAGGGAGACCACACAGGCAGGCCGGCAGGGCGGACAGCTGATTCCGACTGCAAAGAAACATAAGAACTTTGGTAAACATGCAGGCTACTTCCTACTGTTTGTGAACATATTTGTTTTTAATGTCTTTTGACATAAAAACTGTCAAAAGACTGTCTTTTGATCCATACTGTCTTTTTAAAGATTTGTTTTTCCCCTTGATATGGACTATTCAGCTTTTACTGAATTTGTTACACTATTGCTTGCTTCTATTTTATGTTTTTTTTACTTTTGTTTTTTGTTTTTTTGGGGGGAGCCTGTGGGATCTAAGCTCCCCAATTAGAGATTGAACCCACACTCCCTGCACTAGAAGGTGAAGTTTTAACCACTGGACCACCATGGATGCTCCCTGAACATGTTTTTTAACAAGCAAGGAGGAAGGTGTGATCTAAGAAAACATTTTGCAAATATAAAAAGTCCAGTGAACTTTCTATATGTGTAAAAACTCAAATCCCCAGTGCATAAGGATATAAAAGATATTAAAAGACGAGAGGCAGGAACTTCCCTGGCGGTCCAGGAGTTAAGACTCTGCACTCCCAATACAGGGAGCACAGGTTCAATCCCTGGCGAACAAAGATCTCACATTCTGCATATTGCAGTTAAAACAAAAATAAAACAAAAAATTTTTAAATAAATAAGTCAAGAAGAAAAGAGCAGGCAGTTCTGTTGGAAGCAGCTTCTCTCAGCATGAGGGACCCTATCAAGCCTCCCTGCAGACTTGGCCGGCCCAAAAGCAGATGGACAGCACAGGCTGTACCACCAACAGCAATGGGAAGCTGGTGCCAACTGTTCCCTTCCCACGAGTGTGAGTGGGAGACTCAGCGACCACCAAGGCCCCCAGCTTTTCATTGCAGTGAAGCACCATCGCATCCATCTTCGTCGTGATGGGGAAGATCATTTTGCTGTAACTCACAAAACCACCGGGCCCATCTCCAACATTTTGATTCCGCTTCCTTTTGTTAAAGCAAGAGCTCTGTGGTTAAATTCTGCTTGGCTATCTGTGAGAGAGCTAATTAAAAAAAGAAAAAGGAAAGTTGGCCTTTTGGAAAAAGTGAAGCTGGAGCCAAAAGGGGTTCAGTTTCATGGAGGAGCTGGAAAAATGTGAGTCCAGGTCCAACCACCAGACAGTTAGGTATCCTCAAATCTGTAGGTCATGTTATTGCAATTATTGGAACTTATGTGTGTATTCACACACAAATGTATGAAGCTTCAGAGGTTATGCCTGTTATTGCAATAATTTGGAACTTCTGTGTGTATTCACACACACGTGTATCAAGCTTCAGAGGTTGTGGGACTGTGTGTGTATTTATGGACATGCATATATATATATACATATATA
>SJYV01033167.1:12263-27571 GCA_006410875.1 Neotragus pygmaeus
CACATATATATATATCTTTGTGTGTGTGTGAGAGGAACAGACAGGCTGGAAACACACAAAAATGTTAATCAGTGATCATTTTGGGGGAATAGGTACAAGGCATGGGTTGCATTTTCTTTATTATACTTTGCTGTATTTTTCAAAAATTCCTACAAATTGCTTCTATAATTAAGGAAGAAATCATTATAGAAGGAAACTTCACTAGGATACTGGTTACAGTATCTACTTGTGAAAATTCACTAAGATGTACACTTAGATTTGTGCACTTTTCCGTATGTCATTTTTCAACTGAATCTTTTACTTCCTCACCCTACCGTATGAGGGTGAGAGTAGCTGGTTAGTCAAAGGGTGTCTCTAACTTATGGGCTCAGAAAAAGCAAGGGTTGTGCAGTCAAAATAACCTCTCCAATCTGGGTGCCCGCCAGCAACCACCCTGACCAGGTGCCCGATGTCAGGTAACCAGGGTTTAGCAAGAAAATGTACAGCCGTATCTTCTCTCCACTGCACAGGCCTAAAAAGAAAGCTGTTTCCAGAGAGGGGCACGGCCTTCTCTAGGAGGGTCCAGTAAAGAGGGGAGGAGAGTGAGAGCCTGGGGGCTGTATCCTGGTACCAGAAGGACCAGAGAGCTCTTAGCTCCGCCGGTGAGGATAACAGGCTGGACTGGGGTGGTGGGCTCGCCCTGACACTCTCTCCTGCTGTGTGGGGACAGCTGACAAAGGAACCAGGGCTGCCAGCCTGTGATTCTTGCCCTCAGAGCCCTCCTGCTGCCCTTGCACACCTGCAGGAACCCAGCAGGGTTCCTCTGGCTGGAGGAGGGGGCCTTGCACGTGCCCTGCTGGGAGAGCTTTCTTCAAGCTTTGTTCACACTCCTTCTGGAAAGAATTGTTTATTACAAGGCATACATCCATGCTCAGTTGCTTAGTCGTGCCCGGCTCTTTGCAATCCTATGGATTGTAGCCCGCCAGGCTCCTGTCCATGGCACTTTCCTGGGCAAGAATCCTGTAGTGGGTTGCTATTTCCTTCTCCAGGGGATCTTCCTGACTCAAGGATCGAACCTACATCTCCTGCGTCTTCTGCATCGCAGGCAGAATCTTGTACCACCGAGACATCTAGGAAGCCCCTTCTTAGAAGGCAACAAGTAAATATTTTGGAATGCAATTTGTGGTTTAAAATATTTATTAATATATAATTTCACATAGTGAGGATTGGCAAATTAAAACACAGTAAACTAATCCTTGCATTTTGGAGCCATATTTGAACTCCCCTTTGAAGACAGGATAAGGAGAACAAAGGTGAGTATTTTTAGAAGTTTCTACACTCCTATTTTCCACAGAATCAGCAATTACAGTTGGAGATCTTTCCTGTGTTTGTCTGCCTGGAAACTCAGACTTACAGTATTCCCAGTCTCACTACCTCAATGCAGGCATCTAATCAGATTAGCAGGCATTGTACTGGGAGAGCATCTATATACCATTTAAGCAATGCGATGAAGGCTCTGCTCCTTCAGACACGGGAGGATTTGAAGTTACATGGGATTATTCCCACTGGCATTCTTCCAGGGTGGGTAACTAATTGAAAATAAAATTTAGGCTTGGGAGAGCATTTGTGGTTTCTTTGATGGGGATGAATGCTTTCTCTGCTAAAAGCAGCTGATGGAAGGGCCTGTTTATTTATGCTCTACACATTCCTCTATTTATACTGTCGTTAATCACCTGTAAGCAAATCAAGATGCCAGGATTAGTCACACTAGCATGCCACAGGCCCGGGGCACATTTCCTCTATTTCATCCATCCCTTCCCTCAGCCTGTACTCCGTGTATTTTATCACAGGATGTTCCTGTATTACTGGTAATTTCCCCAATAGAAAAAGGAAATACACAGGCACACAAAAACCCATTAGCTCTCCAGCAAATATTTATAAAGAAAAGGAGAAACTGCACCCCCTTTAATCCTCTCCCGACTAAAGACCACATCAGCAGCCAGAGCTTTCTAAAAAACCACTCATCTGGCAGCAATTTTTCTCAAGCAAGTAAGTGCCTCAGGCCACAACCCACCCTCCCGGCCCCCACTTGTTTGCGGCAGCCCTCTGCACTCTGAACAGGCCCTCAGAGGAAAGGGGGTTTAAAAATAAGGCCATAACAGCATCCGATAAGGTAATGGCCAACATTTATTTTCAAATCCAGCCGGGAGTCACATCTGAAAGCAATATTTTTAAAAAATGATTTTTTACACTCACTCATTACAGAAGAGTAAATTAATGGGGGAAAAGAGGGCCACTTATTCAGAAGTAGAAATTACAGACTTGGCCGTGGTGGCCTGGGCCTTGCTGCCATCGCAGAGCAAGGGCTGCCCAGCGCCTCCCGTCTCTCTCCCTCTCCGGGCTGGGTGGACCTGGCATCTGAGATGGAGATGATGAAGGTGGACGATGGCGTGGGGGGCGGGGGGTGGGCAGCGTGGCGCAGGAAGGAGGTCGGCCCTGCGAGTTGGTGATTACTGCTAAGGCTTTGTCGTCATCTTTCTCAGCCAAATGACTTCTTCCCAGACTTAATGATCTGTTTCCCCATTTCAGGATGAAAAAAGGCAGCTCACCATAATCTCAATGTTTTTGATAACCTAAGTCTGCAGGCTAAATTTCTCTTCAAGTATCACTCCCTTCCTTTAATTCCTAAATTAAAGAATTCACAAACCAAGTCACTTCTGTATGGTTTCTTTTAGAGTCTTATTTTAATATATTTTTTACTATGGCCTTCCTTATTAGTATCAGTATGTTCAGATCTAATTTTGGTATTTGACATTATTTATTACTGGTTTATCAGTTATTTTCCTTAATGTATGTGATGATAAAAACATGGCTATATACATGTGATTTTATTATCAGGCAGCATATACATTTTTTATTTTACTGGAATATATCTTTTTTGTAAGTGAATGGGTTCACTTCAAAATGAAACATGGAATTTTCACTTAACAGAAAATTATTTATAGAAAGATTCTATAACAGATTCACCTATGCGATTGGTAAAGAGGTCACTAACTGTGGAGAAAACCTGGGTTCAAATCTCATCTCTACTACAGTCATCTCTGTAACTTTAACCTCTCTGGCTTTGTCATCCATAAAACATAGATAATAATACTTACCTAATATGATGTATTAGTTAATGGATATAAAAGTGCTTGGCCCAACACCTAATCTGTACATAAAGGTTAAACCATACCCAACACCACTAATGTGGCAAAGCAATGGGAGGGATCAAAAAGAACTTAATTAGGTTTTAGCCATGTATTTTATTTCCTGATTGCTAAAATTTCAGCCACTGGTAAAATATGACTTCTTGTTCTATTTTTTAAAAACGTAAGCCAATTAAAGATGACCATTCAAAGGCATGCTGTGGAGAACCAGGCTGGGCTATAAAATTCATGCCAAAACAAACCAAGTTATTTGTTCCAGCCTGGAGAACCAGCACTAAAACATGTCATCATACAACGGACCTTTTCCCTCCCATCTTCTCTAAGATCCTATCACTTCTCTGGAAGAACATGAATACCCAGGGATCGTCATCTCTATTTACTACTTGGTTTCCAGGGCTTCCCAGGTGGAACTAGGGGTAAAGAATCTACCTGCTAATGCAGGAGATGCAAGAGCCACGGTTTCGATCCCTGGGTTGGGAGGATCCCCTGGAAAAAGAAACGGCAACCCACTCCAGTATTCTTGCCTGAAAAATTCCATGAACAGAGGAGCTTGGTGAGCTGCAATCCATGGGGTCGCAAAGAGTCGGACACCACTGAGCCTGAACATACGCACATTCCAAAAAGGAACATAAATAATGATGTGAAATCACTAACCATCACAAACCTATGAAGAAAATGTCACAGTATGCAGCTAAAGGACACAAAGAAAGCAGGGTCGGTTTCATGGTGATAAGGCCCCAGGCTCACCCGACTGAGTCTCTGAAGGAAAGGGATAAACAAGGATGCAGGAGTTANGCATGCCACAGGCCCGGGGCACATTTCCTCTATTTCATCCATCCCTTCCCTCAGCCTGTACTCCGTGTATTTTATCACAGGATGTTCCTGTATTACTGGTAATTTCCCCAATAGAAAAAGGAAATACACAGGCACACAAAAACCCATTAGCTCTCCAGCAAATATTTATAAAGAAAAGGAGAAACTGCACCCCCTTTAATCCTCTCCCGACTAAAGACCACATCAGCAGCCAGAGCTTTCTAAAAAACCACTCATCTGGCAGCAATTTTTCTCAAGCAAGTAAGTGCCTCAGGCCACAACCCACCCTCCCGGCCCCCACTTGTTTGCGGCAGCCGTCTGCACTCTGAACAGGCCCTCAGAGGAAAGGGGGTTTAAAAATAAGGCCATAACAGCATCCGATAAGGTAATGGCCAACATTTATTTTCAAATCCAGCCGGGAGTCACATCTGAAAGCAATATTTTTAAAAAATGATTTTTTACACTCACTCATTACAGAAGAGTAAATTAATGGGGGAAAAGAGGGCCACTTATTCAGAAGTAGAAATTACAGACTTGGCCGTGGTGGCCTGGGCCTTGCTGCCATCGCAGAGCAAGGGCTGCCCAGCGCCTCCCGTCTCTCTCCCTCTCCGGGCTGGGTGGACCTGGCATCTGAGATGGAGATGATGAAGGTGGACGATGGCGTGGGGGGCGGGGGGTGGGCAGCGTGGCGCAGGAAGGAGGTCGGCCCTGCGAGTTGGTGATTACTGCTAAGGCTTTGTCGTCATCTTTCTCAGCCAAATGACTTCTTCCCAGACTTAATGATCTGTTTCCCCATTTCAGGATGAAAAAAGGCAGCTCACCATAATCTGAATGTTTTTGATAACCTAAGTCTGCAGGCTAAATTTCTCTTCAAGTATCACTCCCTTCCTTTAATTCCTAAATTAAAGAATTCACAAACCAAGTCACTTCTGTATGGTTTCTTTTAGAGTCTTATTTTAATATATTTTTTACTATGGCCTTCCTTATTAGTATCAGTATGTTCAGATCTAATTTTGGTATTTGACATTATTTATTACTGGTTTATCAGTTATTTTCCTTAATGTATGTGATGATAAAAACATGGCTATATACATGTGATTTTATTATCAGGCAGCATATACATTTTTTATTTTACTGGAATATATCTTTTTTGTAAGTGAATGGGTTCACTTCAAAATGAAACATGGAATTTTCACTTAACAGAAAATTATTTATAGAAAGATTCTATAACAGATTCACCTATGCGATTGGTAAAGAGGTCACTAACTGTGGAGAAAACCTGGGTTCAAATCTCATCTCTACTACAGTCATCTCTGTAACTTTAACCTCTCTGGCTTTGTCATCCATAAAACATAGATAATAATACTTACCTAATATGATGTATTAGTTAATGGATATAAAAGTGCTTGGCCCAACACCTAATCTGTACATAAAGGTTAAACCATACCCAACACCACTAATGTGGCAAAGCAATGGGAGGGATCAAAAAGAACTTAATTAGGTTTTAGCCATGTATTTTATTTCCTGATTGCTAAAATTTCAGCCACTGGTAAAATATGACTTCTTGTTCTATTTTTTAAAAACGTAAGCCAATTAAAGATGACCATTCAAAGGCATGCTGTGGAGAACCAGGCTGGGCTATAAAATTCATGCCAAAACAAACCAAGTTATTTGTTCCAGCCTGGAGAACCAGCACTAAAACATGTCATCATACAACGGACCTTTTCCCTCCCATCTTCTCTAAGATCCTATCACTTCTCTGGAAGAACATGAATACCCAGGGATCGTCATCTCTATTTACTACTTGGTTTCCAGGGCTTCCCAGGTGGAACTAGGGGTAAAGAATCTACCTGCTAATGCAGGAGATGCAAGAGCCACGGTTTCGATCCCTGGGTTGGGAGGATCCCCTGGAAAAGGAAACGGCAACCCACTCCAGTATTCTTGCCTGAAAAATTCCATGAACAGAGGAGCTTGGTGAGCTGCAATCCATGGGGTCGCAAAGAGTCGGACACCACTGAGCCTGAACATACGCACATTCCAAAAAGGAACATAAATAATGATGTGAAATCACTAACCATCACAAACCTATGAAGAAAATGTCACAGTATGCAGCTAAAGGACACAAAGAAAGCAGGGTCGGTTTCACGGTGATAATGCCCCAGGCTCACCCGACTGAGTCTCTGAAGGAAAGGGATAAACAAGGATGCAGGAGTTATTGTATAACTGTTTCTCTGAATGCGCTGTCTGTGCCTGAACTGCAGTGAAGAGCAGCTACTTCCCTTGAGCCAAGTAAGCTTCCTTTTGCACAGAACACCTCTTAATTTTATGTTCTTTCTGCATACCCTGTTCCCCTTTCATCAAAGGCAGAGTAACTTTTTTCTGTTGTACATATGACACTTGGCTGTTAATTGTCTTCATGTCCACACAACAGTGAACAATACCCATAGAGAACGATTTCCTTTTTCCGGCTTTGTTCATTCTGAAAACCCACCACAGCAAAATTTCTCACCCTCACTTCCCCAAGTGACTTAATACTTCCCCTCTTGGCCAGCCCGCCCCCTTCATTCCCACCATCCTCTTATGCCTGAGCCAAAGACCAACAACAAGCAGATCCTGGCTTTAAGTTGCCTGGAGATATCTTGGTCAACTTTAATTTTAAAAATATAAATTCTACAAATACAATTTAACTTTAGGAATATTTTACATGGTATTTTTAGATAGAAATTTGAAACTTTGTATGTGCATAAAATCTGGGAGTCTATATTTACATCTAACTTTGAAAGGAGTTCTGCTACCTACCACTTGAGGATGACAATCACTTGAAAACTTAAAATGCTGCAAAACTAGAAACAGAAAGTCATCATTTCAAGTGAATCTTAAACCAGTTCTTGAACACTACACCAATCCATTTCACACCCTCCACAATAAGGGCCATGCTCTGAGAAGGTAAAAGTGAGCTGCAGAAAACTAAAAGAAAAGGAGGAAATGAAAAGCAGTTCAAAATTCAGGCAAACTGCCGCACCAGCCTTTTCGCTGTGCATACCTGCACCATATTTGGCTTCTGCAGCTGAACTGGTTTCCCACAATAACAGCCATCAGTCTCCTCTTGAGTATAAATAAACCCTTGCTTAAAATATTCTGGTTTCTGACACCCCTAAAGGTTAGCAACCACTACTAATGTCTGTAATTAGATTTCAGAGTACAGTTATTGATAACTTATCCCTTTCTCAGTTATTTCCTCTCCTTTTTGCTAAGAGTCCTTCAATTCTAACACGACAAGGCTCTAAAAACGATTCCTTAAAGTTTCCTCTATAATATTGATCATGTCCTTCCTTCATTCTAAAATGGAGCTAAATGTTCAAAACCAAGGAAGCTTTGAATTTCAACGAGAACTCTACAACCTGACACCAGCAAGAATATTAATTGGCCAAACACCTCCAGAGGCAACAATGTGGATTTGAGGTTTTAAGTATTAAGACTATAGAGGCCATGAAGTGAAGTGAAGTCACTTAGTCGTGTCCACCATAGCCTTCTGTAAAACATTGTCGCTGGCAACCAGGAAAATGATCCCTAAGTGGCTGGGAAAGATGTATCAGCACTGAAGAAAATTCTCCCACTTTCAAGAACCATCTTCCATGCAGAATGGACACCACCTTTCTGCTCCCAAGAAGGTGTACCTCAGTTACCTGCCTTCTCCTCTCTGCCACTCCACACCAAAACCAAGGAAATACATTTTTCTTTACTTTAACATTTTTCCCTATTAAAAAAAGAAGAGGCTATTGACACTGATTTAAATGAGAACTGGCTGCTCAGATCAACTTATACCCAGGGACACCAAGTTAACAAAACATATTCATAATAAAATTTGAAGTGCTTGAACATCTTTGTTTATCATTTGAAGATGTGTGCCTCTCTATCTATTTCCAGGGATTTCTGAATGTTTGATACAGGTAGACATGTAGGAATATAAATCTCTGTACACCCTTTTCTGCCCATGTGTCCTTCCAAGGAAGACAGCCTTCAGAAAGCTTCCCTCATGACAGCCAATAATAATACAGTTCCACTTAACTGCTCTAATACCCAGCAAATCAGCAACATAGCCTCATTACTAAAAATACTATAAAATCCACTTACTTTACCCAAATACTCAAATACTAGACCTCTTACTACTATTTTTCTTAACCCACATTGGAATTCATTAGACAAAGCATGCTACAAACTTCATTCAACAATTCAGTGGACTTTTCTTGGGTGGTTCTTATGGATAAGGCATTGTGCTAGGCAGGACAACTATCATCCTATCTATATTCACAATAATCCTACAATAAAACTATCAAATCCCCTTACTTTTCAGACCAGGGGCTTCCCCTGTGGCTCAGTGGTGAAGAATCCACCTGCCAACACAGGAGATACAGGAGACACGGGTCTGATCCCTGTGTCAGGAAAATCCCCTGAAAGAGAAAATAGCAACCCACTCCAGTATTCTTGCCTGGAGAATCCCACAGACAGAGCCTGGCAGACTATAGTGTATGGGGTCGCAGAGAGTCACACACGATTGAGCAACTGAGCACCCGGGCACACACTTTTCAGACACAAAACTAGGTTATTCAGAGAATTTAAATCACTTGCTTCAAGTTGTCTAACTAATGAGTCACTCTGTGCTAAGATATGAAGTCAGGCGAGTTGGGCTTCAGGTCAAAGTCTGTGGTTTCCCCTCAATACAATACAGCCTCTGCTCATTTTACTTTGGAATAAAAAATAAAGGCAAACCACAGCAAAAGAGACCCAGATGTAAAGAACAGACTTTTGGACTCTGTGGGAGAAGGCGAGGGTGGGATGATTTGAGAGAATAGCATTGAAACATGTATATTACCATATGTGAAATAGATCACCAGTCCAGGTTCGATGCATGAGACAGGGTGCTCAGGGCTGGTGTACTGGGATGACCCAGAGGGACAGGATAGGAGGGAGGTGGGAGGGGGGTTCAGGATGGGGAACACGTGTACACCCATGGCTGATTCATGTCAATGTACGGCAAAACCCACTACAATATTGTAAAGCAATTAGCCTCCAATTAAAATAAATTAATTAAAAAATAATAAAGGCAAACCAAGAAAGCAGTAGGAAAAGGCCTCTGGATTTTAAGCAAGATGGAGTGAGGTGCTAGGCTGGTGATTCAATAACTGGTTTTATATAAAAAGCAATGGAGCAAAGGGTCAAAGATCGTCTCTGAGATTCCAAGCTGGGGGGTTTGGGACTGGAGAAAAGTGGTAGGAGCATGGCCAGGAACAAGGTTCCAAATATACTGATTTGGGAAAGAACAGAATAGGCTCAGTTTAACACATGTTGAATTTTGAGGCATCGAAAGGCATCTAAGAAAAATTGGATTTTACTCAACTGGGACAATGAGGACTAGTGTTAAAATATGTCAAAGTGATCAAAAATGTACTGGACACACATACATAAGGCACGAGGTCTGAGAGACAAGATTTAGGGGCCAAAGATGGAGTTTTGGGGAAAACTAGCATTTAGGTGCAGGAAGAGAAAGAACATCCAGACACAGGAACAGTGAAGAGACAGAAAGGAGGAGAAGAGTGGGCAGGAAAGCATGTGACCAAACCAAGGAAAGAAAATGCTATGGTGTCAAATGTTGAAAGGAATCCAGTTAGTTTTTACACCTACTGATTGCTGTGCTGCCTGAGTGCACTGATAAAATGTGAAATGTACATGAATCCTAAAGCATAACCCCTACCAAGACAGGCCACATCCCTCTGAGCTGTGATCCCCTACCTCTGACTTGTACGTGGATCAGGTATTTTAAAAGTGTTGGAGCAACCCGTATTTCTTACTGGGTTTAAAAATTTAGTGACTTTTAACAAGAACTTTACTGGACTATAGCTGCTTTACAATGGTGTATTAGTTTCCGCTGTACAGCAAAGTGAGTCAGCGATATGTAAACATATATTCAGGCTTCCCAGGTGGCTCAGTGGGTAAAGAATCCGCCCGCAGTGCAGCAGACATGGGCTCAATCCCTGGGTCAGGAAGGCCCCCTGGAGGAGGGCATGGCAATCCACTACAGCATTCTTGCCTGGAGAATCCCAGGGACAGATGAGCCTGGCAGGTTACAGCCCATAGGGTCGCAAACAGTCGGAGAGGACTGAAGTAACTGAGCACAGCACGGCACGTACATATATCCCCTTTTTGTTGGATTTCCCTCCCATTTAGGTTACCACAGAGCACTGAGTGGTTCCCTGTATTTCACACAGGTTCTCATTAGGTATCTACTTTATACACAGTATCAATAGCGACAGCCTACGGTGAACCATGTTGGATTCGTGACCACCTGAAGACTGAGCTTCGGGACCAGGGACCAGGCTTGATCACTCAAAAGCTTTTGTGTAGCAGAGTTTTATTAAAGTGAAAAAGGAACACAGAAAGCTTCTGACACAGATATCAGAAGGGGGACGGAGAATGCCCCTTTCGCTAGAGTCAGCAAGGGAGTTATTTATAATAAATCAAAAGAATGTCTCAAGTTTGTGAAAAGTTTATCAGACCCACTCCCACAATTTACATTTTCAGATAACAGGATTAGAACTGAACAACAGAAAGATCTTACTAGACCAACTCCCATAATATGCATTCTAAAATATCAGGATTAGCCAGCAGGTTTTCAGGAAGGAGAAACTGTCCCCAAGCAGGATACACTGTTGTTGTATAATCCCTAGCACAGAGTTTAAACTGAGTTGTTTGTTGTGTAATCATCAGTTTCAGACTTGAAGAAAAAAATCATTTTATGTGACTAAGACTAAGGAGTGTAGAGGAAAAAAGTTTGTCCCGTCCTCTTCCTTGAGAACCCAAGACCCCTTTCCCCTCCTCAGGGATCCCAGACTTCTTATCAACCTGCCTAGGAACCGACACTCTCAACAGTGTCTATGTGTCATCCCAATTTCCCAATTCCTTCTACCACGCCTCTTTCCCCCTTGCCATCCATACATTTGTTCTCTATGTCCCTTGTCTCTATTTCTGTTATCTACACCAGTTTTCTTGATTCCACATATATGGACTAATAAAAAAAATTAGTGACTCTTGTGGTTCACACAGTAAAGACTCCACCTGCAAGGTGGGAGACCTGGGTTTGATCCCTGGGTTGGGAAGATCGCCTGGAGGAGGGCATGGCAACCCACTCCAGTGTTTCTGCCTGGAGAATCCCCATGGACAGAGGAGCCTGGCGGGTTGCAGTCATGGGGTTACAAAGAGTTGGACGCGACTGAAGCGACTGAGCAGAAGCACAAGGAATAAAGAAAGCGAGACATCCTGTATGGATCTTATCCTGTAAGGGGGAATGAAGGATTCCAGACTGCTGGTGATAACTCCTGAAACTCCAGATCTGCAGATTTGGGCACCGCTGTCAGATGCTCAAAGGCTGCCTCTGCCAAGTCCCCTAGGCTGTTCTCTCCTGATCCTGACGTCACAGGGTCTCTTCCTGAGACTAATGCCCCAGAGGTATCAGTTTTCTCAAACTCCCTGAAGATCACCCATTTACATGACTGGCCACACAAAAGTGAAAACAATGTGCTGCCTTCAACACACTTCCACTCTGTCTTCAGTCTTCCCCACCTACTGCATGCAAATGGCCTCTCACAGTCTAGAATACAGGATGTGAAAGAAGTTTCCCAGGCCCTACTGAACATCTCTGTATTTTTTTCTTCTACCTATGAGTGCATGCGTGCTCCGTCACTTCAGCTGTGTCCTACTCTTTGTAACCTCCTGGACTGATGGAGTCCTTTGTCCATGGGGTTCTCCAGGCAAGAAAAATGGAGTGGTAATATACATGCTTCAGTGCTACTCTCTCAAATCATCCCACCCTCGCCTTCTCCTACAGAGTCCAAAAGTCTGTTCTTTACATCTGTGTCTCTTTTGCTGTCTTGCATATAGGGTCGTCATTCAGTTCAGTTCAGTTCAATTGCTCAATCGTGTCCGACTCTTTGCGACCCCATGAATCACAGCACGCCAGGCCTCCCTGTCCATCACCAACTCCCGGAGTTCATTCAGACTCACGCCCATCGAGTCAGTGATGCCATCCAGCCATCTCATCTTCTGTCATCCCCTTCTCCTCCTGCCTCCAATCCCTCCCAGCATCAGAGTCTTTTCCAATGAGTCAACTCTTCACATGAGGTGGCCAAAGTACTGGGAGTTTCAGCTTTAGCATTATTCCTTCCAAAGAAATCCCAGGGCTGATCTCCTTCAGAATGGACTGGTTGGATCTCCTTGCAGTCCANGAAAAACAGTATCAGTTCAGTTCAGTTCAGTTCAGTCGCTCAGTCATGTCCGACTCCTTGCGACCCCATGAATTGCAGCACACCAGGCCTCCCTGTGCATCACCAACTCCCGGAGTTCATTCAGACTCACGCCCATCGAGTCAGTGATGCCATCCAGCCATCTCATCTTCTGTCATCCCCTTCTCCTCCTGCCTCCAATCCCTCCCAGCATCAGAGTCTTTTCCAATGAGTCAACTCTTCACATGAGGTGGCCAAAGTACTGGGAGTTTCAGCTTTAGCATTATTCCTTCCAAAGAAATCCCAGGGCTGATCTCCTTCAGAATGGACTGGTTGGATCTCCTTGCAGTCCAAGGGACTCTCAAGAGTCTTCTCCAACACCACAGTTCAAAAGCATCAATTCTTCGGTGCTCAGCCTTCTTCACAGTCCAACTCTCACATCCATACACGACCACAGGAAAAACCATAGGCTTGACTAGACGTACCTTTGTTGGCAAAGTAATGTCTCTGACCATCTTTCAAAAACCACCACAATATTGTATGGTAACTAGCCTCCAATTTAAATAAATAAATAATAATAAAAAAGAATACTGGAGTGAGTTGTTATTTCCTCCTCCAGGTGATCTTCCTGAACCAGGGATTGAACCCACATCTCCTGTGTCTCCTGCATAGCAGGCAGATTCTTTACTGCTGAGCCACCAGGAAAACCCCTCTTCTACCTAGAGTCCTGTTCAAATACTTCACAGAGTGACACAGTTATTCCACATGGTAATATAAATTACTTGGCATATCAGAAAAAAACTGTAAGTAAGTTTGATACAGACATAAACTACGTGGGGGGTCTTGTCTAGCACATCCTTCCAGATGATCTCTGTCTTTCAGTGACTCCAAGTTATTTTACAACTCTGTTTGCAGAAACGATCATAGTGAAAATCATTTCTGTTCATAGAAATACAGATGAATCATGATGAGTGCAGAGGAGCTGCAACTGACTTCTGCCCTCTGGATACTGACCAGCTTTGCAACTATTTGTCAATTCATTTCAGCAAGCCCACTAGAGTGTGTGTGTGTGTGTGTGCTGAATGTGTGTGTGTGTGTGTGTGTGTGTGTGTGTGTGCGCTGAATTTTCCTTTAAACAAAATATAACGTTCAATCAGTTCTCCATCAATTACTGGGTTAAAAAGAAAGTTTCAAAGATGTACATTTTACATTTGTATGAGAGTTATGATTTTATCTTTTTTTTTTAAAGAATTATCTTTAACAGGTGATTAGTTTTAACAAGAAGAAGTCTGGTGTTGTTTGACCAATAAAATCTCAGTACAGACAATTCAATTTAAAGACACGGCTGCTATAGACTTTTGGTCAATGTGATTCTTTCCCTCATTATGTATTACAGAGCTCTCAGAAACTGAAAATATCCCCCCACCCCACTCCAGAGAAAGTTCAGTCTTACTAAAGAGCTAAGGAGAAGGAAAACAACCTTAAACCTGACTACTAGTGGATGAGAGATGCACTTTTCACTCTTTGCACTTTTCAGTACTTGTTTCTCAAAATGAATTGCTCATTTTAACTAATCATTAATAATAAATAAATACATATTTTAAATGTGCTACATAAAGAATACATCAGCCTGGGTGGCAGCTCTATGAACACAGTGTATGCTATAGTATTTCTCAGGGCCTTTCTCTTCTCTACTCACATTTCATCTTCTCTTTCAACACATCCAGTCCATACAGATTCCTTGGCCTCTGAACAAGACATCATTAAGGCATATGTTTTTAACCTCATTCTCTTTTAGGCATGAGGTCAGTTCCTAAAGGGTTCTCTAGGTGATACAGCATTCTGCCAAGTCAGTGTTTAGAAACAGATGTTCTGAAAAGCACTTTCAAGGAGATGCTCATACACAGACCTCACCAAAGAAGGGGGCTTCCCTATAGGTCAGTGCAGGAGACCTGGGTTCGATCCCTGTCACAGGAAGATCCCTTGAAGAAAGAAATGGCAAACTACTCCAGTATCCTTGCCTGGGAAATCCCATGGACAGAGGAGCCTGGTGGGCTGCAGTCCATGGGGTTGCAAAGAATCGGGCACAACTGAGTGACTAACACTTTCACTTTCACCAAATGAAAGGAGAAGAGTTCTGATAGCACGATACATGGACTTTTCTTAAGTAGGTGTACCTATTATCATCCAACAGAAGCTTTTCCATAGAATATATTTTTAGGAAATGGTGGTGGCTCAGTGGTAAAGAATCCACTTGCCAATGCAAGAGATGTGGATCCAATCCCTGGGTCTGAAAGATCTCCTGGAGTAGGAAATTGCAACCCACTCCAGTTTTCTTGCCTAGAGACACCCAAGGACAGAATAGAGTGGCCAACTGCAGTCCATGGGGTTGCAATGAGTCTGACACAATTCAGCGACTAAACAACAACAATCTTCTGCTTATACTCTAAAGGAGCCAATGGCATTCACTGTGGTTAGAAATACATCAGTTCTTTTCTCCCAGGGAATTTGGCAGGCAGATTTTCTCTGGTTCTCTTATTCTCTTTTTATGAACAGAAGGACTACTCACTCAATAGAATGGATCAATTTTCTTATATCATTTTCCCATCCCTTTCTGCAAAGGATTGCCAGTTGCCAAATAGTTTCAGAAAAACACTGCCTGATTTCAGGAGGATAAGGTAGATAAGCTGAGATTAAAAGACAACACAGTTCCCAATGATCCAACTCTCAAATGACCCAAATCTTCTAGCTATTTGGATCTCACCATTTAGAGAATAAGCATAAGAAAAAAAGCAAAAGAGTTCCAGAAAAACATTTATTTCTGCTATATTGACTATGCCAAAGCTTTTGACTGTGTGGATCACAATAAACTGTGGAAAACTCTGAAAGAGATGGGAGTATCAGATCACCTGACCTGCCTCTTGAGAAACCTGTATGCAGGTAAGGAAGCAACAGTTAGAACTGGACATGGAACAACAGACTGGTTCCAAATAGGGAAAGGAGTAGTCAAGGCTGTATATTGTCACCCTGC
>SJYV01033167.1:28709-76078 GCA_006410875.1 Neotragus pygmaeus
TGGTCATGTATGGATGTGAGAGTTGGACTGTGAAGAAAGCTGAGTGCCGAAGAATTAATGCTTCTGAACTGTGGTGCTGGAGAAGACTCTTGAGAGTCCCTTGGACTGCAAGGAGATCCAACCAGTCCATCCTAAAGGAGACCAGTCCTGAGTGTTCATTGGAAGGACTGATGCTGAGACTGAAACTCCATACTTTGGCCACCTCATGAGAAGAGTTGACTCATTGGAAAAGACCCTGATGCTGGGAGGGATTGGGGGCAGGAGAAGAAGGGGATGACAGAGGATGAGATGGCTGGATGGCATCACTGACTCAATGCACAAGAGTTTGGGTGAACTCCAGGAGTTGGTGATGGACAGGGAGGCCTGGTGTGCTGCAATTCATGGGGTCGCAAAGAGCCAGACACGACTGAGTGACTGAAGTGAACTGAATTCAGAGAGATCATCTCATGGCATCTGTTCTGACAATCCATCTGCTCCAGAGAGTATAAAGGTATTCCAAGAAATAACAGAGGACGAAATACAAAGCCTTACAGAATAAACTGCCCTCTTCATAATGAGTCCTCCTGAATCCTAAGCACCCAATCCCTCAACTCTTTGTAGATAAAGAACTACAGAATACATATTTATTCTTGAGTTTATTTCTCATCCCTGAAAAAAATGTCATTTGAGACTATTATATATGCTGAAACTCTTGGCTACATTATTTTATCAACATTTCTCCTTCCTAAGTTCTTAGAGCACAAGCATTCCTTTCAGAAATAGGATAATACTTTTAACATCGTATTCTGCAAATCCACTATAGCATACGTTTTATTACTTTTGAACATAAAGTGATGCAGTTAGATCTGGATTGGGAAGCCGAGGAAACCAATACTGTGTCTCTTTTTCTCAAAAACAACTCTTACAAAACTTTATTTGTCCAGTTACTGTAATTATTACTACAAGCAAGTAAGAACGCAAAGAGAACCAAAGCTAAACCCTGGGTTGGCCACTAGACCTCCAGACTGCAGTCAAAACCTACCTCCTTAAAGCCCTAATTTCAGGGAAGAAGGCATGGAGGATGCTGACAAGATTTTTTAAAAAGGGGGTTGGGGGGTGGGGCAGAGTTCAACAAAGACAAGATTGAAGATTAGGAAGTCAATTTGTTACAAACTTCAATATAAAGCCAAAAGGAACAAGACTAGTTCTCATCAAGTTTTATAATTAAAAAAAAAAAACTCAAAAGAAATTTAGTACCATAGAGTCCTTCACAAATCAATGAGCTGCGTTCCAAAAGCACATTCCTGAGTCGAATTTGCTCAGAAGACCAATCAAGTTAGCCTGGGTACCCAGCTAACACACTTGGCTATATGGTACTGCATTGTAATAGGCTTGCAATGCCTTTCACATAAATAATGCATAAAAACCAAACACAAAAAAGAAAACCTTTTCAATCTTATAGTACGGTACCTTGAAAAGTACAGTAGTACAGTACAACAGCTGGCACACGGGGGCTGGCATCGAGTAAACAGGAAGGAAGAGTTACGGGCTAGAGGAGGGGGAGGAGGCAGGAGATGGTACTACTGTACTCTATACAATACTGTACAGTACAAAAAATTGCAACCATTTGTAGAGGATGCACACACATGACAACGTACACCAGACACACAACCGATTGACATGCAAACACAAGATGGTATACTTGAAAGTTTGTAACTTGAAGTTTTGCACGTAGGGAACTTACTGTATCGATTTGTTTTTAGGCAACCAACAAAGTATACCACTGGAAGCAGAAGAGAGTGCCTCAGATTTCACTATATGAGTCAAATGCACAGTTCTTATGCCATGCATCTCAATCACTAAGACTCTTTTCCATTAAGGAATCTCATGGTACTACCATTTTTCCTGCTTTCACACTTTACTGCACTTTCACTCTCAATATGTTAAAGACATACTCATGCTTAAAAATTATTACCCAAATATAAAGAAATGAGAACTAACAAAGAGACTAAAAATGTGAGAGAATGAGAGGTCTAACATATAACCAACAGGGAGTACACTAAAAAAACAGAAGTAATAGAGAAATAGAGGAAGGTGCAGTATTTAAAAAGGTAATGACTTTTTTTTTTAGAATTATGAAAGACATGAATCTTTAGACTTAGGAAGCAAAATTAAGTGTACAGTCAGATAAATCAAAATAATATATCTCTGTACATATCATAGCATAAAGTACAGAAGCTCCAAAGACAAAAAGAAATCAAATGAAAAAATATGGAAGATTTTCTACAATCGTAAAACAGAGGCCAGAAAATCTAATACCTTTGAAACACAATAGAAAAGAGCTTTCAACTTAAAACTTTATATTAGTACAAATGAAAATTTTGTAAAAATAGTTGAATCTTAAAAATGAGTAAGAAAGTCATTTCAGAAAAAGGCTGCACTTATATACTCTCACTGAATGCACTACTGAAGAATGCATTCTATAAAAGAGTAAATCCCTAAAATAAGTGAGATGCAAAAGCAACAGTAAGTTACACTTAGTGGATTTACTAGAATCCAGTCCACAACACTTAGCATACATTCTTTCCAAGTTCATGTGGAATATTTACAAAATTAACTATGCATGGGCTATAGAGCAAATATCAACCAACCTAAAGAAACAATGTCAAACAAAACATTCTCCAAATGTAATGCAATTAAAAATCAATTTTAAAAGACAACTATTAAAATCTATTCTATAGAAAACTCATGGGTCAAAAACGAAACACGGGAAATCAGAAATCATTTAGGAGTGATTTTTTTTAAATACTATATATCAAAACTTCTAGGAATCACCTAAACTTTAGTGCTAAAAAACTAAAAACATAGAAACCCATGGCCTTAAATGCTCCTATAAGAAAAGAACAATAACTGGAAGCTCCATAAATTAAAAGAAGACTAAAACTATTAGAAAGTAGACCAAAGGAAATATGACAGTATCAGAAATTCATGGAAAAGAAAACATCGATAGAGTTGGTCACTGAAATTTTAAAACATACACAAAAAACAAACTTCTGAAAAAAACTAAAACGGGAAAAATAAAGGCACAAATTTATAGGCATTAAAAAATTTTAAAGCATGGATAGAGTAGCATGAATATTTTTAATTCCCTTATTTAAATATTTAGGTTGGCCTACTGGAAAATTCTCTAACTATGTGTTTTAATTCATAAACCATGTTTATGATTCTGAAATGGTCCAAAGGGCATGGAATGCAGCGGAGCACAGTGTCAAACAAGATGAGAATGTGGAAAGTGCTGAGCAAACAGTAAAGGCCACAGAAGTAAGTTTCCCTAATTCCTGCAATTCTTATTTATGAAATAATGTGTTTTAGGGATGCATCACTTTCCTATTTCCTATCTCAAGTAAAGAGTTGTTGAAGGGCTCAAATATGACAGTGTAACAGCTCAATCATATTTAGCTATTAAGAAGTGATGAGGTGGAGGTGATGTTGACGACAATGGTGAAAACTTTTCCAGACTTTCACACCTCCTTTCACGTGTTTACATTCTGTCTTTCTTCCTTTTCCTCTCTTCATCTAGGACACCTGTTATAAAACTTGGTAAACTGTAACATTCTTGGAGGAACTATAAGATTGTTGTTGATGAAATGGCAATGTTTCAAAGAGCTCTGGTCCATCTGATGAGAAATAGAAATGTACTCTGCAGCATGTTCATTTGGGGCTTACAGAAAAAACATTGAGAATGAACATAGACAAGAAAATGTATACAGTGCATTGGGAGAGAGTGTTCATCCTATTTTCAGAAAGCAAATCTGCAGCACAAAGATCTTAAAGATTTTATTAAGATCAGAAGCAGAACTGAAAACAAACCCAACAAATTCTGACAGCAGTCTAGCTATCATAAGCCATAATGCCCCTTTTGTGTTCCTCTGTTCTTTTTTTTTAATATAAACACTGATCTAAAACCACGGTCTGTGATCAGATGATACGTAGAATGGAAAAATCCCTTTTGGAAGTCTTGCCAAGCTTAGGCTATACTAACAGGAATGGAGTCTGATAAGAAATACCTATTATGAACATATTCACATTTAATAAAGCCCTTCAACTACCAATGCTAATAACTTTCCCAACACAATAATTTATAAATATGAACTAAAAAATTTAAGGGCTATTGCCTAAAGGTTCCACCTTAAAAATAAATGCCCAGTAAACACATTAGAAAAGGCAAGGCTTAAACCCCAAGTTGCTGCTCCTGCAATGGGTGACTCTGATGACCACTTTCTACTCCAGCAGTCTATGGAAAATATTTTCAAATTTTAAGATGATACTTCCAAATTCCAACATGGTTCATTGTATTTTGGTGTCTTCCTGCTGATCAATCATTTCACAAAGCACAACCTAGTTACCAAAGGCCAGTTCCAAATATATATATATATATATATATATACACACACACACACACACACACACCTAAATAGTCTCCTTTCCCCTTTGAACCAGATATGATTTTCATAAAAGAAAGAGCAATACAAGCTCGAATGAGCAAAACTCCTCTCCTTTTTCCAGTTTAAGAAGACATCACCCATTTTCTCTGGTTCTAGAAAGACAAAAATACTATCCTATAATTGAGAGTTTCTTCAGGAAGGTCAATGCAAGGAGAAGCTGTATTTCTCAGGGATAAAATTAAGATTCTTAGAAACAATAAAATTAGTTTTTGTTCATAACAAAAATTATAAAATTTATGCTTTCTAAGGCAAACCTAGCATGCAGGATGTTTCCCCCAAGTCCTTCAAATAGAGAGCTACAGTCTGAGGATTAAAGATTATTCTCCAAATGAGCCCCCAAAGGAATGTGGGGATACAGGTTATATACAGCCATCAGGAAGTTGGCTCTTTCTGCACATTGTTTAGCAGCCAAAAAGGATGCCAGGCTTCAGAAAAAGTGGCCAAAAAAGATTCCTTGTACGGTGTGATAACATTCTGCTCAAAAGACGGCCCCCTTCTTTACAGGCAGTACCTAAGATGCTGGCAGAGAAAGGGGCTTCTAATGAATAAACTAGTTCCTGGCTCTGTGCATTTCACCCCAGAAAAGTAAAACCACTAACCAAGAGTTCTGGAAACACGATGACAAATGCTGTGAAGAATGTGCCTTTTGGGGGCAGCTTCTGTTTCCCCAAATCTCTGAGATGAAACTTTGAAGCTAAGCTCCCTATTCTTGGTTTCATTCACAACACCCAGACACTTGCCAAAAGCTTTTCTGCTCTGCGTTCTTCTAAAACCTTTCTAAGGTTCATTTTCTTCATGAGTCTCATCAACAACCACCTCTCCAACTGCTTAAAATAGGTTTTACCCTTTGTGAGGTCTTCCCGTGTAATCCAGGTTCAAAGTGTTTGTTCCGATATAGGAACAAGCCTTGTTTAATCACGTATGTTGTTCTTGGCCACATTTCTTGGATTAAGACACTTTCTAACAGGAAAAGACACAGTGGCACATATATTAAATCAACATAACCTTTTGTTGTAAACACTAAGAAGAAAAGATTACAAGCCCAGTTTCTTCCAAGCACACTACATAAACAGCAATAATGTAATCTTTTCCACAAACAGGACATTTCTATGGAGAGAGCAAAAATAGGAAACACTGAAGTGTTTTTAATTGTGTTTTACAGTAAAGGTTTTCTTTCCATGTACTAATTAAACCCATCTCTAGTCTAAGATGGGAATTGGGTTGCTGGCACCAAACAGCCATTTGACATCTAAAGATAATGCCACTGAGAGATCCTACCAGCCAAGAAGCTACAGACGCACTGACACACCACCACCATCACCTCTACTGGCTTCATCACAACGCCATCAAATATTTACGATTGTTTACTCGGCTGGAACATGCAATGCATCCCAGAGGGTGTCATCAATTTTGAATGGTTCCCATACATTCAAAGTGGTTTCACAGGACATGTCTCTTGTTTTGGAACACACAAAAATCAGCAATTTCTCCATGTGATTTAGTTTAAGAAAGAAAACAAAAAATACAGTGAGACCATGTCTAATGTTATACACAGCAACATGAAATCTGTAGAATCTGAAAAGCAGCTTCTCTGCACTATTTTCTTGAGCAGCTCTTTCTTTCTAGTTAGTAAGAGGAAAAATCCTAAGTGTACTATGGAAAAGAAAGTGTTTGGGGTATTTATTGATATAGTCTGCTGGCTTGCCTATCTGTTAAAGCTATTTCAGACCGTGCTATAGCTGACCCAGTCTACACTGTGCACTCAAAAGTAATTTACAGGATTTTCTTAATTTTCTGAAATGTATACTGACTTCCCCAACACATCTAAATTAGTTACAGTTTAGATTAAACACTTGATTTGATCAGATGGTTCTATCTAGAATATATCTTTTCAGGGGCCGTATGATACCAGTTACATGTGGAATCTAAAACTAGTGAACATAATGAAAAAGAAACAGAGTCACAGATATGGAAAACAAACCAGTGGTTACCCGTGGACGAGGACATGGGGAGGGGCAATACTGGACTAGGAGATTAAGAGGTAGCAGCTACTGGGCTGGCCAAAAGGTTCATTCAGGTTCTTCTGTACCATCTTACGGGAAAACCCAAATGAACTTCTTGGCCCACTCAATATTATGTATAAAATAAATAAGCATGCCTTCCCAAGTGGTCCAGTGGTTGAGACTCCAAGCTCCCAATGCAGGGGGCCTGGGTTCTATCCCTAGTCAGGGAACTAGATCTCAGATGCCTAAGAACCCGCATATGGCAACAAAGATCCCGTATGCCGCCACCAAGACCCAGCACAGCCTATTGTACCACACAGGGAATATAGCCAATATTTTATAATAACTATAAGTGGAGCATAACCTTTAAAAATTGTGACTCACTGTGTTGTACACTTGTAACATCTAATACTGTACATCAACTATACCTCAACTAAAAAATAATCACTTGCTTAGATGAACTATTAAAAAAGAGCTTTTTTCATTGGCATAATATCCAATTTGTAATTATCACACACACATACACACAGAAAACCTGGATTGAAAGGGGATCAGCAGCTCTCCTACAAAGCAGTACTTTTTACAGCATCCTGAGCATCTTGCCTCTTTTCCTAATAAGCGGATTGGCAGCTTCTCTCTGAAGGCCAGGAGTCAACAGAATTCTACCATGCCTCTTCACCACACCCATTCATTTTATTTTGTTGACTTAAGTTTTCATGAGAAAGACACGAAGAGGCCACAGTGTCCAACCCTGGTTTTTGTGAAGGGGACATCTGTCATGATCACAGACAAGCACAACATTCTAAATTCCTTCTGGTTACCAGCTGCCTTCAGAGTGGGGGTGGTGGTGGCTGGGAGTGGAGATGGTAGCGTGAAGACAGGAAGAGCTCACACAGACAACACTACTATCGTGGGATGTCACTACTCAACATCTCTCAGAAGACTTACAATTTAACTAGATGCCACTGGCATTTTCTAGATATTATTGTATTACACATTTATAGATGTGACAGTCACCCACCATTTCAGAAGCTACAGATAAACCATTTAGACAAATTTAACACTCTACCTCAAATCTCTCCCACAAAGAAAAAACTCAGTTCCAAAGGTCTTATGCCTAGAATTTTCATTTCAAAAACCTATTAACCAAAGAGGAGTTAAAGGCCTTATAAATGAATAGAAAAGATGACCATCTCCTGCTCACTTTAAAAACTGCCCTGTGTTGCTATTTTAGGTTACATTCTTAAAGTAAATGTGATAGAAGTCACCAAGGATAATCACATATGTACACATAGCACCAGCCTTTCAAAGATTTTAGAGGAGACACATACATTTTTCATATACTTTGACATATTAAGAGTATCTCTGAAAAGTAAGAGATATATATTTTTTTAATTTCATCCATTTATTTATCAATTCCTTTGAAGAGTTGATTCAACACTAGAGAGTATGTCTTAAAAGATGGTAATATTAAAGTAGGAAATGTGAGCAAAGAAAATCAAAACAAAATAAAAATGACCTATATAAATGATTCCTGGGTGGGGAAGATCCCCTGGAGAAGGAAATGGCAACCCACTCCAGTATTCTTGCCTGGAGAATCCCATGGACAGAGGAGCTTGGTGGGCTACAGTCTATGGGGTTGTAAGAGTCGGACACGACTTAGTGACTAAACCACCACCATATAAATGGGACCAAAAACAGAGAAATTAAATCAAATGAGAAATGAAACCATTATAAGAAGAAAGCAAAGTTTAAAAAGTTGGGTGCTTAATGACCCCTTAACTTCTTTCCTTTCTTTTTAGAAATACATCACAAAACTCTGTTTACAATATGCCAAACACAACTTCAGCCATTAACAGTTCCAATACATTCTCTCTGTTCTTAATTGAAAGACTCCTGAGATTCATATTCTAATATAGTCCTTCTACCATCTGAGAACAGTAACATTATTCTACCTTCAACTAGCCTCAACATAAAAGTCATCCTATCAAAAACAATTTTACTACTGCTTTTAAAGCAAAATATAAATGCTGAGATTAGATTCCCTAGTATTTGTAGAATTTTATAGTTTACATCATGCCAGAAGAAACATGTCATCTGTTACCCCAAGGTTCTCAGTGTATATATATTTAATACTGTACAACAATGCAAAGTTAAATCTATTTACTTTGTTGTAAGCAGGCTGCTGGAGGTGAAAGTATCAGGAGTAGGTAAGTAAAATAAACAGACCAACTACATATGCTCTTGGGTTATTTCCCCTATGTGGGCTGAGACTAGAAGACAGATGTTTTAGAGAGATAATAAGCCATATCTATAGACATCACTATGTTGGCTCCATCAGGCAATTCCAGGTAATTAATATTCTGCTGCAGCAGAAATGGTATGAATGGTTCTTATACAAGAAAATTCAAATGAACTAGAAACCTGGAAAATATGAAAGTTGGCTCTGTTGAGCTGCTAGTAGTAATAATAATAGCCTACATCTTATTTACCAAAAATGAAATAAAGGCCACTTAAAAACATGACTAAGATTTATTTTTCACTCTCAAGGGAAAAGATATAGAGTTCTAATGAAATACAAAGGAAACCCATTTTTAACAACAAAGAAAGCTACAGAAGACTTCTAACTATCAGTGGTAAACCAAACCAAACCACCAAATAAAAACCCTAAAATATAAATGACATTATTCTCTATCAAAAATTAATACTATACCTGGTTTACTGGGAATCTTGCTCTTTGAAGGCTGGCATATTTGTTACACAGCACAAACCCTGCTAGTCAGGTTCTATCCTTTGCACAGTAAGATAATGCAGCTGACAAGAGTGATGGCTGCTGGGCTACTCAGGCTTGAACTCTGCAACTTTGTTTTAATAGTAGAGACAGACTTGATAACACAGCTCCCCCTCTCTCCTGATATCCCAGATGTGAGCCAGGATTTAAGTATCAAGGAGCCAAAATCAGGCCAGAAAAGCTGACAGTCACAGCAGCGGAAGTCTAAAAGCTAGGCCTTAAAACTCTTAGTTTCCTTAACGTCAGGGCTACTCAGTACATTAATAGGTTACACTGTGCTGTGCTTAATCAGAGAGTCACTACAGACCACTGACCCAACCTCAGCAAACACTGACCTAGTTTAATGGCAAAAGACAGCAAAGTCACATCTTGCTAGAGTGCCTCAGTGTTCCTCCTCAACCTTCTCTAATGACCTGAGGTGAACAAGTTCAACCAACTCTGGGTAGCAAATCCAATGGTCCCAATAACCTCCAAAACCAGGAAGGCCCTAATTTGCCTCAACCATCAATCTTTTCTCACTTCCTTCAGCCTTCCTCCTCCAACATCTACGTCAAAGACCAACAACCTTCCAAGTATCAAACAGACAAAAAGTATAAATCATGCTGTATCAATTATCTTAAGAAGACAAAACATCTTGCCCTATTGACATTGAGAAGTCGAGCACCAAAAACAATATTAATGGCACTACAAACATATTATAAAAGATATTTCTTCAATAATCTTCATGTGATTTTTTTCAAAGGGTGATCAGAAAAGATCAGAGAGAAAAAAACTGACAGAAATGCAAGTGATCTTTTTTCTTTTTTAATTAAATTTGGTTACCTAAAGTTGTCAACCTACCTTAAATTTAAATAAGTCAGCATCTGTAGATTAATGATGGCCTCCGGAATGACTCTGATACAATTATGGTACAGATTAAGAATTTCCAGTGATACAAAATGGCACAATTCCATTGGAACTTCAACCAGTCTGTTTTTAGATAAATCTAAGAGAAAAGGAAAGAATATTTTGTCAATAAATCTTCAAGATAATCCAATACAATCTTATCAACTATCAATACCTTTAATACATTTTAAAATAAATATTATAATCTAAATTTAGATCAACATTATTTTTTGTACCACTGTTACTACCGAGTTGTGATTCCCATTTCCTACCATTATAGCCCAATTCATATGGAAAAACAAAAATACTACTGAAACAGTTTTAGCTCTCTATATCAGTTTGTAAATTCAGGCCAGGTACAGGGTAATTGAATCAATATTTACGTTTTTCTCCATCTGAAAATGCTTTCTCCCCCAGATGAGTATGTAAATCGAATCCTTTAATATATCTGAATACACGTTTGCCTTAATATTTAAACTATTTAACTCAATTTTGCATTCACAACATATTGTCTCTCAGAACATGTCTTTTATACCTTTTCCAAACAGACATGTAGTAGATACTAAACAAGTATTTGATTCCTCAGAATTACTAAGTACCTACAATGTACTAGACAACCCTGTTGTCTGTTAAGGATGGATACCGTGTCTGCTGCATGATCTGCAGTAAAACTGGCTCCCTTGCCCAAGTGTACCAAAAACAGTAGCAACGGGGACTTCTCTGGTGGCCCACTAGCTAAGACCCTGCGCTCCCAATGCAGGGGGCCCGGGTTCCACCCCTGGTCAGGGACCGAGATTCCACACGCCACAACTGAGAGTCCACATGCTGAACTAAGAGTCCATGAAGCCAAATAAACAAAAGAAGAAATAAAAATAAAATAAAGAGCAATAACGGTCTACAGAGTAATATAAGCATACAATTGACATCATCACCATCTTAACAATAAAAATATGCAATAGTCCTTAACATCCAAATCTAGGAATGGTGTGCATGACTGTAAAACGCCATAAAACACTCTTGAAAAGTGACTCAACAGTAACAAATCACCTCGCCCTCAGTTAGGCAAGACTTAATCAGTATGAGCTGCAGATGTTCAGTAAATAATATTTCAGATTTACTTAAGGAATCACACTACCTGTTGTGTGTACTAATGAAACACAAATCAAAAACCTACCTCCCGAACTGACCTTCCAATAGATAAACACATAAATAAACAAAAGCAGGTCAGATGCCTTCAGAGGAAGAACTCTGGGAAAATTTTAAGGGACAATTCTGATCATATTTTAACCATTTCAAACCATGTGATAGGAAGGAAAGTTTTCAAATTCTTATTTAAAGAGTAACAGATGATACCGATATCATCATCTAACAAAAAAGTACACAACAATGAAACTATATATGAATCTCCTTTCTAAATACATGTGTGAATCTAAATTTAAAATGAGTCAACAGAATTAAACACTTAGCTAAAAAGATTAACATACTAGGATCAAGTGGGATTCATTCTAGAAATATAAGTATTTTCTAAAATATTTAAACATGTCATCAAATAAAGAGTGAAACATGAAGTAGTATATGATCCTCTCTCCTCTTAACTTTCTTTCCCTTCTCTTATGAGTCACATTACAATAAACATCTTTTAAGGTCTCTGAGAGTTTCAATAGGAAAGTCACATGCAAAACCATTAGCTGTCCAGGATCTGGCCTACAGGATCACCCTAATCCTTTAACTGAGCTATTTTGGATTTTTCCAGTTTTTTTCTTTTGAGAGTATTATTGATTATAAATAAAGGTATAAGGTGTTAACAGTAGGTACATGAATGCCCAGCCTACAATGAATAGACCAAATGAACAGACTTCCATGTCCAATGAGTTAGTGAGACTTTACCTATGTAACACGCCCTTATCATCCTGAGTTTGGGTTCCAGTTTCTGCATTAAAAGGGAAGAAATAACAAAACCTACATGAAGCTTAGACTCTTTCAATCCCTACAGAGAAACAGTTGCCCAGGTTAAATTAAAACAAAACTGAAATACAGAAAAATCACAAGTTCTCCTGTCCTATTTGTTTAGATTCACTATCCAGATGATAAATTATTGACGGATTCATCAACATTTACTAAGTACATGGTTTCTGCAAAAAAGAAAAACACAGGGGACTACTTTTTTTTTAAGTTTTTAATTTGATAGATAAAAGGAGGCAAACCCTCAACCATAAGGTAAAAGGTTCCTATTGGGTTTAAAAAAAAGATAAAAATAAAGAGGTAAAATCCAGGTGGGTATTTGTTATCACCCCTTGAGCACTCCCACTGAGCCAGACACCGTATCTGGAGCTTTGCGTCTAGTAACTCATTTAAACCAATGCAAGGAACACCACCAATCTACAGATGAGTAAACTAGGCTCAGAAGGCTTCTGTGACTTGCCCAAAGCCTCAGAAATCAGTAACCATATTCACAGCTAAGTATGTCTAACTCCAAGGCTGACCAAGTTGCCCACAAGGGCCCACCCTTTCTCCTTGGAGTAATGGCCAAATCATGTAGCCCACAGCTAGATTATTAGGAAGATATGGCGATTAAATCTTCACTGCATTTTCATTTGTCCAAAATATAATAAAGATCAAGTTAACATGTTCTGTGTAAAAACCCAGAGGATAAGAAAGTTAGAAACATTACGTTCAAAAAAGAAAGTACTGAAAACAATGGCACCTGATGGACTAAACTCTGGAAGTGGCTACGGGAAACTTGCTAAGTAGAAACTGTCTTAAACTGCCAATTATCATCTTACATAAGCACTCTGTTTCACTGAAGAGTTTAGAATGAATTTTCAAATACGTCACTTATTTTTTTCCTAATTGGGTCTGAATATCATCTAATTCTCAACTTTCTTATTGGAAGAAAGAAGGTACAAAAAAAAAAAGGACAGGTTTGCTTTCCTATAATTTACTGAGGCTCCTGCAGACATTATTTTGTACCCTTGGGGATCCACTAACTCACCATGGGAAAGATGCCCAGAAAGGCTGGGAAAGTCAGTCTGGATTAAGACATTTTGACTTTGATAATCCAGAGTGGAGAACCCAATTATAAACAATGGAGGAAAATGTCATACAAATTTGTTCAAAATTTTTCCTGTCATCTGAAAACAAAGAAATAAAATATGGTCTGATCCCGCTTTAAAAACAAAACAAAGAACCAAAAACAAACAAACAGAAACAAAGCACATAAGAAGGAAGAAGAGAAAGAAATCCAGGATTTAGATGTAATTAAAGTCATGAGCAGCCAGTTCAGGGTGCCCGCACAGACGTGAGTGTCTCTAACTGGGACTCTTAGAGGGCAGATCCTTGCCAGAGGCAGAGAGAAACGAAGCAGGAGCCGGGCAGTTGTAGTAATAATTACAGACACACAAGAAGAATAAGAGTTCACAGATAACAGGCAAGTGTTAAGAACGCAATTTGTATCTTTATTTTGAAATACAACCCAATCCAGCTTGGGCAAATGAAACAGGGGCTGTGAAAAGTCCAGTTAAGTTCTGAATGATAGAAATATGTCAGTTCTTAAACTCGAGATAAACAGGGATGAAGAATTTGTGTTTATTTTTCTTGTGTGCTGCTCTAATTCTGTAATAAATACATGGAGCTATGAATGAAGCCACTTGTGAAATCTTTTCCTAAATAAAATATCTTCCTAGTATATCTCAACCACGTTAGTATACTGGGATCACTTAGAAAGAAGGCTTTTAAAAATCCTGAAGCCTGGGGTCCATGGCCAGAAGTATCGGGGTGTGATTCGGGCATCCCTGGATGGCTAGTTGATCCCCACTATCCCTTTATTTTCAGACTTTATTTTCTTGGGCTCTAAAATCACTGCAGATGATGACTGCAGCCATTAAATTAAAAGATGCTTGCTCCTTGGAAGAAAAGCTATGAAAAACCTAGACAGCGTAATAAAAAGCAGAGACATTACGTTGCCAACAAAAGTCCGTCTAGTCAAAGCTATGGTTTTTCCAGTGGTCACGTATGGATGTGAGAGCTGGACCATAAAGAAAGCTGAGCACCGAAGAACTGATGCTTTTGAACTGTGGAATTGGAGAAGAGTCTTGAGAGTCCGTCCCTTGGACTGCAAGGAGATCAAACAGTCAATCCAAAGGAAATCAACCCTGAATATTCATTGGAAGGACTGATGCTGAAGCTGAAGCTCTCAATACTTTGGCGACCTGATGCAAAGAGCTGACTCATTAGAAAAGACCCTGACTCTGGGAAAGATTGAAGGCAGAAGGGGACGACAGAGGATGAGATGGTTGGATGGCATCACTGACTTGAGGGACATGAGTCTGAACAAGTTCCAGGAGATGGTGAAGGACAGGGAAGCCTGGCGTGCTGCAGTCCATGGGGTCGCAAAGAGTCAGACATGACATCCCAAGGGAAACGCAGGTGATCCACCCTCTCAGCTTCCTACCTAAACCAAGACCCACCAACAGGTGGCGCTCTCCTAGGAGCAAGTGGTTGGGTCTGGGAAGAGTCTGATTTAGACAACAGGCTTGGGAAAGAAAACCGCACCAATTCAGTTTGATTAGATTCTTAGTCTAAATCCCAGCTCAACTAGTTCCAGATACAATTGCAGCAACAAAAATCTGATCTCCAATGGAGTCTTTTACATATCATCAGTTGGCTATGATCATAGAAAATTAGGTTTTTTTCCTTGTTGAATCTTCACTATAACCTAGGAAAGCGGGTGCAATGATCACTCCCCAGTATGTGTGGATACTGAAGCCCAGAGAGGTTATGTAATTTGCCTCAGGACACAGAGCTAGTAAGTGGCAGAGGCAAGAGCTAAACCAGTAGGCAGGACACCAAAGCCCTGTTTTCAAACATCGTTGATTCAGCCTCATAGGACCGCAGCTAGGGAAGGTGAGTTGTTCCTGTGGGCTATCTCTAATTTTAAAAATAATAATAAAAACAGATCCGTTTTTTTCTTTAAAAAAAATAATCCATTTCTGATACCTGGTGAGAAGCCATGAAATGATGTCAAAGCTCTGGACTAGAAGTAAGTGATCTTTGACCAGGTCCTAATATCTTCTCCAGTGAGATGAGCTTGTGTATCAGGGCCTGGTTGCCCATCCCGAGCTGGATTCAGTCCGTCCTTGCTGGAAACCTGCCCAGAGGCCTCGGCTTGCCCTGGGGAGCGGGGTTGACTGCAGCTCTGGGCAAACAGCCGGGCTGCAAACCGGAACCCCAGAACCACGTCCTCCCCGCGTCCGCTTCTTAATTGAAGCGTTCACATGAGAGCGGGCAGCCAGAAATAAAACAATAAGTTTCGCCCTGGCCAAAACAAGCTCTGCGAAGCCCTAAAATAAAGTAGCCAAATGAATAAAAATAAGCAGAGGAGCGTAGGAAAACAGTCAATGGAATCTGGTGTGCAGTCAGCACCCTCGGAGGCATGGTGTTGTTTTTGTATAAAAAAGGAAAGTGGTGCCTTGGGAGGGGCTGGATGACCCCACCACCACCGGCCGCACCCCTCCAACAACAACATCCTGAGTTATCTATCAGCCACCACAGCCACGAGCAAAAGGCTGACAGACCAGGACAGCTGGGAACCTCATTTGCAACGTCCGTGCTTTCTGGTCTGAAGGAAAGGCCTGTTGGAGTCCAATCATGCCCAGTTCCAGAAAAACCGAATGATCCATCTTTTAAGCTGAGAGTAAATATGTGATCACGGCTTCCCAGGTGGCTCTAGTGGTAAAGAACCTGCCTGCCAATGCAGGAGACGCGAGACACAAGTTTGATCCCTGGGTTGGGAAGATCCCCTGGAGAAGGAATGGGCAACCCACTCCAGAATTCTTGCCTGGAAAATTCCATGGGCAGAGGAGCCTGGCGGGTTACAGTCCATGGGGGTCGCAAAGAGTCGGGCATGACTGATAAACTGGGCAAAAGGAACAGGGAACAGAAGTTTAATTTTAGCGTATTAGCACCTTCCATGATGCCTTAGTAACTGGGTGAAGTGTGTGTCCTTCACACACAAATCTAACCCCCTGACCCAGAGAAAAGCATACGGGCCCCACTGTCTTCCTAATACTGAAGGGACCTCTGGGCCAGGTCCCCTTCGCCCTCTTGCTCGGTCCCTCGCTGGGTCCACGATTCAGAGACAATCCTTGGATGGAAGGCGGCCTGGGGCCACTTGCCCTGTCTGGACAATCCATATCCATTCTCCCCTAGGCAGGCAGGGGTCTCTCTAGAAGAATCTCAGCGATATCCTTCTCTAAAGAACCGCTGCACAATGTCCCAGGGGTCTAACCAGCCCTCCCTCCCCACTCCAGGGCAGACACGCCACCCGGCCCCACGATTCAGCACCCAGAGCCCACTCCCCAGACACCTGCACACTTGAGAGTGTTCTGGTAAGAGACTTGCTCCAGGCAGTGAAGCCAGCCCATGGGCTGCCTCATCCTGACTCTGGAGAGAAAACCACGTCGCTTCCAGGGTTAAACAGGCAGAACTAATAAATGGAGTCATGAAAGTTTTGAATGAGTCAGTTAAGACCTCAGGCTACATCTCTAAGAGATCAATAAAAAAAAAAAAATCATCTTGTCAAACACTAGAGAATTGTTAAACAGTTCCTCTATATGAACCATGAAGTTTTCCCTGATTATCTACTTAAAATGTCAACCTGTCTGTCTTACCTCCCTTTCCTCTGTTCTGCATTTTCTTTTCTGTCTTAGTGCTTGGATAGCCTTCTAACATAGCGTACCATTTATTCATGTATTTTGGTTGTTCATTTTCTCTCTCTTCCTCAACCAGAATGTAAGTTCTGTGAAGGCTGGGATCTTTGCATTGTTCACTGGTATACAGTAAGAGTTTAATAAATATTCATTGAAGGTAGTAGGAAAGGTGATTCTTCGGTCAGACAGCTTGAGCTCAAACCCTGATTCCACTACTTAGTGTGTGCACTTGGAAATGATTACCTAATTTCTCTATGCCTCAGTTTCTTCACCTGTAACATGAGGATAGTACCAGTACTGGCTTCGCTGAGTTACTGGAAGGACTAAATGAGATGATACACACAAATCCTTACAGCAGCATCCTCACAGAGGGAGGGACTCTAGGAACAGTCTCTGTCATTATGTTAGCTAATGCTGGGTTCCGAATACAGTATTTCTAGCAAGGAAAAATGGCCTGGGCTGGGAAGGAGTTTAAAATCTAGCCAACAAGCACAAGAAGTACACCATATGTACAAATGCGTCATAACAATAAATCAGAGATGAAACAATAGACAAAAACAATGGTGCATTATGAGTGAAAAATTTGTAAGTGAGTTTGAACGTTACTCTTCCCAAGCACAAGAAGGAAATAAGAAATAGAAGATAGTTTGGTAAATGCCAAAAAAAATATGACAGATCCAGACTCTTGGTCTGGTGAATTTATTAACAGTAGATACCTATTTAAGCCCACAGAATACTGAAGAGGTAATTACATATGAGGGTTTCCCAAGCGGTGCTAGTGGTAAAGAACCCACCTGCCAGTGCATAAGACATAAGAGATGCAGGTTTGATCCCCAGGTGGGGAAGATCCCCTGGAGGAGGGCATGGCAACCCACTCCAGTATTTTTGCCTGGAGAATCCCCATGGACAGAAGAGCCTGTGGGCTATTAGTCCAAAGAGTCAGACACGACTGAAGTGACTTAGCACACACGCATAGCCTTTTATCGAACAAATGCATTGTTGAAATGTTGATAGCAAAAATTGATTTCTTTATGGTACCTCTCCTATCCAAAGCATTGCCAAAAAAATTAGGAAATAAAATTGTAAAAGATCACCATAGATAGAATTGGTGGGGGAAGCGGCTCCTGTCCCAAAGTATAATCATTTTACTTAATCTCTAAAAGGCTCACTCAGAGGCTGTTTCCTCTTCAACATACATAAATGATATTATTGCCTCTTTAGCACCACTGCATTTTAGAAGCAACAAATAGATTCTACAAAGAAAAGCAGTCATAAGAAAGTGTGTTTCTAACAACAATAACAAAAAAAAAATTAACAAAGAGTAAAATATATATACACATTTTAAAATTTCAGTATTTAAAATTAAAAAATTCTAAATGTAATGGTCAAAACCCTTCTAAATATTATAGCACAATGTATTTTTAGCAACAAAATAATACTCTCAATATTGAATAATCTAGGACTAGTTAACACATTTGAAAATTAAACTAACTTAAATTTAAAATGTTCAAGAGCGCAGGGCAGTATCTATTTTTTTTTAATGTTTTCATGTAAATTTGCTCAAAACAAAACATTTTAAATGGTTACAGCTTCTGTGAAATGACCCATTCCCTAGTGATTCTGTTTAGCTAATGAATCATTTCCCACTTCCTTTAAGAGAAATTTGGCTCTGAGACATAATAAAAACAGCTCATCTTTAAAATGAGAAATACCAATTTAAAGGGAAAACACTAATTTTCTTATGAAACATGAATGCTTTAAATAGCATTACTGCAATAGTCAAAAGGTAGAATTAATTCAAATCTTCACCAAGGGATGAATGGAAAAGTAAAATGCGGTCTATACATACAATGGAACAGTATTCAACTTTAAAAAGGGAGGAAAGTTTGCCACACGCTACCACATGGGTAATCCTTGAGATTATGCTAAGTGAAATAAGCCAATCACCATAAGACAAATATCGTATGACTCCATTTACACAAGGTTCCTAAAGGAAAAACTCATAGAGACAGAAAGTAGAACAATGGTTGCCAAAAGCTGGGGAAAAAAGGCAGAACTGTGTAGTGGGGAGAGAGTTTCAGTTTCACAAAATGAAAAGAGCTCTGTGGATGGATGATGGCGATGGCACACACCAACGTGGATGTACTTAGTGCCACTGAACTGGACAATTAAACATGGTTAACAGCGTAAATTTCATGTGACATGTTGTTATTTTATTACAATTTAAAAAAAGGAATGCTTTTAAAAATGATCAGAAGATACAAACATTATCCTGGAACCTGAAATTTCCCAGAGTAACAGAAATTACTAACCCCATCAGGTGGGACGCAGAAGTAAACGGGACAGCTCCGGGAAATCTCACAAGGACAGACGGCGCGTCTACACTAAAATGCTGTTGGGTAGCTCTACGGCTGGCTGTGTGTGGGCGCTCAGGGACCAGGGACTACAGTCCGCCAGGCTTCTCTGGCCATGGGACTCCAGACAAGAATACTGGAGTGGGTTGCCAAGTCCTCCTCCAGGGGAACTTCCCAACCCAGGGACTGATGACCAAGTACCACTAACTCAGCAGTCACATTACCTAACAGTGTTCTCTAGCCCCATCCATTGATCTACACAGACAGATACCCTCACTCATCACAGTACCAACCACCGTACATGCTGGGTACACCGTACATGCTGGAAAGAAGAGTGAATAGCAATGCCTGGAACTCAACAGATGACAGTTGAGAAAAGAAATAAATCAGGGCATGGCTTCGACTTTTAACCATCTTGCAGAGCAGAAAGGTTAAATTCTAGGCAGACATGAGGAGAGACACAGTCACAGAGTTTCCCAGGAATGGGGTTCCCCAGCGTGCAGAAGAGCCCAAGGGAGACAGAGCGAGGGGCTCCGGGGAACAGGAGATAGTGTGGGCCAGTCCTCTGCAGGTCAGACTCAGGGCAGTTGCTCAGGTGCTGTGAGCAGACCTTGGGTTCTCTGGAATGGCAAGAGGGAGAACAGAATCTCTGGAGCTTTCCCTGGGAGGTTCTAGAGCTCAAGGGGCCCTTCGGTAAAGCACATGACTGCTGCTGGACTGAAGCTGAGCAGCTGATGACGATCACTCACCAGCCAGTTCATGGACAGTCTCTGTCACACGGTAATTGCAGGAAAACTAGTTACTAGTGATTAAGGGATCTGACAAGTGCTGCAAGATGAGTAATATGGGGAAAGCAAAGAAAGTGAGTCCCAAGGGCCCTAATGGATCAAACTCACATGATTATACTGGAGTTAAAGGACAGGAGTGGACTTGCTGTGGACAGAGCAGGGAGCAGGGAGGAACACAGAGCAGCTACCCGTGAACTCCACGGCCTCAGCCTGGCTGGAGCTTACAATCATTCCAGGTTTACTACCGAGAACGACTTGATTACATAAATATGAAAACCCTCAACCATAAAAGAAATGTTATTTGGGGGAAAGAAAGCCCTTTATAATAAAAATGACCTCATCATCAATTTTTTCCAGAATTTTTACATGTGTTAGCTTTAGAAATCAAATATACTGTAAAAGAGTCTGTGTGTGTGTGTGTGTGTGTGCTCAGTCGTGAATGTCAGATGACCACAATCATCAATAATTAGATGATGATGATATTATTATTTAATATTTTCTTGGCCATGCAACACAGCATGTGGGATCTTAGTTCCTCGACCAGGGATCAAACCTGTGCCCCCTGCATTGGAAGCGCACAGTCTTAACCAGTGGACTGCCAGGGAAGTCCCAGATTATTTTACTATAAACTTCAAAAATAGCAAATAAAAACATTAAGAAAGTTAACATTACCCCGACCAAAAGTAGAGAGGATGGAATGTTTTTATAGTTAAACAGCTCTTTCACATATATTATTGATTTGGTCTCTCATTAAAAGGAACCCTTTTAGAGGCAAATCAAATATCATTTTTTTACAGTGCTATAAATAATCTCAGGCATAAGACCATGTAAGATCTTTATCAAAGATAAAATTATTGACCTTCCAAGAGATTTTCTAAATGGCAAAAAAAAAAAAAAAAATAGTACATTTTTAAAGAGTTCTAAGATAAAGAAATGAATTTTTCCTTTTATTAATTCTAAAGTACAGGTCCACTAGCCAGATAATCCATTATTCAAGTTCCCCAAATACTTGTGTTAAACGTCAAGTAGAGTGTAGGTAATAGTCATCACTTTGAAACAGAAATCATACAGAATTCAAAGTTTATATCATATAGTGTCAATTATATCAATGGTGATTAATCTCATATGTGGCAAAATTTTAAAAGCATCCACAAGTCGGGAGCCAGTTTCACCATATTGCTTATAAGGTCAAAGAAGGAATCATTACCACAAACTTTATTTTTGACAGAAAAAGTNATCAATGGTGATTAATCTCATATGTGGCAAAATTTTAAAAGCATCCACAAGTCGGGAGCCAGTTTCACCATATTGCTTATAAGGTCAAAGAAGGAATCATTACCACAAACTTTATTTTTGACGGAAAAAGTCTGAAAGATATCACCAGTGATGTTTTTAAGTAGATACAATTTAAAAAATCTAAAGTTAATATTTAAATGTAATATTCTATAAGAAAGCCAATCTTATGTACCAGTCCATTTGAAAATCCATACTAACCTCCTTATACATAATAGAAATACTGTTTTTTTTTAATCACTAATGACATTTTATGTGTACAAAAATGTTCAGAGAAGCCTTAAATTATTATTTCATTTTCATGTCTTTCTTTGAAAACAGACACAGTGTTTGGGGGAATTTTAAATTCAGTTTTGTTATCTTTTGGATAAAATAAAAACTTGAAGTTTCCAAGGAAGCCTATAGTTTTAAGAGAGGGAAACAGACAATTTACTGTGCTTTTCTGTTTGAAAAAGCTCCTTCTTGACAGAACCACTCAAAAAATACTTTTGAGCACCCATGCAAGGAATAGTTCTGCATGGTGGGCAAACACCAGTGAACAGTGGCAAAATTCCTGCCCTCCAGAGCTTACATTCTAGTGGGGTGAGATAACATGTAGCATGTTCGGTGGTTCGTGCTAAAGAGAACGATAAAGTAGAATAAGGAAATGGGAAGTACGAGGCAGGGGACTGCAAATTTGAACAGGATGATTAGGAAGAATTCACAAATAAAGTGACTGAGCGAACAGCTGAAGGAGCGAAGACAGGAAGTCACGGGAACATCTGGAGGAGGCACCTTTTCCAGGATGAACAGCAATCAATCAGGAGAGTGCTGAGAAGGGGGAAGGGGGNAGATGGGGAAACAGTGGAAACAGTGTCAGACTTTATTTTGGGGGCTCCAAAATCACTGCAGATGGTGACTGCAGCCATGAAATTAAAAGGCACTTACTCCTTGGAAGGAAAGTTATGACAAACCTAGACAGCATATTCAGAAGCAGAGACATTACTTTGCCAACAGAGGTCCGTCTAGTCAAGGCTATGGTTTTTCCAGTGGTCATGTATGGATGTGAGAGTTGGACTGTGAAGAAAGCTGAGTGCCGAAGAATTGATGCTTTTGAACTGTGGTGTTGGAGAAGACTCTTGAGAGTCCCTTGGACTGCAAGAAGATCCAATCAGTCCATCCTAAAGGAGATCAGTCCTGGGTGTTCATTGGAAGGACTGATGTTGAAGCTGAAACTCTAGTGCTTTGGCCACCTTATGCGAAGAGCTGACTCACTGGTAAAGACCCTGATGCTGGAAAAGTTTGCAGGCGGGAGAAGGGGATGACAGAGGACGAGATTTTTGGATAGCATCACCGACTTGATGCACATGAGTTTGAGTTAACTCTGGGAGTTGGTGATGGACAGGGAGGCCTGGCGTGCTTCGATTCATGGTGTCGCACAGAGTTGGACACAACTGAGCAACTGAAGTAAACTGATGGCTGATATATCTATGTGTGTATATGATATTGATAATAGAACAGCAACCATAGTACTGACTACTTACTACATGATAATTACTGTTTTAAGCATTTTAAATAAAGGGAACCATTTCTATATCTCTGACTCTATCTATAAACATACATAGATATAACGGATATATATATAATGGATCTAATGGACATGTTTAGATATATGTATGAATATATCTCTATATCTTTATATAAAATTGTATGCACCCATGACTCTTCTTTCTAATTTTGAAGCTCGTATCATTTTCCACCTGTCCATTTAATTGGTATAATTGATTAATACACACAGAAAAAGGAAAAGAAAAATCAGTAATCACGGTGCAGTGAGAGGCAGGTGTAATTAGCTTTTATACCGTAAAGAGGTTGATCTGTGCTTTATGTTTACCTTAAAGAATACCGTGGTCTTTACTAGGTCCACTAAGTAGGGAGAGAGACTCAGATATCATGAGTTGCCTTCTCACAGGTCAGTGAAGGAGCAGAGGCTTGGCTTCCAGGGTTTCCTCTGCAGGGTAACCCTTGGACAGATCCCTGAAGCAGTAGGGGTCTTTAATCTGGGAGAGTTATTCTTAACAATACTGGATGAGGGTCTAGGACTCCGTAATCTATCTCATCACAAACTTTTGGGTTTGCTTCTGAGAGTGGGGAGGTTCTGAAGATGAATTTCCATCATTTTATATGTACTGTTTTCTCCTGTAAGAGTTGGCATTTCTGGCGGCCCTGTCACGGCATCTGGGGGGGAAATCATCTTATTTGAACCCTGGCGGGACCCCTCTGCACCAATTATAACATTGTTGACTCAGGTTACTAATTTAATAGTCTTCACTAGTTTGCCCCCAGTGACCCCCTAGTAACCAGCTTCTTCAGCAACTTCTTTATGCCATGAGAAGTTGAGAGTTATGGTGCTACTTACCACCGAGCAGCCGTTTGAACATAAAACTAGCTGATTTGATCACAGGGACCAATTGTTGAGCTAATTAGATGTGCAGTACTGCTGATGAGCCAGAAACCCAAAGTGATTTTTCCATCTAAGCCGTGGTTTTCTGCAGAGTTGGCTGGGTTGTAGATACCAGGCTCACCAACAATCCTTGAAAAGAAAGAAAGGCTAAAGACACTTGGAAATTTCCATTCCGATTAGGGCAGGCTGGAGAATCTCACAGGAGAGGACTTGAGTGAAACCTCAACTTCACACTGAGTTCTTTGACCTTGAAAGGGCAGGTCTCTGTTTACAGAATTTGAGAGCTGCTTCTTATCTTTGGTGAGCTGCAGCCTTGGCACAGAATGTGGGATCTTCTTGCCTTTGGACAGTCTTCATGGTGGTGGTGGTGTTGTCAGTAAGTTGTATCAGACTTTTGCGACCCCATGGACTGTAGCCCTCCAGGCTCCTGTCCATGGGATTTCCCAGGCAAGAGTACTGGAGTGGGTTGCCATGCCCTTCTCCAGGGGATCTTCCCAACCCAAGATCAAACCCAGGTCTCCTGCACTGCAGATGAATTCTTTACCACCGAGCCACCAGGGAAGCCAAAGACTTCATAGTCTTTTTTTAATAGCATTTTCATATTTTTTTCGCCAGAGTTTCATAGTGGAATCATCTGCTTATGGTATTCATTGGAGGANCAGGTGTCCTGCACTGCAGATGAATTCTTTACCACTGAGCCACCAGGGAAGCCAAAGACTTCATAGTCTTTTTTTAATAGCATTTTCATATTTTTTTCGCCAGAGTTTCATAGTGGAATCATCTGCTTATGGTATTCATTGGAGGAGATAATTGGATATGTTATTGTTTTTGGATCACCAGATGTAGACAGTTTCCGTCTCAAGTGAGCCCGCAATGATGTTTTCTAATATTCTAAACTGAATCATAGCTTCTGGCAAGGAGGGGGGTTGTTCACATGTGATTTTTAGGTCCTGAAAATCCAACTCTCCCTCATTTAGGAACTGGATCTTTTGGTCAGTAATAGATTATGTTCCCTGAAATTTGCTGAAGAATTCATAAATCAAAAGACTGTTCTGACCACATGACCTACTTCCTTCCCAATGCCTCAGAGCTTCATGAACAGTAAGCACAAGCTTTCCTCTGGATGACCTTTTTGGGTGAATGTTAAATTACCTGCATGTGTCAAATATGAAACAGGGCCTTAATGTCCCTGTCTCCCAGCATGTTTATCCACCTACCCTCCTGTCCATCCATCCATTCATATCTTCAGCATAGCTATAGTCTCTAAGTATTTATCTTGTTTTATCTGTAATTTCAATTATCCAGCAATCTGTTACTGTGCTGTATATGGTGTCATTTTAAAGCAAAGTACCCAAAATGAAAGGTAAAAAGCAAGTATTTTTCGGCATTGCTTCAGCTTCCCTGATAGCTCAGTTGGTAAAGAATCTGCCTGCATTGCAGGGGACCCCAGACCAGTTCCTGGGTTGGGAAGATCCACTGGAGAAAGGATAGGCTACCCATTGAATATTTTGGGGCTTCCTTTGTGGCTTAGCTGGTAAAGAATCTGCCTTCAATGTGAGAGACTGGGGTTTGATCTCTGGGTTGGGAAGATCCTCTGGAGAAGGGAAAGGCTACCCACTCCAGTATTCTGGCTGAAGAATTCATGGACTGTATAGTCCATGGGGTCACAGAGTCAGACAAGACTGAGTGTCTTTCACTTTCACTATTTAATTTAATCAGTGGCTGCCAGCATTCCTTGGCACGTGGTCACATCCTCCCAGTCTCTGAGTGGGTGGCCAAGTGACCTTCTCCACTTCTGTGTGTCCAATCTCCCCCTCCTTCTCTCTTAAAGGACACATGTGATCACATGTAGGGCCCACTGGATAAGCCAGGATAATCTCCCCATCACAAGATCCTTAATTTAATCACAGCTGGGAAGTCTTTGCCATATAAAATAACATTTACACGTTCTGGGGATTAGGGCATGGACGTTTGGCCAGCAGCAGTATTGAGCCTCCTACAGTCCTCAGGCCTGGATTCCATCCTGCAATTGCCACATGCCACGACTCATGTGATGGTGGCAGCCTTTGGAGGCTGAAACTGGGAGTTCTTTTTTCCTGGGCTGCTCACCCAGTGGGCACACATCTGGCTTCTTCTGAGCCGCAGGGCCACACACAGAACACACTTGGTACCCCAGAGAAGATGAGGCTTGGTCTCCTCTCTCTAGGGGACCTTGTCTAGTTTTGAACAGAGATACAAATTTGCATCACCTTATCCTCTTTCAAACATCTCTACCTTCAAAAAAGATCCAGCTTCATCCCCATCCTGCTTACCAAAATAAAGTAGCATACTAAAAATAACAACAGGGAAAAAATCCTGAGAGCTAGATTTGGAGGAGAAAATTGTGTGTGTGTGTGCATGCGTGTGCGTGTGTGTGTATAATCAAAATAATGTTTGAATGGTTGGAGAGGATGTGCTAGTGCTGTCTTAGTCACTTACTACCTGTGGATCCCTGACTTCTATTTCTTGTCTTCATTTTCAAATTATCTGAGTGTGGATAGCATAATTTCCTCATAGATTTGTTATAAGAATTAAATAATATTTTCTATATATGTAAAAATACATTAAAAATTCTATACATGTAAAAATACCTCTTGTTATGGACATACTATGTATGTATGTATGTACACACACACACGCACACATACTATAATATAGCTAGCATGTTGTACCCACCCAATATTTATTCAATGAAGCTAAGCCTCTTCAGGCTTCCAGTCAAGAAAATAGTTCCAATTATGCCAACTCAATTGAGAGAAATTAAATATACTCAATAAATATCCAGTTATGCTATAATCATCGTAATATAACTGGACCTGATAATTCCCTACCAGAAGGTACAGATCCTTTGTGTTTCCTTATAAGCATCGATAGCCTGAACATTTGAAAATATCTTTCCTTCTGTACCTTCCCCCACCTTCCCCAATAAATTAATACGTTTATTACCTTATCAGCTATTAATTATGCACTGATTAGTTGCCAGACTCACATTACAGCTGTTTCAAACACAGCTATCGGAAGAAGGCTCTCATGAAGTTTCTGGCAATAACCTGTGCTACGCAACAGCACAGAAGCCCTTGTGTCACAAATGCTGTTACCTGTAGACCATTCCCGGGGAACTGTCCTGACTTTCAGTGGGCTGTCTGGGGGCTCCTGGTTCATCCTTGTTTCCCCCAAGACCTGGTTCTGTTCTTCAAATCTAGCAGATTGTCAGAAAATATTTGTTGATCTGAACCAAAAAGATGTAGCAGAGTAAGGAGCCATCTTGACTCCTTGTTAACAGACTGAATAGTTGAGTCCTCCAAAAATTTGTATATTGAAGCCCTAACTCTCAATGTGATAGTATTAGGAGCTGAGGTCTTTGGGTGATTAGTTAGATGAGGTCATGAGGGTGGGGCCTTCATGATGGGATTAGTGTCCTTGTAAAAAGACAGGCCAGAGAGCACCCTCTCCTCTTTCTCTCTCCCCTCAAGCACGCAGGGAAGAGGTTACCTGAGCACACAGTGAGACGGTAGTCATCTCTAAGTGATGAAATGATATTCACAATGAAACCTATCCTGCTGGCACCTCCCTGCCTCCAGACATGGGAGAAATAATTGTCTTTTTTTAAGGCCACCCAGTCTGTAGTACGTTGCTGTGGCAGCCAGAGCTTACTGAGATGCCAGGAAAGGGCGGTGGGTGAGGGCTCCTGGCTGGGGTCCTGCCCTGCCCTTACTGACTCTGACCTTGGATGAACCCTTACAGCTCTACTTCCTTGTGTTTAAAGTGGGAAGATAAGAACAGCAAAAGTTTTTATAAGTCATAACAGTTTCTTGTGCTTTGTCCCAGGTCATATGAGTGAACCCTCACCCCACCACAGGGAGGTGATTCAGGATCTGCCCTCCTACCTGCCTTAGAAAGAAACCAAAGCTTAAACGGCTTCATTCACATTTCCAAGATGACCCAGGGAATACATATAGACAGTGAAAGCCATCTGACTCTGAATTCCACATGCTTTCTTCACACACTGTACTGGGGAATCTGTCAAGCATTTTACGAATATCACGGTTTAATGGGGTGACTCCAGAGACAAGGCTATTGGCAGAGACTTCATCCTGCTTTTCCAGGGCCCTCAGATTTCAAACCATTGCAGAAATTTAGGATCAGAGAACCTTCCTTTCTGTCATGAACGGAGAAAATGGCAGGCTGATTCCTGTTTCTTTGTTCACAAAGAAATGGATAGATTGCATTCTAGATCTATTCCTGCTCAATCTCCTTTCATTCTCTGTGCTCCAATGTGAAAACCAGCAGCAGCAGTAGACTGCTTTCACCAACACCAAAAATCATTTATGGATATTTGCATCTAAGCACCCTGCGTAGACGTAGGTAAATGTCAGTTGATATTTTATGGTTTGGGGGATTAGCCAGCTCTTCCTTTTTTTTTAACTTGTGCTATTGTTTAAAGCATGCATGGAGTTATGATTTTTAAATGTCCATGGAAAAGCCCTGAATAATTCATTCACTTACCTTAGTCAAAGAGAAAAATTCCCTTTGTCTGCCGAGCAATAAAGATGAAATTCCTCTTACACCCCTCTTGTAGCTTTGTGGTTATCATCACAGGTATTATTATGAACCCTAAACAAGAACATGTGAAATGAATGTTTTTAAAATGCCCATTTCTGGGAAGCAGGCGTCTGTATCTGTGTGTGTGCAGCCATATAGGCAGATAAATCTTTGGCCTTAATGGTTTAGGTGCACCGGGTGATTATTTTCATTTCCACTTATTACTGTGTGTTAGACTCCTCGTGGATGAGTACGAATTGCTCTTTCTTGACTGTATTTAGAAATATCCGCATTACCCCTGGGTATTTGTTCATTAATAGGGGGTGGGGAGAGAAAAAGCTTGTAATAATGGGCTTTACATATTATTAAACTGTGTGTGTTCACAGTAGGGTCCAAGTGAGAAAGAAATCTGGTTTGTGTTACTGCCCTCTGGTGGTTGCAGTATGTTGCTGCAGTGGCAGGGAAGTAAGCTCGTCCCTGGGGTGGAGCTCTGCTCTGCCTGTACTGGCGGAGAGCCATGCAGACCCCAGGGCTTTGCCGGGCCATCAGTCTTTGACTCACATTTACTGCTTTTCATCCAGGTGCACTGCAAGCACCCTAAGATTCTGCTGAGTGGCCAGAATAATGCTGAAAAAGCCCGTATCCACACAAAATAACTGACCAACGTAGGGTGACGTTCCAGTGAATTCAGATTCTCCGTGGACCACACTCTTCCTCATCTTTCCAGATCAGCTTGGGAAGAGGCAGTGGCCCCCCTTGGGCGACATATGTACCCCCTGTGGTATCCAAGGTGACTTTGGATGTTTCCAGATGAGCGTTTTCAATGTTAATAGTTATGTGTTAACATTTTACCATGTCTTAGGCACAATGCAGGGAGTGTTTGATACCCATGGTCTCCTGGACGTAGGTGCCAACCAGGAGATGGTGCCCACGCACAGCGGCTCTCTCTGCAGCGATGCAGTACTGGGTTGGTGAGCTGTTGGTTGATGGGGCAAGGCCCACATGGAGGTGGGGGGACGACCGGGAGCAGCAGCAGCTCGGCGTCTTGCTTGTGGTGTGACCTTGGAGTGTTCACCTCGATAAGCCTGGGTGTCCCGATTTGTTGAATAGGCTCGTAATGGCTCCTTCTTAGGGTGCTGCAGCTTTTTATAGGAGCGGTGCACATGTCCGGTGTCTGTCTTGGAATAGGGTCCCCTGTCTCCCACACTCGGACCCTTCTCTGAGCCTGCTTTCCTCCCCGATTGAATCCTGCTGTGCTCGCCACGCTCATTCTGTTCTTCATCAGGTCCGCTGTAAGTTTCCATGTTCTTCTCCCTCTTGAATACAGGTGGGCTCTCTCCTGTGGAGTGCACTCCATGTGGCACCCTGCACAGAGCAGGCTCTTTTCTCGTGCTTGTGGCAGGAGTTAAGCACAGGAGCAAAATAATTCTAAGTGACGTTTGCCCGTCCTTTGACACAGTCAGTGCCTTGCATCTATCAGATGAGGACAGGACCTATCCGTTGTCCCTCCTGTCTCCCTGATTCATGTGGTCTGATACGGTTAGGTTCCTACCCATTGGGTGCAGGCAGGGAGGAGAAAAGGTCTGCAGTGCCTAGAGCCCGCCTGAGCTAATATCTCTCTTATCTCACCAACTGATATACATATAGGTTTATGGTCTGAGCCTGCGTGCACGCGCTCTACTTGTTAATTTCAGCAGAAGAGAAAGGAAAGGCAATGGGAACATTTTAAATAACAGTATTTTGCCCTAGGATAGGACCTATTCTAGAGATAACAGAGGAGCCTTTGTGGCTCATGCAGGTAGATTATAAGCGTTGCCCTGGCTTAATCTGTGTAAAAAAGACACTCCCGTCTCCTTAGGAGGGATCTGATGGGAGAAACTACCCCAGGCTGGGGATTTGGGGGTCAGGGGGAGGGAAGGAGGAGCCCTGATAGTTCAGGGATAAACGGAGTGAAGCAGGGTTGTTGTCTGCCTTTAAAATCCTTGTGGATTTTGTCTCAGCTCTGTGTGATTCGAAGTTTCTCCGCTTGCCCTCCATGGAGCTTCCCACTGTCTTCCTAAATGGCTGCAGAACGCCCGCTTACATGACTGCCATGGAGACGATATTCATTTAAGGCTTCGAGAAGTCAGAGCTTTCATGTTGGCCGTGAAAGCCAGAGAGCCGCAAGCCCCTCAGTGGCGGAGATGAAAGGACATGTGTGTGCGCGTGTGTTTGGAACTTAAAGGNGGAATTGACCTCCAAGTTACATAAAGTTTCATGTAAATGGACTGCTAGAAATTATAAAGTTGAATATTCATCTCATTTCAAATGTATATGAGCTCTTAAGAAAGTATTGTTTAATTCTTCATTCTGTGATGCCACTTAATTTTCATTGCACATTTTCTCACATAAGGTGGACTCTTCTAAATATAACATTAAAAGATAATGAAAAAAGTCTAACCTTTCATTGCAACTTCACTCAAGTTGAAGTGCTTTCCTCTGATCTATAAAGAAATGGCAAGACCTTTCAAAGCATTTCTACTTTTGTGGATCAAAGTTTATGCTTCCAAATAGAAAGAAATAAGGATAAAATGACAGTTATTTCAGTAGACCTCTGCCCCAGTGTTTCAGTAGTATCCTAGAATCACTATTCTTGTTATGGTAATTTCTAATGATTGAAACTTTCAGAAATGAAAGAGCTGATCTTTTAAAATAGAGCCTAGAGATGAGAGGCAAAAGTACTGTGTAAGGAACTCCTGAACTGGGGGATATGAATCGTAATACTGGATGGAAACCATATCTACTTTCCCCACCATCCACTAAAACAGGAATTCTGGAATGTTTAATACAGAGAGCAGGAAGAACTGAACTTGTAGAAGGACCAGAAAAGAAAAGAAAAAAATCAGTCTAAAACAAAAGAGAAAGGCCAGCAAAGGAAAGAGTAGTTCTCACCAAAAACTTCAGCTGTAAAATGTCAACAAAGTGGCCTGAAGAATGAGGTAGTCATCAGTGTTGCATTCAGAATAATTATATAAGGGATCTATCCTAGCATCCATCTATACTAAATGAACAGCATCCAAAAATTTTTGCCCTTGCTAATCCTCAAGCATGGCTTTCTAAAGAACATGACTGATGTGCCCAGAGACTGTGCTTAGCCTAAGTATTAGAAAATAATGAAAACCAGATTAGGGACTATGGCAGTCTTATAAAAATGAAAAGAACAGAGGAAAACATGAAGGAAAAAAAGAAAATATCAGTTTTCACTATTGCATCCAAAATGAAGCTGTATTATGAAATGAAGCTTTATAATAGAGAAAGACTGCATTCAAGAGACATCCAAAGTGGGTACAGGTAATGTTCCAGACAGGGAACATTAGTCCAGACCCCATAACTCTGTCATATTTTGTACAGCCACACATCTCAACCCTTCTATGAAAAGATCAGAACAAGGCTACTACAAGTAAGATTGCTTTCTACTAGTAGAAGCAGAATTTTTATTTGGCTTGAGAAAATGTACTGTGCATCTATGATCTCTACAAGATACACAGACAAATATCAGATATTTGTGTCAAATCTAGACCCTGCTGCTATGAACATAGGGGGTTCATGCATCTTTTTGAATTATAGTTTTGGCTGGGTATATTCCCAGGAGTGGGATTGCTGGACCATATGGTAATTATATTTTTAGTTTTCTGAGGAAACTCCAGACTGTTTTCCACAGTAGTTGTACCAACTTATATCCTTACCAACAATGTAAGAAGGTTCCCTTTGCTCCACACCTCTCCAGCATTTGTTATGTGTAGACTTTTTAATGATGGTCATTCTGACCAGTGTGGCATGGAAACAACTTCAATATCCATTGATTGATGAGTGTATGGAGATGTGGTAAACAGATACACCACTACTCAGCCATAAAAAAGAAAGTAGTAATGCCATTGTAGCAACATAGAGATTATCATACTAAACAAAGTAAGTCAGAAAGACAAATATCATATGATATTACTTATATGTGGAATCTAAACTATGGCACAAATGAACATATTTTCAAAACAAACAGACTCACAGACAGAATCTGCCTATGACATGTGGTTGTCAAGGGGGAGAGGAATGAAGTGGGAGGTTGGGGTAAGCAGATATAAGTTATATTTGCTGTTGTTGTTGTTTAGTTGCTAAGTCATGTCCAACTTTTGCAACAAGGTCCTAATGTATAGCACAAGGGACTATGCTCAGTATACTATGATAAGACATAATGGAAAAGAATATAAAAAAGAATGTATATATGTATATAACTATCACCTTGCTGTATAGCACAAATTGGTACAACATTGTAACTCAACTATACTTTAATTTAAAAAATCCACACCATAGACTAGACAATCAAAGTTAATTAACAAGATGAAATCATGAAAAAAGAGTTAATGGGAGAAATGTAATGTAATTTAATATAACAATTACAGTTGTTATAAAATAAGAAGAGATCATGTATTTTAGAAAATGGGAAAGTTAAAAAAGTGAACACTCAAAGTTCTTGATATACGTATGAAAATATTATGTATGTATATCTGTGTTAAAACAGAATGGGCACAGTTGAAGGTAGTAAGCTAGAAGATGAAGAAAATGTCTCAAGAATCAGAAAAAAAAAAAATAAAGTGAAAGTACTTTGACTTTTCACTTTCATGCATTGGAGAAGGAAATNGCCAAGCAAAGTCCCCACAGGTGAGCCTACTCAGCAGTGAGTCCCGGATGCTGGCAGGGGTGAGCAAGGAGGTAGGGGGCAGTCCCACGGCTAAGCGGCATGTTCCCTAAGCTTTCCCGCCTGCAAGGAAGACCATCCACACTCAGTCTGTCATTTATAGGAGGTCTCCATAAGCTGGGCACATTATGCAGCTAGTGTATAGCGCGACATGAATTTAGGACTCAATTCATAACCTCAAGTAGAGTCCAACAAGGGAAGAAGAGAAATCAAAGAAAAATGTACAATGAAAATGTACAATACATACACAAGATCTATATTTATCAGTATGGTTAAATACCAACTTGTCTGACAGGCTGAGAAAGACTTCAGAGAGCCATTGACCTATAAGACGAGTCTCTGGACGGTGTCTGGGAGACCACTAGGGGCAAAACAGATGATTCACTCCAGACTAACAGATGCTGCCCAGGTGAAGAACGGAGGAGGGGTAGCTCGCTGAGGAACTGTCACTGGCATTATGGCTTTGGTACACGGGGTTGATGATCAGCAGGCATGCATGGAAACAGTAGTTAGAGAGACTGGACATAAAAATCCAGGTGAGAAGTGAGAAGGGCCAGGAGTAAGGTGAAGTCATCTGCAATGGAAGAATGAACATCATTATACGAGGGAATGGATCAGGGAGATATTTAAGAGGTAGAATTGGTAGAGCTTAGTGATCTGTTAAATATAGAAAGTAGAGAGAAAGAAAAGCTGAGGGCATCTTGAGGTCTCTGGCTTGGGAAAATGCCTGGAAGCATGCTACTTGAATGCAGGGAGGAAAAACTAGATTTGTGGGCAATGGTGGGAGAGGAGACCCATGATGAGTTTACTTTTCGATACGCTGATTTAATGTTATCTATGGAGCAACCAAGTAGAGTGGTCTGTTGGCCATGAGATTTTGGGTCTGGAGCCCATGATAAAGGTCTTGGTTAAAATGTCGATTGGAACACATCAGCATGTAAATAAGGGGTGTTCATATATGACATCATCCTAGGAAAAACATGAAAACTGAGGAAAGAAAATGAGCTGGCAAAGGACTTTCTAGCAGCTGCCTCCATAAAGCCAGTGCCTTGCTCTTTCCCATCACAGCTTCTTGAAACCTAAAGGCTTGGTCCCATGGCCCAAAGGCTATGATGAATTCTGGAACCCAGATTTACCGAACCAAAATCCAGAGTTATTTCCACCCCTGCACTCTGCCCTACATGTTATTACACAGTTCAGTGATAATGATGGTTTTGTACTGACACCTTGACCAAGTGTGTGCAATATGATGACAGCATCTAATTGCTATATTATCACTCACTTTTTAGGAAGTAATCAGGATCCATGCTTTAGAAATGAGTATTCTTTCAGTTATACTTAGAGTCACGATCAATTCCTAAAACAACAGAAATACTGTAGGCTACACACCAAGGGAACTGAGAAGTTTGATTCCTTCCAGAAACACTTCCTGGGGCAATTTTTTTTCTTAATGCTAAAATATGAATCAAAGCACGAACTGTCTACAAAGTGCCTGATTTCCAATTTTTAAAGTTCACATTTAGCTAGGGCAGCACTGATAAGAAAGGCATTTTTGTGATGGTGTCTGAATATAGTAGATTCCATTGTAAGAACATGGAGTTTTTAAGTCTACAGTTTATTTCAGATGGTTTCTGTATCCTTTTTTACAGATCTAGCTGGCAGCTTTTTGCTGAACTAAAATGTAATAAGATTGTTGATAGAAACTGTTTCACATTATCACTTACTAGCAACTATAATAGAAATACAGCTTATATTATTTAAGAAAGTATATTAAACTGGTATATTATTTTCCAATATATGGTTTCTGAGAAAGACTTAAACATGTTTCTGAAAGCATGTAAACAACACGCTTATTTTCGTGTGACTTCTCTTTCTCCTCTCATTTTGGTCACATGATTTACTTCATCTAGAGTTCAGGCATAACAAACAATTGTTGCTCACATCTAATTTTTAAAGCAAGAGTTCTTATCAAAGGTTCTGAAAAGATACACGGAATAGACTCAGAAGTCTACCCTCTCTAAGTCTCTTGAATTATGCCTTAAACTTGAAGACAAAATAGATTTTATCTTTTCACTATTAATGGCTTTGCAAACAATCTGAAATCCCGATCTGAAAAAATCTTTTTGTCCTCCTGAAGTTCAAACTGCATGTTAGACCCACGCTAAAGTGGACACAAACATGATGTAAAATTACCCAGCGTTTGCAATGAGAATTCTCTAGTCCTCACAGTGAGTCAGTGAGCAAAAATGGCCCCATCTAAACATTTGTGTATGTGCACCACATATAAGGCACTAGTTCTGACAGCAAACTGAGAGCCTGCCAGGACTGCAAGTCACAATGACCACAAATCGTTACTCAGCACTTACTGTCTCCCATGCACACCAAGGGTTTTCCAGAACTCATCATCTCATAAAAACCTCACAGGAAAAAAAAAAAAAAAAACATAATTCAAAAAGATACATGCACCTCAATGTTCATGCCAGAACTATTTACAGTAACCACGACATGGAGGCAACCTAAATGTCCATCAACAGAGAATGGATAAAGAAAATGGGGTATACATATAAAATGGAATATTAGTCTGCCACAAAAAGGACAAAACTGGGTAATCTGTAGAAATGTGGATGGATTTAGAGACTGTTATACAGAGTGAAGTCAGAAAGAGAAAAACAACACAAATATGTGGGATCTAGAAAAATGGTATAGATGATCTTATTTGCAAAGCAGTAGCAGAGACACAGACATAGAGAACAAAAATATGGATACCACGGGGGAGAGGATGAATGGGAGGAATTATGAGGTTGAGAATGAGGCATACACACTACTGATACTGTGTATACAATAGATAACGAGAACATTCTGGATAGCGCAGGGAACTGTGCTTGATGCACAGTGGTGACCTGATGAGAATGGAATCCACAGGAAAGGGGTATATGCATATGCACGGCTGATTTGTTTTGCTGTGTAGTAGAAACAATACAACGCTGTAAAGCAACTATACTCCAAAAATATCTAATTTAAGGAAAAGTTAATGGAGATGTAGGGATAGTACATAGGGATAGAGACAGGGATACCTACTAGCAGATAAAGAAACTGAGATAAAAAGAAGTAAAATAACTCGATCTATAACATACAGCCAAAAAAGTTGTGAATGTCCTTCATGCCACTGGATGGTATATCGAACAGTGGTTAAAATGGTAAACTCTGTATTATGTAACATTTTACCCCCAACATCAAATATTATTTTAGAAAGAATAAATAGCCAAACTTGACTCCTCATACCAAAGTAAATTCCAGGTAGACTGGAATTTTAACAAGAAAAAGAAACAATAAAAGTACTAGAAAAAAACAAGTCACAGAGCTGGAATTCAGAGTCCAGGCTCCGTGCTAATGGTCTCCCACAAATTGCTATTTTACAGATAAAAACTACCCAGAGTGCTATTTTAAAGACCACCCTGATCATCATCAAATTAAATTTCCTAATCACTCAATAGCGCTGCATGGCTTGCTGGAAAATACAATGCTTTGGGCAGGTCTATCTCCTGTTGAGGAGCAAACCCCGACACAAGGTTGGAAGCCACCTTTCATAAAGCCTCAAAAGTGTATCAAGTTGTTGGTCCTGGAGACAGTTTCTCAGTGAGAGCATTGCAAGGCAGACTGCCAAGTGCACTAGAGAACCCACTTTTGAAACCTGTAGTTTAGGGGGAAGTGTTTGCTATGGAAAGGATGCAGAAAATAATCACTCGTTGTTTTAAGAAACCACACGCATACAGCAGAGAACAAACACAATTACAGTTTTCCAAAATACCTCAGAGTTGAAAGCTTGCAAAAAGCCTCAAAACTTGACTGCACATCTAAAATAGAGTTCAGAGAGAGGAAGGAGGGAACAGATCCCGGTGCTGAGGTCTCCCAGTGGCCTTTGGACAGAAAGATTCCCAAACCGAGGGAGCAGAACTAGAAGGCAGCCTCAGAAAACCAGAGAAAACCAGAACTCCCCAGAGCTTGCAGTTTCAGAGTGAAGTTCATAAACGTCTTCTGTAAAGAAGTGCCCATCTCCTTTATTTTACCATGTTTCAAATATTGAGTTAATTAGAACCTTCTCATCATTGTTCTGAGAATCAGTCTAACTGCACTTGACGAAGAAGGAAAGTCAAAATGCTCCTCTCCCCATGTATTCAAAGCCTCAGTGCTGAGTAGACTTTCCATTCCCACTCCCAACGTCTTAATGTACACAGAAGCCAAGCAGAGGAGAAATGAGCGAGAAAATAGAACAGGCTTCAGGGTGGAGCGCTCATCAGATTGTGGGGCTCCAGAGAGGCAGTATTAGACAAACGAGTCATCTTATGATGACTGGCATGCAAGATAACACAAAATACATTTCCATAGGATTAATAAAAATAACGAGTGAGCTATGAAAAGTAAAAGACAGACAGGGGCTACAGATCCTGAGAAGACAGCTGTCATCACTACTGTTTTATTAAATGGGGAAAGATGTCTTTCTGTCCCTATGAAGGATCCTATCCTGGTCTCCCAGTTTGCAGTTCAGCTCACTGATTTTACCACAGGATCAAAACCCACAAGAAGCCCTGCACGATACCCTTTGGCCTTTTTTTGTTTCCATAGTTTACCAGGAACATTGCATTACATTTCTTGAGAAAACCCAATGAGATACATTTACTTTCTGGTGTTGGGGGATATTTAATGCAGGCCACTGTCATGTTCAGAATGAATAAACATTCCAAATGTTTTGTAAACGTTGTTGTTCAGTTGCTAAGTCATGTCTGACTCTTTGCGACCCCATGGACTGTAGCACGCCTGGCTCCTCTGTCCTCCACGATCTCGCACACGTTGCTCAAATTCATGTCCACTGAGTCAGTGATGCTATCTAACCGTCTCTTTCTCTGCCACCCACTTCTCCTTTTGCCTTTAATCTTTCCAGCATCAGGGTCTTTTCCAATGAGCTGGCTCTTCGAAATCAGGTGCCCAAAGTATTGGAGCTCAACTTCAGCATCATTCCTTCCAACAAATATTCAGGCTTGATTTCCTTCAGGATTAACTGGTTCGATCTTGCAGTGCAAGGGACTCTCAAGAGTCTTCATTACTCTATGAGTAATCCAATGGGCATGTTCAGTGATGTTTAGTGGCATCAGTAACACTAGGTATTGTCTGTCACTACCTGACATTTTCTGTCACAGACAGGCAATAGGGGACTGGCTGCAGCATAGAACAAGAGTCACACTGTTCCTGCATGTCTGCCCCCATCACGGCATTGCACCTGGAGGTGACAGGAGCTGGACGCAGCATATCATGAAGCTGGCGCTCCATGCAGCACCTGGCCCACTGCCAGATGCCCCCATGGTCTGGGCAGGTGGAGACTCATGTCTTAGATGTGCCTCGACCCTCTACTTCCTATAAACCATATTCTTGCCAATGTGTGATTTTTGTGGAATGGGAGGTTTTCAGGTATGTGTGTATCAAGCTTTTACTGAGATGCCTGGCATGGTAATTTGGTCCATGGACACTGAGAGAAAGAGAAAATAATGTGGGTACTTCAAAGATCTCACATGGGTCTCAAAACTACAAATGAAAAGGAAAACCCAGGGAAAAAAATTATTACTAGAATTAGCCCTTTAATATAAGCTATCATAGTAAGTGACCAACAACCATGGGCCATGGGTAGCCAGGAATGATATTGGCAGTTTCCTTTGGAAAGGAGAGTGGACGCTGCATCCTTCTAGACCTTTGTTCTATGTGTGTGTGTGTGTATGTGTGTCTGTGTATATGCACATGTGCCTACACTAATGGTGGACCAGGTTTAGAAGGAGGAAGAAGAGGAGGGGAAGCCTGGGAAAACAGTATGACAGGCAGCAGTCTAGCTATACAATGGGACACTGGACAAACTCTGCCTCTCACTGCACTCTGCTCCCCAGCTCTGCCTCTCACATGTTACAAGGACTTGCATGGTTCATTCAATCCTCTGGGCCTCAATTTCCCCATCCATCAAATAAAAATCCAGCCTTATCTAAAGCTCCATGGTAAAAGCAGAGTCAGAAATAGAACCATCCCTTCTCACTACCTTACTTTCCAGGAGGATGCACCTGTCATTACATTTACATTTACAGATACCAGTACAGGCAGAAGCACGCTGAAATCCAAAATGTTACTTTCAAATTTCATATATACACATGTACTTTCAGACAGGGGCTGGTTGAATTGAACTGAATCTTTCCAATTGGCCAAGAGAGATTATTATTATTTCTACTTTCCCCCTTCTTCTAAATAGTATGTGTACAAACTCACGTCAATCATGTCCGATTCTTTGTAATCTTACAGACCAAACCCGACCCCTCCGCCCCGCCCCAGGCTCCTCTGTCCGTGGGATTCTCCAGGCAAGAATCCTGGAGTGGGTTGCCATCTCTTCCTCCAGAGGATCTTCCTGAGCCAGGGATGGAACCCCCATCTCTTACAGCTTCTGCATTGGCAGGCATGTTCTTTACCACCACCCCACCTGGGAAGCACTCCAAATGGTATATTTACAAGTAAATGACAGAACCAAAACGCAAACCTAAGCCCATCTGACTCCAAATCCAAGGCTTATTCCATTTTCCCACTTGTCCACATAAAAGATGTGTAAGGTAGATGAAAACTCCCAACCAATTCCTCCAACATTAATTTGAAGAACACATAAGAAGTTAAAGGAAATACTGCTCCCGAAAACACAAGTCCCTGCGTCCCACCCACAGTGGGGCCAGACCACACTACAACAGCGGAAGTCGGGTGAGCTGGGGGCCTCAGGGAGAAGGCAGGGCCTGCCCTCACCTCCCTCTCCAGCTCAGGACCACCATTCCACTGTAGTCTGAATCCCCCTCGCTAACTGTGGCTGTTAGTGTTCGGGACCCACTCCAGCATAGGACCACTAACGGTGCATCTTTGACAGTTGGTTGCCAGTGGGCGGGGGCCACCAGTGGGTCCTGGGTGGACCCAGTACCTAGTGATGGTGCAGGGTAATGATGTCCACTGGAGGAGGGAACGGCGAACCACCCCGGTATTCTGGCTGTGAGAATGCATGAACAGTGAGATAAAACACTGGACGATGAGCCCTCTGGGTCGGAAGATGTCCAATATGCTGCTTGGGAAGAGCAGAAGGCAACTGATAACAGCTCCAGAAAGAATGAAGCGGCTGAGCCAAAGCGGAAGCGACATTCGGCTGTGGATGTGTCTGGTGGTGATCTGAAAAAACTCCGGGAGGTGGTGAAGGACAGGGAAGCCTGGAGTGCCGCAGTCCATGGGGTCGCAAGGAGTCAGACATGACTGGGCAGCTGAACAACAACAACGATGCACGGCAATGGCTGTATGCTAAGGGCTGCGCTTGCCCCGCTCTATTACAATAAACCTTGTGTTATCTAATTTACAATAAAACAGAAAGTCGGGATATTACAATCACGTTCACTTTTGTTTCTGTTTTGGGGTTGTTGTTGTTGTTTTTTGCATAAACCCACTTAGAGGGGCACTCGAATAACGAAAGAAAACAAGGAAAAGCAAGAGTCGCTATTAATTTTGTATTTAACACATGTGCTCTTTTCCATCCATGTCAGCACACAGAAGGACTAAAACTTATCTACTAAAAATTGAGTCTAACATCACACGGTTTGGCAGTCATTATCAAGGTTGCCAGGCTTAAAATGAAATTAAATAAAAACTAACCAATAAACAAAGGAAAGGACTACTTTACAACTCCTTGAATTACCCAGAAAACTTCTCAATATAATACCATGTATTAAGCACAGTGGAAGACTAAAATGATGAAAAAGTATTAAAACGTAGCCTCTTTAGCTCATCGCCCATTTCCCAACTGCAATTTAACTCAACTCAATCTGTATTTAATAAAAGCTGACTCTGTGCCAGACCCTAGCCAGTAGGTCTATCAAAACAACAGAACAGGACTTGGCACATTATGCAATGGCCTCATCTTCAGTATGACCCAATATGGCCCTTGTCAGGCTTCGGAAATCAAAACCTTCCACCTTCCACTTAGAGTAGCTATCACCAATCCTTCCATCCATCTATCCACCTGTACATTACTCATCCGACAAATACTTCTGTTGCCTACACTGTGGCCTAGGGATTTAAAGACGGAAACTCACTGTTCCTGCTCTCAGGGATTTCCAGTCCAAAGAAAATGACCTCAAGAGACAGAATGAACCATAACAGGTTGGTGAGTTTAAAACACGTCTTGCGCTGCACAACCATGTTCATAACAGCACTGTTCACAAGAGCCAACAGGTGGAAGCAGCCCAAGCGTCCAGGAGCAGAGAATACACTCAACGCCGTATACGCATACAATGGATACCATTCAGCCTTAAGAAAGGAAATTCCAACACACGTTGCGACTTGAATGCACCTTAAGGACCTTGTGCTAAGTAAAAAGAGCCTGACTCAGAAAGGCAACTGCTACGCAATTCCACTCACGAGACACACTCAGAGTAGTCAAGTTCATAGCAACATAACGCAGAATGGTGGCTTTCAGGGTCTGGGGGACAGGAAAGTGGGTAGCTGGGCAGTTTAATGGGTACAGAGTTCCAGATCTGTGAGAGAGGATCCCTGTGGGTGGATATGGCTGCTCAACAACATGAATGTGCCTAGTATCACTGGACTGTGTGTGTTTAAAAATGGTTGAGGCGGTAAATTTTATGCATATTTTCTCACAATTAAAAATAAAGACATGTTCCCTTATTCTAAGATACTCCTCCCATTAAGACATGGGGTCTATGTACCCCCACCCACTTTGTGATCTCCTTGATGAATTCAGTGTGGCAGACGTCACTCTGCATGACTTTCAAGCCAGCCAGGTTCTGCCAGGCTCTCTTGGGACTCCAGAAGACTTCATGCACCACAGAAATCTAGCTGTCCGAGGCTGCCATGTGGAGAAATGACACTGAGAAACAGAGGTCCCAGAATCCCCAGAAGTTCCAGACCCCATGGGTGGGACCTTTCCCGCCCCTGCACCAGCCTTGCAAGTAAAAGAGCCTCTTTGGTGAGCAGCCAGCACTCTCTGACTGTGACCACGTGACACTCCAGTCACTAACCCCCTAGGTGTGCCCAGTCAACACTCTAGGTTGATGGGCAAAAGAGCTACTGTTTTAGGGTGATCTGTTCACAGTGCTGGAGAGATGAAGCACAGAAGTAGCAGAGGATGTGAGAGGCATTTGAAAGCAGGCAGTCCCAACAGGGACTGAGGGAGAAGGGGACAAGGAGACACTTAAGCTTAAGCCCCACATGTGCACAGGGCACCACTGAGTATGTGGGCAGGGAGAAGGCTTGGCGTCCAGATAGGTAAAGCCGGCAGGTACAACCAGAACCCGGTCAGAAGAGGGGTAATGGCGAACGTGAGGGTGAATAGATAGTCAAGGCTCTCTATGCACATGACCCAGAGGCTGCTGAAGATACTGAAGGTTCTTGGTTTTTGTTTTTCTGGCTACAAGGCATGCAGGATCTTAGTTCCCCAACCAGGGACTGAACTCGTGACCCCTGCATAGGAAGTTTGAAGTCTTAACCACTAGACTGCCAGGGAAGTCCACTGAAGGCTTTTAAGTAAGGAAGTAGGAGGAGGACTTCCGTAGTGGTCCAGTGGTTTAAAATCCACTTTCCAATGCAGAGGACATGGGTTGAATCCCTAGTCCGTGAACTAAGATTCCACAAGCCAAGAGGCAACTAAGCCTGTGTGCCACAACAAAGACCAAGAGCAGCCAAGATGGAAAAAAAAAGAAAAAGTCTAAACAGAAAGTAACAGGAGGAGTTTCAGTGGGAGGAAGACCACTGATTGTTAATAAATCTTCCTAGTATAACATTCAACTCTACAAGTAAATGCTGTTGCAACGAAGGTTAAACTGTTCCTTGAAAAAGTAATTCACAGATTTGGAGTGGCTGTATGACGCTCACAACATTGAGATTTTTCCGGTCAATAATATCTCCAGGTCACTCCAAAAGTGTTAGTAGTGTTTTCCATTCTTTTTTCCTTCATGCTGGCGAAAACAGATTGTGCCCCCAAGATAAGCAGCAGAATTCTAACTTTGCAAGGAATTCCACCCCTCCCCCAATCCTCCTCGTCCTGCACCTGTTCTGGGACCACTTACAGCAGAATCCCTGCAGGCTCCACCGATTCCCTGCAAGACTTTCCAACTCTGTGGATCTCCTGATATCCAAACCATTTTAAGAGGCAGTTGTGTCCTCTTACCAAGAAAAATTCCATTGAAAATGGAAATGTATCAGCGAGCAGGGACGGGCTAGGAATGAGGAGAAACTGAGGGACTGCCAAGGGGAGGTCATTCTGAAACTCACTTTGGTGGATTCTGGCGGCTTCTTAAAGTGCTTTCCTTAATAAGGTGTAGAACACATCCATCCTCAAACTCCACAGCAGTCAAACCCAACACCAGAGAACGAAAACGAACGAAAGCAGCTCTTACAATGGTGTGCTCTATTTTGCCCACACAGATTATCTTATAATCTTACATAAACTCAGCCTGCAGAAAATGTACTGCAAGTTAAAAACAGAGTTATGGTTGCATTAATTATTCTTGGGAGTCAAGGAAAGGGGGTGGGGCAGCAGAAGGGAAAAGAATGATCAAATTGGCACAATCACTAATGGAAGATGATGGGATTAATTAAACATATCCCTGGAGTAAAAGGTTGACTTTGAACAACAAAAGGAGTTATCCTCTAAGGATGAAGTAGATTTTTATAAAGGAAGTTAGAGATTGGACACTTTGCCTTTCTGGTACTGAAAAGCTATCACTTTATAAACATTTTGAAAGGCTGTTAATCATGTATTTGTGGTTTTCCTTATCCAGAAGATTTGCCTTCTCCTCATCACTATCCTTTTATTAAATATCATCTTTCTCCCACCACTAACCATCTTTGTGCCAGAGCCCCTACTCAGTCTGGACACTCTAAATAACCGCAAGCATTATCCTTCCCCAAGAGTATGCGTTATTATCATTATTAGGTCCCAGAAATTGCTCTCAAGATGAGGCAGGATTGCACGAAACACACCAGATGACAGGTCCCCAGCTCACACAGAATCTGCAGCCCTTCACCAGCTGCTCTCGGCGAAAGCACAATGTAAAGCCCCCTCTAAAATCTCGTGCTCAGTTTCAATGGATGCAAATAACAGACCGGCATCTTTTAACTACACTGAGAGCTTCCAGCCCTGCTTTCTCTGGGACACGTGCCAGGGGGATCAGCTATGATACCCTGGGTCTCTCTCCAAATTCTGTTTTCCCAAAAGGCTTCGGCTCAATGAGCAATACGACACAAGAACGCTGCTTCACTGAAATTACTAATTGCAAACTTAAAAAAAAAAAAAATGAAAGGGAGTGGTGAAGGATCTTGACAGAAATGCCAGCTTTACCATGGCACTCTTGAACATGGCTTGAAATTTCTGCAGGCTATCTGGTTGTTCAAATTCGGAAGTACATTTTCTTAGTTTAATTCATAGCATAAATTAATTTCAACAAATTAACAACCTGAGAATTTTTGTTTCCCTTTCATGTGACAGGTTGTCTGGTTCTTTGACAGTTCCCCTGGGGTTTATGAAAAATCAGCATTGCCTGAGTGGTGAACTCATAGGATGCCTTCCAGGACGAAACTTTCATGGCAGCATGATACAAGTGTGGAATCTTCACTGATCCTGGGAACACGATCCACTTACAAGGGTTCTGCAAGTTGGTGCCTGCTCCTAGAGACACTGGCAGGATTTGCACTGATTTTTAATGAGCTTCTGCAGGCAAAACACTTGCAGATGCTTGTCTGTTAAGAAAGATGCAAATCACACCCACCCAAGCTGAAGAGAATGTAAATCTATTTAATGGTTGAGACTGTACCGCGTTGGATGGTTTACATCCTTTGGAGGGCTCCAGTGTCACTGAGTTGGTTAATGATACACTCTCTTATGGAGACGGCAATGGCAAGCCACTCCAGTATTCTTGCCTGGAGAGTCCCATGGCCAGAGGAGCCTGGTGGGCTACAGTCCATGGGGTCGCAAAGAGTCAGACACAACTGAGGGACTAATACACACACACTCTCTTAACCAAGCAAATAGTTGGCCAACTAGAATTCAATCAACACTGAAGATACAGGATACCCTGCCTAGGGAAGAATCATAGAAATGAAAGTGTGCTTATTTAGATTTCAGTGTTTTAAAGTTCTTTATTTCACAAATGTGTCACCTCTTTGTTTTACTTAATTTTTTTGTAGAGTGTTTATTTTTATTTTGGCTGCATGCCATGCAGAATCTTAGTTCCCCGACCAGGGATCAAACCCACGGCCCTGCAATCGGGAACACAGAGCCTTAACCACTGTATCGCCAGGGAAGTTCCCACCCCAGGGTTTCTTTAAGTAGCAACTTCTGTTAGCACATTCCATTTAATTCAATTTACTCAGGACTGATTGATACACAACATTGCTTGGAAATTTCTATCACCTAAGGAAGAAAAATGCAATATTTGCTTTACGTTTCAAGTCCAATGTCTGGAACACAAGTAAAATAAGCCTGCATCTTATCTACCTTCTAAACCCTTCCAGCTTCTACGAGCATAAAGAAGTGAAGTGAAATGAAAGTTGCTCGGTCGTGTCCGACTCTTTGGTGACCCCATGGACTAAAGTCCGCCAGGCTCCTCTGTCCATGGGATTTTCCTGGCAAGAATCCTGCAGTGGGTTGCCATTTCCTTCTCCAGGTATACGGAAGGGATTAGATGAAGTTCTGCGGGATTCATGAATGTGAACTTCTCAAAGCAACACTCCCATTCACTTGATGAGTTTTCTATTTTACCATCGGAAGACACTGTAAAAAATATCAATTGTTAAAAAAATAATACCCTTTTTGTGACCCTGAGGGTTGGGATGGGGAGGGAGATGGGAGGGGGCTTCAGGATGGGGGACACGTGTAAACCCATGGTTGATTCATGTCAATGTATGGCAAAAACCACTACAATATTGTAAAGTAATTAGGCTCCAATTAAAATAAATACATTTTTAAAAATATTATCCTTTTTGAGTATAAAGTGGTGACTAACTCCCTATATTTCCTTACTATACTAGCCTTTCTATAACTTTATATTATGAAGGGTATTTTTAATATCAAACTTATTGTATACATCTAATATAAGGTTTATCTCTTCCTGAGAAATTCAGTTAGAGTGATGGGAAGTAAGTACTGCAGAGCTCCATCGCTGCTCATCCAGACTTTGTCCAAAGTCTTACCCCAACCTCTCCCCTCATCAAATGCCATGAGAATTAACTTATGAGGTCGCACATGGAAGCCTGTCGCTCTCCTGCTCAATAACCTTTTATGGTTTCCTACTTTGGCTTCCAAACCGAAATCAGAATTTGCTCTCCGAACTTGTGTATGGCATTCACCCGCCTACGCTCAGAGCTGACCTCTGGAGAGTCGGCTTGGCCGTGATCCACTCAACCTGCACGGCTGAAAACGGGGGGTGAGCACAGCCCTGGCCTTGAAGCCACTCGGGGCTGAGTGGGACAGATGCAGAGGCCACACCGAACCTGCCGTGCACCCCCCACAGGCTAGCACATGCCATTCTGCACGTGGAGAAATATCTGACCGACTGCACTTACCCTGGAAGACCTTCTGTCTGGGCTGAGGAAGTGGGGTGAAAAGGCTGCTAGGTCCAAGAAAACGTGCTCACAAGTAGCTCAACTCTAATGACCCCCCAAATCTCCTGGGTTCTGAGGTGCAGAGCACGAAGAGGAAGGTCTAGGGGAGCAGGAGCGTGTGTGGGCATGGCTGGCCAGGACACAGAAGCTGTTCTCAGAGCCCACGATGCCAGAACCAGTTCCCCTCAAATGCCGTCAGAACCCAATGAATCAAACATTTCTTACGAAAGCCAGGAAAGACAGTAAGTTTCCCCACGACATTTCAGCATGTGATATAAAGGAAGGGGCTTCTCTGATGGCTCTGTGGTAAGGAATCTGCCTGCCAATGCAGGAGACACAAGTTCAATCCCTGATCCAGAAAGATCCCACGTGCAACTAAGCCGGTGCACCACAGCTACGGAGCCTGTGCTCAAGAGTCCAGAAACCACAGCTACTGAGTCCAAGCACCCTAGAGACGGTGCTTTGCAACAGGAGAAAGCACCACAATGAGACGCCTACACACGCCAGCTAGAAAGTAGGCTCTGCTCGCCACGACTACAGAAGAGCCCACACAGAAATGAATACCCAGCATAGTAAAAAATAAATAAAAATTATCATCAGCTAATGATTTACTCAATATCCCTGCAAAATGGCGGGGGGG
>SJYV01033170.1:0-17660 GCA_006410875.1 Neotragus pygmaeus
GTCTTATCTTATGAAAGAAAATATAAATTTGTATGTTTTGTATTCTCAAGTTTAAAGGGAGTGCATTTGGGATTGAAAAAAACACTTGAAGAACAGATTTCTAGCTATTAATGGATTATCCTAGGGCAAACTTTAGGCCACACATTTTTTTAAAAGTCAAAACCAAAGAAACATCTCTGTTTATTGGGTGATGAAAAGCTACATCCCCCTTTGATCTGTTCCTACAAGAAAGACTGTCAAATTGTTTTACAAATAGACTTGCTCAGCAGATTACTATATGGGAATACATCCTAAGAAATAGATAAATCATCACATGGAGAGAAAAGGGGTAGTACGAAATGGTTGCCAAGGAAAACTTGTGTTGGGTCTCGTGGAGTGAAGACAGGAACCAGTCTTTTCCCATAGCATAGTTTCTAGCTCTGGTCTGATGCCTTAGACCAGAAAGAGGATCCCAGGTATATACGATGTCGTCAAAGGGTCTCTCTGCCAAGGGAAGATGCAGACTCAAATCATTTAGCTGAAACCTTAGAAGGAAATGTGAACTTATTTTGTACCTCCAAACTGGCAAAATGGGACCTAACAGTTGTCAATTTTTACAAATAAGGGGATGAAATTTGCTAAGTACACATACAAAGAAGATGTTGAGATAAGATGCTGAGATAAAATGCTATAAAATGAGATGGAATGGTGTAATAAAAGTCAAGAATGATTAAGATGAGGAAAAAACCCTCAATAATTATAAAAATAAAACAATAAGATTAAAAATACAGAGACCATAAATTGCAATAAAAATAATCAGCTTAAGGAATATTCCAGATAGTTAGTATTTTATCATATATCCTTCTAGATTCTCCATAAGAAATAGGGTAACACCATATTATTGTTGCTTACAAGTTGTTTAACTTAAAATTTTACCTGGTGTATATTTTTACATCAATACATATAGATCTACATCATCTCTTTTAAAGGCTGTAGAGGATTCAACAGAGAAGGCAATGGCACCCCACTCCAGTACTCTTGCCTGGAAAATCCCGTGGACGGAGGAGCCTGGGAGGCTGCAGTCCATGGGGTCGCTGAGGGTCAGACATGACTGAGCGACTTTCACTTTTCACTTTCATGCATTGGAGAAGGAAATGGCAACCCACTTCAGTGTTCTTGCCTGGAGAATCCCAGGGATGGCAGAGCCTGGTGGGCTGCTGTCTATGGGGTCACACAGAGTCGGACACGACTGAAGCGACTTAGCAGCAGCAGCAGCAGCAGCAGCAGAGGATTCTATAGTATGCTGTAGTGATGTATTTCATGTTCTGATTGTGGGGGTCTAATGTGACAACTGAGACCATGATAGTGAACAGGAGTCTGAGAAATTTCCCTTACAGATGCTTTCTTCTCTTACTGTAAAAAAAAAAAAAAAGGCAACCAAAACCATATACATATTCAGAGTTAAGATAATGAGAATCTTCATGAATTAAAAGATAGTTTTGTGATTCAAGTCATCAGAAACCTGGCAGAAGGATATTCTAATTTATTAGATTTGTCTTCCTCTGTTAGAGAAACAGTTGAGCCAATGTTAGTTTGAACAACTCCTCTCTTCCTGAGTCTTAAAATGAAATATATATGAAAGAGAGATAATGCCCCTACTTCTTCTGATATAATAGCTTTGAACTAGGATAAAAAGCTATCAATTTTGGTGGACAGAAACCTGGGGACACACTATAAATGATGCAAGCTCTGGATACCCTGGGGCTGTTGCAGTCAATATTACCTTTATCTTACTTGGGTGAAATTCTGAGCAAACTTTTCCTTCTAGATCATTCTTAGTTGAAAAGCTTGTGGACTTATGTAGGTGACCTATGACCCAGGAGGCGAAAAACACATTCATTCTGGAGGGAAACATCTGAATCCATGAAAGTCTTTCTCTGAGACAAGAGTGAGAGGGTTTGGAGGGGTGGGGAATGTTACTGGAAATGGCTTGTAGCTTTCATTTTGTTCTAAAAAGAACAAAATTAGAATTATTTCCCTTCTTAAATGTTGATGGTAGAAAGCTCTTAAAACAGTTGAATTATTCAGTGGGTCTAAAGAAAACTAAAACAGGCTGGATGCATCATAATTTACCCAGCCAGTTCTTTATAGACAGACATGCAGTTTATTTCTGGCTCTTTTTAAAAAGTTTCTTGGTCTGCAAACACCCTTGTACATATATCTTGTCACATCTATTTGATTACACCATTATGGTAATTGGGCTTCGCTTGTGGCTAAGCTAGTAAAGAATCCATCTGCAATGCAGGAGACCTGGGTTCAATTCCTGTGTTGGGAAGATCCTCTGGAGAAGGGAACGGCTACCCACTCCAGTGTTCTTGTCCTTGAGAATTCCATGGACTGTATAATCCATGGGATTGCAAAGAGTTGGACATAACTGAGCAACTTTCACTTTTACTTTATGGTAATTGCCTTAAAATGCAACTGTTGAGTATGAGTTTATACAACTAAGGTTTTTGATAAGTTGTCTGCCAAAAGATAATAATTGATTCCTCCACAAAAGCATATGAGGATAGTTATTTTCTTAATAATACTGTCACCAATATTGCATATTACCATTATAATGAAAAATAGTTTAAAAATTTGTCTAATCTGAAATGTGAAAAATGATATATCCCTTTATTAAGATTAGTTCTGAGAACAAAGATCATTATTATATTAGCATTTATTTAGGACTTACTGTGTGGCCAACCACTGTGAAAATCTAACATCTTATTTTTTCAGAATAGTGCAATGAAGTAGGTGCTATTAATTCATAAATCTCTGTTTGTGTCTTTTGCCTATTTGGAAAAGGGTGTAGAAATATGCTATAAACAGTAAGGAAATCAGTCCTTTCCTTATAATCTCCTTTTCTGAGGGATGTGTCTTCACTGGTATTTTTATTGGCCAAAATAATTGATAAATCAGAAAGCATGGGGAAACCCTGAAATCAAATACAAACAGAACAAATGGACCTCAGCATGTGTCAAAATGATAACCACACAATAGAAATGATTAATCCAAGTGACTTTTGAATTTAGTGCTTCAACATACACCCTGAGTGGAATATATTTCAAGGACAAAAAGGACTATAAAGAAATATTAAACATTACTTAATAGTAGTAGAGGTAGTGAGATAATCATTCTGAAATTATTTGTGCATACTTTAGAATTGAGCAAATGAGGATAGATAGATAAACAGGCTGATATTGATATTGCTGGGAATCAGGCTCTTACTGCAAGATTAAGGTGGTACAAACATAGAGTGGGTCACGGAGATGAAGAATCTTGTGGTATTAAATTGGAACTGGAAGTGTGAGTATTATTCATATGTAGTTNCCCATCCCAGGGTTCCATCTCATAAGCGCAAGGCACAAGCCTTCCTCTGGCCTCAGAGCAGGCCTTCAATCAGGTAACCTCCAGAGGTACAGACCAGGGCACAGGAGTGTCAGGTTCTGAGCAGTGAAGGGGGGATGGGCCAGTCAGTGCTTGGAAGGATAGGACACCTGTGTTATTAATCGTGTTATAATTTACCTTGCCAGATTATGATGGAGGAAGTCACCCCATCCCACACCCTCAGCAAGGTGGGTGGGGGTTGGAGGTGACAGCCCCCAATTTGTGGGCCAGGACAGGGTCCACCTTCCCTCAAGGTCACTGGGCCGCCCCCTCTGAGGCGTGTCCTCCGCCCCCGCCACCTCTGAGCTGGCGACAGGCCTGCCCACCCGCCTGGGACCTGCCAGATCACGTTGAGCAACCAGTTCCTGAGAAGCGTTGAAGGCTGTTTGGTTTAAAATTAACTCCCCCGCTCCCCCTCCTCTGCCTGCAGGCCTCCTCCGAGTTCTTGGAAGAGGCACTCTGCTCTTTCTTCCTGGGAAGAGGCCTCTAGCCACAGCTGCTGCAATTCTAGCAAAAACACCTCACCCAGGGTGGGGGCGGGGGGTGCCCATGCCCCGCCTTCTCTGCCCTCTGTGAGGACACCCAGGGATCCTTCTGGAGCCTAGCTTGCCCCAGTGCATCCACTGACCCCAAGAGGAGAAAGCGGGCGACTGTCAAGGTGCCGAGAGCAGGTGCTGCTGCCCTAAAGCCCACGCCCCCTCCCATTGGCACCTGCTGGCCCTGAAGAGTAAAAGGGCTACAGAGACCCAGTCTGGGCACCTCTGGGGTAGAGACAGTGAGTGCTGATCACACAGACGGCAAACCCAGGACTTTGGTCTACTTTGAGGCATGTTTGGCTCAGAGAGAGAAAGCACTGGACTCAGGGTCACCCAGCTTTGCCTACCTAGGCTCAGCCTGCCCACTAGATGCTGGGCTGACAGTGCTGATCCGGCAAGGATGCCCAGAGGCACGCCCTGGCAGGCACACTGGGGTCAGAGCTCTTCTTGACTCTTCCCCATGCTCTTCTGCCTGCCCTGGGAACCCATCTCCTTCTGGATAAGCCTTCGTTTTCTAGTGTCTCCTTGGGCTCCATGTCTCTGGAACTTTGGAGAAAAGGTTTCCAGAGAACCTGCTCCCCTGCAGCTCCTCCTACCACGGCCATCTACCTGAAGGAGCTGAGAAAAACAAAGGAATGTTGGCCGAGTGGAAAGGTCAACACACACACACACACACACACACACACACACACTGATGTTCAGAAACAGGGCTGGTGGTGGGAAGGGGAGAAGTGCTTCTTGGGGGAAGGCGGAGAGAGAAGAAACACTTTTAAAACAAAACTCTGTCGCACCCCAAACTGAGTGCAGTCTTCACCTCTGCTGGAGGAGGCGCCCGGCTCTGGGGACAGGAAATCCCAGGCTGGCTCGTGGGTGCTGGGTGTGGGGAGTCCCTGCAGCGGGGCTCTGCCTGGGGAGCATTTGCTGGGTGGTACTCCCCTTCCAGCCGCACCATCAGAGTGGAGGTCACCCTAATGAGGACTGTGCAGTGAATCAGTCCTAGAGGACTGCCTGGAGGAGTCGTGGCCATCCCAAGATCCCTCAGTCCTCAGAGGCCACTTCTTGCACTCTGGGCCCTGCCTGCTTCAACCGGGCTTGAGTCATGGAAGCAGCTGTCCTTCCACTGGGCAGAAAGCTTTGGCCGTACCAAAAGGCTCCTCCAGCTGTGGGCCTCTCACGTCCCCTTCTGCTCACACGAGCATCAGCTACCACTCACCCCGCATCCCCGCACAGCCAGGCGCAGCCCCACTCCAACCACCCTTTGGCAGGGCCCTTCTACTATCTCTGTCAGACAGATGGGTAAACTGAGGCTCCAAGAGATTAAACCCCTTGCCTGAGATCCTTAGGGTGATCTCAGAGGGGCTGAGATTTGAACTCTGCCTGAGTTCTTTCCACTTGGCTAATTTGCCTCTTCAAAGACAACCCCAGGAGACTTTCACGGGAAGCGTGGGGTGTGTGTGCGTGTGGTGTGTATGTGTGTGTGAGACAGAGAAATTTAGCCAAAGAATGGTGGTTTTGAATTAGTCGTGGAAATTATGTTTCCTTCTCCCCAGGCTGGAGAGACCTGGGAAAACTCAGGCCCCAGGGGGATTCCCTAGGATGCGGTGGGTACCCAACACAGGCATGAATCAGTGCTAGAGAAGCTGAGGAAGACTTCTCAGAAAAGGAGTATTTGAGTTCGACTTGGAAGGGTGAATAAGAGTTTGCCCTGGCAGAATGAGGAAGAGGGGCATTCCGGGATGAATGATACCATGGGGAGGGCTGTTTGGAGAGAAACAGAATGGAATGGCCTGGCGGATTGGGAAGCTACATCTTGGAGTCTGGGGTGAGGCACAGGCAAGATATAAGGGGAGCCTGTGAATATCGCCAAGTGAGGAAGGCAAGCCACTATCGGGTTTGCAAGCCCCTCACTCTGGACGTGGTGGCGGGGCTGAGAAGGCCAGTGAGGAGGCCATCAGGTCAGTGACCCATGGTGAGGCTGCAAGGCAGCCGTGGGGAGCCACAGTAGAGCAGCCTGAGGAGGACCAGGGCCAGGGTAGAGGGACATGGAGACCAGTGTGGGGGTGCATGTGGGAGTTGTGGAGGTGTGTCTAGGGGACAGTTTGTCCAGGACGAGTCCAGTCTGGACAGGGGGAGTCCTGAACCAGGCAGTCCGTGTTGCCAGGCAGACTCCTGTTCAAGAGTCCCAGGGTGAGGGGGCCAAGCCCTGGCCTGGGACTCAAAGCCCTGGGCTCCAGTCCTGCATGACCACTTCTTTGGTGACCGTGGACAAGTCACCCTGCCTCTCTGGATATCGGGCTTACGGCTTTGAAAGGGGACCGATGCAGCTCACCTCCCTGACCTGTGACTCACCTTCGAGGGCACATACCACTGAAGGCTAAGCGAGTAACAGGCCTGAGGGAAACCCACACACCCCGCCTCCCCCAGGTGCGGGCACGGGTAGCAGATGGCCTAGTTTCTACTGAAGTTGCTAGAAAGCTGGGCTGCTCTACCCCAAGCCATGCAGACACCAGACTGTGGGTCTGTTCACCGTGATGGGAGCCCAAGGCCTTGGGTGGCAGGTGATGCCTGAAGGTGGAGGCCTGGGCTGGCAGCAGGGCGCCAAAGCCGGGGGTGGGGGGCAGTGAGGGGCTGCTTCTGCTTCCAGGGGGTCCCAACCAGCTCTCCTGCAGCTCCCCTGGGGGCTGCAGGGGACAGCAGCACCTGCCCAGCTCACCTCTCAAATGGGGTACAGTAAGGGGCACGGAATAGTTTCAGTGACAGCTGCAGCATCTGCCACGTTGAACCCTCTCAGCCTCTCCTCAGTTTTGCCTCATAAATCCTCCTGGGTCCCCCCACGTTCCCTCTGAGAGACGTACTGCCCCTCTTCCCACTTCAAAGCTGAGGAATCTTCTGAGGTTCAGTGAGGTTGAGGGACATGTCCCCCAGATCAAGTGTACAGCACATAATCCAGACTGCAGGAGAGGTTTGGGTAAAGCCAGGGTGTGGGGCACACAGGAGACAGGAGTAAACCTCTGGGGACCCTCTTCCATCTCAGGTCTCAGATGGGAGAGCCCCAGCCTGCCTCAGCTTGGGAGAGGACCCCCCCCCCCCCCCCCCCCCGCCGTCAGGCNTTGGGTAAAGCCAGGGTGTGGGGCACACAGGAGACAGGAGTAAACCTCTGGGGACCCTCTTCCATCTCAGGTCTCAGATGGGAGAGCCCCAGCCTGCCTCAGCTTGGGAGAGGACCCCCCCCCCACAACCCTGCAGTCAGGATTGGGGAAGGACACCTTCCCCAGGAGAGACTGTTGAACTTCTGGCAAAGCTCCCACCTGCTTTATATTAAAACTGGTCTGACAGGTTGGTGTGAAAGAGCTGCCCAGGCCTGCGGAGCTCCACATCTCCTCAAAGGAGAGGGCTTTTGTGAGGTTTCACAACCCTCCGGCCTCCTTGATCAGGACTTACCTCAGGCTCTTGGCCCCTCTGCTCCACCGTACATCTGTGAGGTGTGGGAGTTTCCCATCTGAGAGTTTCCCACGGCTGAGGCCGTGTCCCCAGCCCTATTTAGATCCATGTCCAGCCTTGATCATCCAGCAAGATTTGCTCAGTTTGCAGGTTAGAAGCTGAACCCAGGGGCAGGGGGCCCGATAATGATTCCAAGGGTGTTAACGATGCTCAGTGATCATGGGTGAAGTCTCCCAGGAAGACCTCTCATTGACTGACAAGAGAAACCTGAGTGGCCTAGTGGCATCTCTGTCCCAGAGTTGTTACATCAGTGTTGTAAGTCCAAGGAGGGACACCAGATAGGATCAGTCTGCGAGCCCACCTCCCCTGGCCTGACAGAATACTCCAGGGTGCAGTCCCCAGCCCCCCTCCTCCAAAATGCCCTTCTGAATCGTCCCACCCTTGTGCCTGCCCAGCCCCTTGTGAGTGCCAAGGCTTTAGCGTGCCAGCCCCTGGGAGGGAGCGCAGAGCCACAGTTACACAAACAAGGTCTTGATTCAGGGTTTGAACCCCGCCTCTGCCCCTCACAAGCTGTGTGACCCTGAGAAAGCCACAACCTCTCTCTGAGCCATACCTCTTTTTCCTGTAATGGGGACAGCCTCTATTGGTGTGCAGGGCTTCAGGGAGAACTTAATGGGCATGAACTCCCGCCCAGGACCATCTCACCTCCCTGGTCTCCATCACACCCCACTCAGCCATATCCCAGACCTCTCAACCTCCTTTCTGGCCTCTGGCCCCCAGGCCCTCATGGGGTCATCCCCACCCAGCTGACAGGTTCGCTGCTTAGAAACGAGCTTTGGGTTGTAGCATTTCCCTGCTGAGCTCTGAAGGGGCGCTCCACCACCAGAACGCCATCCGTGGCTCGCCCTCTGCCCTCTCCACCTGCCCTCCGTCTCCTCGGCCCTCCTGGAAAGCCAGCTATCTTCCGGTCTCGCCACGTTTGTTCCTGCCTCGGGGCCACTGCAGCTGGAGCTCCTTCCACCTGGGAGGTCCTTTCTCGACGGTGTCCAGGCTCAGGGCCACCTGGCTCCAGAACCCTCCTCGACCCTCTCATCTGCAGCGATGTCCCCCCGCCCCCTGCTCTGCTATCATTTCGCTCCCAGAACTCGTCCCGAGTGTCCGTTTGTGCCCTTGTCTGTTGTCTCTCGCCCACCAGCCCATAAATCCCACAAGGATGGGGAGTGTGCCCATCTTATTCCCTGCTGCGTCCTCAGGGCCCAGATGGAGTCCAGCCCAGTTGGTGCCCAGAGAGCGTGTGTGCTGGCAAAGGACTGAGTTGGTAAAGGGTTACTATCAGTTATGGTGTGTATGTCGTGCGGGTTCCTGTGTGCCCACCAGTCAGTTCCCCTCTTCCTCCCTGACCAGTGCCAGTAGGCGTGCCCCTTTCACCAGCCCAGAACCACCCAGGAGTGACTGCAGTCACCAGAGAATATTTAGCATCTGTTAGACTGGCTCTCCGACCCAAGTCAGACGGGCCCGATGACATACCCTCCACTGATCCTGTTCTAAGCAGGCATCACTCACTCCCTTGATAGGGAAATGTGAGGATAAGATTGAAGCTGACTGGGACTTCCCTGGAGGTCCACTGGTTAAGATTCATGCTTCCAATGCAAGGGCTGTGTTCGATCCCTGGTTGGGGAACTAAGATACCACATGCCACATAGTGTGGCTAAAAAATAAAAAAAAAATTGAAGCAGAAAACTATCAGGAGTCAGAGGTAGCTGGTAGCCCCTTTTCAGGTAAGAGCCAGACCCTGACTTGGGCTGAGGCAAGGGGGAAGGGGATTGGACCCTGTTGGCCAGGCCAGTAGCTCTAGAGACGTTAGCGAGCAGGGACACAAAGGGATAAAACCAGCATTCAAGAACAGCTCACCTGAAAGCCACGGGGGCGGTCGGGAGCCTGCAGCCTTAGCTCTGCTCTGTGCCTCGTCCCTTCAGCTGCCCCGTGCCCCTTCTGGGCTTCTCTCCTCCTCTGGGGAGTGTGGGTGATATTTTGTTGTTTAGTCGCCTAGCTGTGTTCAGCACTTTGCGACCCCATGGACTGTAGCCTGCCAGGCTCCTCTGTCCATGGACTTCTCGAGGCAAGAATACTGGAGTGCGTTGCCACTTCCTTCTCCAGGGGCTCTTCCCCACCCAGGGACTGAAGCTAGGTTTCCTGGATTGGCAGGTGGATTCTTTACCACTGAGCCACCAGGGTAATATTTAGGCCCACTCTAACCCATTCAGCGTTGTAGTGAGCACCGCATAAGGTGCAAAGCCCTTGTCTGTTTCCAGCACCCTGTGGACACCCTGATGTCTCCCCTCTCTGGACAGTGAAGGGCTTCCTTCTACCCCAGCACTGTCTGGGACTCGGTGCCAGGTAAGGAAGAGCCTGCCTTTGTCCCTCTGTGTCCACTGCCTACTCACTGGATGACTCAGATCTGGGGGTGGAGCAGACACAGGGGTCATCTCAGGCATTCTGGGAGTCACAAAGGGGCTGGGATCTAGGCTGAAGCAATGAGAAACCGCAGACATCCCTGGCAGGGCCATGGTGCCCTGGACGAGGTGTGTTGCCGAGCCCAGCAGCCAGCAGTGGAAAAGGTGCCAGGCGGGACATGTGGACCTGGTAAAAATAGCCTTCACCCACTTCATGCTCACTCTCACCCAACAGCAGCCCCATTCTTTGCCACACCTCTCTCTGTACCCCCAGGGTTCTACACCTCCAGAGTTCTTGATCTTTATCCTGTCCTGCCTCATCCTTGTCATCAACGTCACTCCTCTCACCTTCCTGTCTTCAGTCTGCTGACATTTGCCTCTTTGAATCTGCAGCTTTTTGAATGGATAAGAAAGCTGTGGTACATATACACAATGGAGTATTACTCAGCCATTAGAAAGAATACATTTGAATCAGTTCTAATGAGGTGGATGAAACTGGAGCCGATTATACAGAGTGAAGTAAGTCAGAAAGAAAAACACCAATACAGTATACTAACACATATATATGGAATTTAGAAAGATGGTAATGATAACTCTGTATGCAAGACAGCAAAAGAGACACAGTTGTATAGAACACACTTTTGGACTCTGTGGGAGTGGGAGAGGGTGGGATGATTTGGGAGCATGGCATTGAAACATGTATACTATCATGTAAGAAACGAATCGCCAGTCTAGGTTCGATACAGGATACGGGATGCTTGGGGCTGGTGCACTGGGATTGACCCAGAGAGATGATATGGGGAGGGTGGTGGGAGGGGGGGTTCAGGATTGGGAACTCATGTACACCCGTGACAGATTCATGTCAACATATGGCAAAACCAATACAGCATTGTCAAGTAAAAAAATTAATGATAATTAAAAAAATAATAAATAAATTGTCTTGAAATAGAAAAAAAAAAGAAAATAGAAAGGTTAGAATTATTTCCGAAATGAGGGCTGAAAGGCCATGAGTGAGCTTCAGAGGTACTTTCCTGTGAGGGACTCAGTGGTATAGAAAGTTTCAGGACACCGTAGGATTCCAGGTGCTGAGGTGCTCCAAAGGCAGACCATCAGATAACGGAGTGTTTTCATTTTACTTGCTCTTTCACCTACTTCTGGTACGCAGGACCCTGGTTGAAAGAGTCCCCAAACCCCAGTCAGCCTAGGATAGAACCGCATCAGACCCATCCCAGGCCAGGCCCTGTGGCCAGCCACTATTCCCAAGTCAACTGTTCTGCCCCACTGCACAGAATGACCTTCCCTAGGCCTCCTTGTGATCAGGAATACAAGCTCCCTGGTCATGCCCTGCTGCCTTTGCAGGCCCTGTACCTTCTCCTTGGGATGACCCAGCCTGACTTCTGTGTTAAGCCTCGTCATCTCAAAAGACTCTGACCCCCAGGAGCGGTCCACAGCATCCAGACCCCTAGTGTTTTCCACCTAGATTTAGTTGGCATCTCCTGTACACACATCTTTCAGGTCTGATGCTCCTCTGCTAACCTCCCCCACCTGGCACTGGGCAGTGACCCTGCAGGCAGTCCCACTAGTGACCCTGCATCCCACCCTCCAAGGGGAAAAGAGGGAATGAGTGCACAGGGCTTCTCCCTACCCCTTCCACTATGAAACTAACATCATGGTATCTGGTCCCATCACTTCACGGCAAATAGAAGGGGAAAAGGTGGAAGCAGTGACAGATTTCCTCTTCTTGAGCTCTAAAATCACTGCAGATGGTGACTGCAGCCATGAAATTAGAAGACAATTGCTTCTTGGCAGGAAAACTATGACAAAACTAGACAGTGTGTTAAAAAGCAAAGACATCATGTTGACGACAGTAGTCATATAGTCCATATAGTCCAGGCTATGGTCTTTCTATTAGTCATATGTGGATATGAGAATTGGAGAGTAAAGAAAGCAAAGCATGGAAGAATTGAGGCTTTTGAACTGTGGTGCTGGAGAAGACTCTTGGGAGTCCCTCAGAAAGCAAGGGGATCGAACTGGTCAATCTTAAATGAAATCAACTCTGAACACTCTTTGGAAGTGCTGATGCTGAACCTGAAGCATCCAATACTTTGACCACATGATGCGAACAGCCCTGACTCACTGGAAAAGACCCTGATGCTGGGAAAGATTGAAGGCAGGAGGAGAAGAGGGTGACAGAGGATGAGATGGTGGGACGGCATCACCGACTCAGTGGGCATGAACTTGGACAAACCCTGGGAGACGGTGAGGGACAGGGAAGCCTGGTATGCTGCAGTCCATGGGGTCATGAAGAGTCGGACACCATTCGGTGACTGAACAACAACAATAAGAACCCTCTCCACTCTTCACCGGGTGCCCTAGCGGGGCCGGCTCAGCCACACAGGTCTCTGGGCCTCTGCTGACCCAGATGTAAAGTGGGGGATACTGACAGTAAGATCGAAGGGGACAAATGGTATATGACTCAAAAAAGGTCCTTCTGAGGGCTCCATACATGAAAGGTACAATTTTATTGTCATTACAGAAAAAGCAGTGAAAATAAAAAGACTACCAAACTGTTTTAAGTAGTAATTATCTTATAAAGTCTCATCGGATACAGAGTTTCGTTCCCTCTCTTGTGTGAACGCACTTTCCTGGGCAGGAAACAGACTGAGCGGAGCTGGAGCGGTGGCCCTCCAACGACCATGCCGCTCCCTGACCCGGCCCCTGCCTCGGGCAGGGCCTGTGCCCCGGCGAGACCAGCTCTGTGCAGACAGGGCTCGGCCCTGGAGCGAGTGAGTAGCAGGCTCTGCTGGGCGCTAATATGTTGGCTCCATGTTCTTGTTTATTCACCCATCCTCCCAAAACAGGGCTGGAGGCCAAGGAGAAGGACTCCTTCTCAGGTGGATGGGTTAGTGCCAGGACATGCAGGACCACCTTGGGTCCAGCAGCGCATCTCAGGGTGGGAGGAACCAGAGAAGCTGGGGCCAGTCTGGGGCCTCTGGAGTGCTCAGGGCAGAGAGGAGGTTTCGGCTCACCCCAAGACCTACCCAGGGAGAATAAATAAATAAATACTATATAACTGTGCTGTCCCCCAGTTTGGTCTGTGCCCCCACCCGGGGACTGTCACCATCAACCTCGGTTCCTCTGGCTGATATATCCCCGAGACAGAGGCTGGCTAGCTGGAAGGAAGGGGCCCGCCCCACCCTGTGGATGGAGAAACCAGGGTCGGCCAAGTCTACGCAGTTCAGGAGTCCACAGCAGGTGAGTGGGGGACTGGGTCCAGCCCACAGGGTTGAGACAAGGTCCTGCCAGTGCCTTCTCTTCTGACACATATGGTCCACCACAACGGAGTCACATGGGAGCGGGGGGCGCTGACCTCCAAGTCCTGTGACACTTCCCCTGACTCCTGATCCCCAGCCTTGTTCCTGCGGACCGTTCCTGGTCTAGCTGCCAGATGCGCATGGGCACCAGGATGACTGGAGGAGGGGTTGTTTGAGCCCAAGTCCCGCTGGGGCCCGTGTCCCCATCCAGGGTCCAGCTGGGTGAGACCAGGCGGCTGCTCGGCCGGGTCAGAGCTGGAAGGGGTACTGTCGGAGGTAGTCAGCCATGCGCCGGGGCAGTGGCAGGCAGTCCACGTCGGCCACCAGACGGTTGATGACGAGGCGGCACAGGTGCTGCAGGCTTCGGGTGCTGCTCCTGCGCACAAAGGGCTGCACCAGTTTCAGGTGAACGGCCGTGGCGGGCAGGGCTGGGTCGCCCGGCGCATCTTCCTTTGGGGTGGGCAGGGCCGGGGTGGCGGCAAGGTCGGGACTGTCACTCCGGGTGTCTGCGGCACAGGAGGCCACGTAGTGCTGAACCAAGCTCACCACATCTGGGAAGGCCAGGATGCGCGGCCTGGACAGGCAGTTGGAGTCCAGGCGGAAGCTGGAGTCTGCGTACTCAATGCGCACGTTGGTGGGCCCGCGGGTGGTCTTGACGGACAGTGTGAATAGGTAGCTGGGGTGGGTGCTATCACGTACCAAGAAGGTGCCCTCTGGCATCTTCTGAAGGTGTTGCCGGGCCTCACTGGCTGTAATGGAACCCCAATACCAGCCTAGGCAAGTGGACAGGAGAGGAACCAACTGGTCACAGTGGAAAGTAGCTGGGTGCACCAACCCAGGGCATGGCAGGGTCAGCCTCTTCTCATCACCTCTCCCTGGGGAGCGCTGGGGCCCTTCCCTCCTGTCAGACTCTTCTGGCCATGGGCTTGCCTCTCAAATTAAACTCAACAGGCAGAGCTAATCTTCCCCAGTCAGACTTCCCAGGACAATTCCTCCTCCCTCCTCAGACTCACCAGATTCACGAAGGTAGGAGAAGGTCTTGGCTATGCACAGCAGGTCCTCCTCGGGGTCCACCACCTTGGGCTCCCTCTCTGGCTGGCCTGGGGATTCCTCTACTGCCTCCTCCAGCAAGGCGCCAGCAGGCAAAGGCTGCATAACTGGTTGGGGCAGCTCCAGGGACCGGGCCCAGAGGGGCCGCTNATTCTGTTGCTTTCCTCTATTTCTTTGCATTGATCGCTGAGGAAGGCTTTCTTATCTCTCCTTGCTATTCTTTGGAAGTCTGCATTCAGATGCTTATACCCTTCCTTTTCTCCTTTGCTTTTTGCTTCTCTTATTTTCACTGCTATTTGTAAAGCCTCCTCAGACAACCATTTTGTTTTGTTCCGTTTCTTTTCCATGGGGATGGTCTTGATCCCTGTCTCCTATACAATGCCACAAACCTCCGTCCATAGTTCATTAGGCACTCTATCTATTCGATCTAGTCCCTTAAATCTATTTCTCACTTCCACTGTATAATCATTAGAGATTTGATTTAGGTCATACCTGAATGGTCTAGTGGTTTTCCCTACTTTCTTCAATTCAAGTCTGAATTTGGCAATAAGGAGCTCATGATCTGAGCCACAGTTAGCTCCCAGCCTCATTTTTGCTGACTTGTAGAGCTTCTCAATCTTTGGCTGCAAAGAATATAATCAATCTGATTTCATTGTTGACCATCTGCTGATGTCCATGTGTCGAGTCTTCTCTTGTGTTGTTGGAAGAGAGTGTTTGGAATAGGTACCAGAACCTATATACATTCAGGTACACTTCCTTTGCTCATCGAGAAACAGTAGGTCAAGAGATTAAGAAGTACCTAAAGCCACATGATCTGTAAACTGAGAAACCTGAGCCTGGAATTCAGGCTTCAATAATAGGGTGAATTTTGTAACTAAATGGTAGGTTTCCTAGAGCTCATTCCTGGAGCCTGGAGTTTGGAGACCTGTAGAGGGAGCATCTTTCTAGGTAGAGAAAACTATGAGAATTATGAATTGTGTAATAGTGTTGGTCTCCACATCTATTGTTTTGATAGTCAGATGTAGCAAGAAAAGAGAGCAATCTGAAAGTGGTCTCTCTGTGGGTTTTGACTGCTTATCTCTGGAATATGACTCAGGTGAGGTGGAAGGCTCTGATTTTCTTCCCCGATGCCTGTGTTTTCATTGTACAGCTGGGCAGTGGATTCCAAGATCTGCCTGTAGAAGTAAGAAGGGCATCCTGTTCCAGGAAATAATTACTGTTTAGTCAAGTTACACACATTTGCTTCAGAGGATGCTCTCTGTATCTCCTTGTCCTGTGCTTCTGCCTCAGCCCAGAACAAAACCAGGGACTCAAGGGTGGGACTTGAGCGTGATGGGGGCAGAACCTTAACTTTCACATGGCCCTTTATAAATGCCCAAACACACATATATATTATCACACCTAACAGCTGCAATTAGAAAGGGAGCCTTTCCCATTAAAAAGAAAAGGCTGCTGCTTTGGTGTGGGAAGGGGCCAGGTCACTGTCCCAGCACAAGACTGTGGAATGATGACCACTGTGTGTGTAGAATCCAAGAAGAGGATGTCAGCACAAGAACCACCATGGGGCCCATGAAAATTAACCAACACAAAAGGGAGGGCAGAGGAGAGACCCTCCCTGTGCTGCAAGAGGAGCTCAGCAACCTGAGTTCTGCTGAATTATGGTCACTCAAGAGGAGAGGAGCACAACGTATATAGCAGTTCCGGTCTCATCTGCCACGGCCATTCCCTCAGGACGTGGAATGAGGTAGAAGGTGGAGAGTCTCTATCAGTAATGGAGTGGCCAGGGCCTTGCAGCAAGATCACTGACTTTCACCAGTCTTCTGCCAACTTCCTCTTCTCATCAGAAAACACCAGGTAAACTTCTGTATAAGAGCCCTTAGGCTTTCAAACAAAGCATGGCCCAGGGCTAAGCTCACTCCGCAGGGTCACCTCCTACTTAGGATCTGGGAAGTCTAAGGTCGGTTGATACAAGGTGGGAAAGGATTGAAGTCCTCTTCAGAATAGGGCTTGTCTAGCACTGGGAAAGGAGTGGCCCCCTTTCCATATGACTCTGTGAGTACTAGTAAGAAATTCCTCTCTACTAAATGCCTCTCCCACCTGATTTATGACTAAATATCTTCAAGAGATGGCAAAGACTTTCCTCTGCACCTGAGAGTGAAATGGGAAGCAACAAATGAAGATGTCTTTGTAAGGGAATGGACTGAGTAACAAAAGGCATGTTTATACCCATCACTGGCAAAAAGATAATACCTGACATGGTTTATATCACTATGAAAAACTCAGTTAACAGTGAGCAACTTAAGATAGTCTCTTTCCTCTTCCTAGAAGAGAATATAAAACCTATTGTCCTCTAACAATTCAAACTTTTGTCTCCAAAGAAAAATCAGTCACATAGGGAAAAGAATATGAATGTTGAGGTCTTCATCTGCGCACACACACCCATGAGTCTGCTAACCCGGGGGGTCTTCCTCATGGAGGAGTTTAGGTGGGTTTTTTGGAAAGGGACATTCTAGTGACATTGCTGCTAGTATCAGCCATTTCTCCAGCAGATATGTTGGTTGTTGGTTTAGATTAGAATACTTCACTGAAACTAAACCCATAAACAAACAAAAATAACCCCACCACACTTGTGTTGCACAAAGAATGGGAACCCTGGTCATTTACACAAGGGTTGCCAAGACCAGCTTTCATTTCAATCCCAAAGAAAGGCAATGCCAAAGAATTCTCAAACTACTGCATAATTGCACTCATCTCACACGCTAGTAAAGTAATGCTCAAAATTCTCCAAACCAAGCTTCAGCAATATGTGAACCGTGAAGTTCCAGATGTTCAAGCTGGTTTTAGAAAAGGCAGAGGAACCAGAGATCAAATTGCCAACATCCGCTGGATTATTGAAAAACCAAGAGAGTTCCAGAAAAACATCTACTTCTGCTTTATTGACTATGCCAAAGCCTTTGACTGTGTGGATCACAATAAACTGTGGAAAATTCTAAAAGAGATGGGAATACCAGACCACCTGACTTGCCTCTTGAGAAACCTATATGCAGGTCAGGAAGCAACAGTTAGAACTGGTCATGGAAAAACAGACTGGTTCCAAATAGGAAAAGGAGTATGACAAGGCTGTATATTGTCACCCTGCTTATTTAACTTCTATGCAGAGTACATGATGAGAAACGCTGGGCTGTATGAAGCACAAGCTGGAATCAACATTGCCAGGAGAACCATCAATAACCTCAGATATGCAGATAACATCACCCTTATGGCAGAAAGTGAAGAACTAAAGAGCCTCTTGATGAAAGTCAAAGAAGAGAGTGAAAAAGTTGGCTTAAAGCTCAACATTCAGAAAACGAAGATCATGGCATCTGGCCCATCACTTCATGGGAAATAGATGGGGAAACAGTGGAAACAGTGTCAGACTTTATTTTGGGGGGCTCCAAAATCACTGCAGATGGTGA
>SJYV01033172.1:0-11058 GCA_006410875.1 Neotragus pygmaeus
ACTGGAACTCGGCCCTACCAGAAATCAGACCAGACCAGAACCAGAATTCAAGTTCTCTGCCAAGAGGAGATGATCGGTCTCCAATCCTCAGTTCAAGCTAAGGGCCCTTCAACCAGATTCCTGCATCCAGGAACAGGGGACTAGAAGAACAGAGAAGGATAGGAAGGGTTAAGGAGAGAAAAGAGAGACGGAAGGGGAGAGAGGTCAATAAAGTATCTTGTTCCTTACCGGTCGGGGCATTCTGGCCAGTTGTCTGCATCAGGAGGAGACCAGGGACAAAAGGGTCCTAGTTGCAGCCACTGGGTCTGGTCCATTGGCAGGCAAGCCAGCCCCTGAGTACCCCGAGTGGTCAGGATGTCAGTCTCAGCAAAGAAGAGTCCCTGCCAGAGTCGCCATTTGTTGCAGGAAGGCAGACCCCTTCCAGGGCCTGAAACTGGGCTCTTGTCTAACACTTGGAAATGAATTGTCCGAGGAGACACGTGCTGACAAAGCAAGAGACTTTATTGGGAAAGAGACCATGTAGACCATGGAGGAGATAATTTTATATATGAACAATTATGAAAAAGCAGTTTTGTTTGTTCACGTCCACTCCGACACAAGTCGTGTGGCTGATTGGCACACTTCTGCATTCTGCCAAGCTCGGGGTAGTCATGTGCTGGAAGAGGGTGCCCTTCACACTTCCCATCTCAGAAGTGAGCTGACCTCTCCACATCTCCAGAGGGTTCTGGGTCTCTCAAGTCAAACCCAGGTCTCTGTCATCGCCATGGAGGTTGTGTGAGTCTAAATGTGGCAAATGTCTAACCTTTAAGAAAATAAACACCTGGATGTCAGATATTTCCTTCCATCATTTTATTAAAAAGCTTTAGTACATTACCATAAAAGCAAGGGTGAAATATCAAATACATTTTTGCCTTTGAAATATGCTTTACTTTGTAAGAACTAAAGCTAATTAAGAAAAAAAAAATCAACACCTTTGTTTGATCTCTGTACTTACAAACAGCATATGTCAACTTTCATATATTTCATAGCTTGTTCCAGTGCTTTAGATAGGCTCACATTAATTCTGATATGTACATTTAATGATTTAGTAACGTAGGCACCTTGAATACGTACTGTGAACACTGAAAGAAAATGATTCATAGGATTCAATTTTAAAACAATTTTAATTTTTCACGTCTTCTCCTGTAAACTGACTGTTCATGTTGGTTTTTCCCTTCCCTGTACTACATGTTTGGCAGTTAGTTTGGTTTGTTTACTGTTTTTTTTGTTTTTTTTTTTTTTTTTAGCTAATCTTCCATTTCTTTAGTCCTCAAAGGACCTTCATTTCTTTAATTAATTTGACAAAATTCCAAATTCAACTTAAAATTTTCTCCTCTTCCTGGCCATCTCATCTCAGCCCATCAGTGGCTCCCTTTGGAAGTGGAAAAGGCCCAAGTTCAGTCTTTCATTTTTTTTTTTTTTTGTCCTGCCATTTCATGCCTCCTATTTGCTAGTTCCAAGTTTGGGATTGTGGCACATTTTAACAATGGACCCTCCCATGAGCCCTTGGAGAGTCCACCAACAGTGAGCATTTCTCCTTGTAATTTTCTTGACACAAGTCAAAACCTCTTCAGTGCCAGGATTCTTCCGTTTCCACCTTATCCTGTGGATTCATTCAGATGCTTCTTAGGGGTGATGCTAAGCAGGGATCCAAGCAAGCAGAACGAGCAATCCATGCTCAAACCCCAAAGTCTTCGATGGCTTCAGGGAAAGGACTTCAAGGGAGGGGGCTCTAGGGGGTGTGATCAGCTCATGAACAATTCTCAGGTTGGTTGGCATCAAGGTAAAGTTTCAAGTATCATCAACCTTCTGGTTTCAACCAGTCTAGAGTCTATGTTCTTATGATCAGCAGTTTTCATCTGGTGGGTGAGTGCTTCCTGTAAAAACAGCTTAGGAATGTGTATCAGACCTTTATATCATTCAAGGAATTGTCGATTTGATGATACTACTATGTGGCAGAATTATAGTCTAAATTGTTACTGGTTCCACAGCCCATCAGTCTTCCCTCGAGGCTCAGATAGCAAAGAATTCATCTGTAATGCAGGAGAAATGGGTTCAATCTCTGTGTCAGAAGCTCCCCTGGAGAAGAGAATGGCTACCCACTCTGGTACTTTTGCTTGGAGAATTCCATGGACAGAGGAGTCTGGCAGGTTGCAGTTCATGGAATAAGAAAGAGTTGGACACAACTGAGCAACTAATAGTTGTTCTCATAACTTGTCTATCAAAGAGACTTAAAACAATTTATTTTTGTAGCATCATTTAACCTGTGTTTCTATATAATATTTACTTCTGGTAACACTGATTTCATCTCGCTGAATTTTCTTGGCTCTAATATTTTCTGTTTTTTCATGACCTGTGTCATCTCTTTTGTATACAGAAGCAAGGCCCATCTAGATAAAATAGCTTGTTGAAAGCAATCATCGTTTAAAACAAGTAACTCAGTAACTACTCACTGAGGAATTCTTGGCTAAGAAAATCATACATCTTATTGAAAGTCATACATCACGTCTCATCTCTACTTTTGAATGAGACCTGATTTGCTTGACTTCCAGCTCTGCTCAGATTCACAGGTTTGATCTTCTGCAGACCCCTTGAGACTTCCTTATTCTTGGTGGTGGCTTTGTATCTCATGTGGTGGATGCGCAGTAATGTTTGTTCTTGTGCCCCTTCTCTTATAGCAAAGGATACCCAGGAAGACCCTCACCTCCCCAAGTAAATTTCTTTATTATGAACTTATTCTTAAAATCTGTACACCATCTATGATGTCTCCTCTGAATTTGTGACCCTCTACTTCTAGCTTTTAAAGATTTAAAAGATATTCTTTAAATCAGTATCATCTCTTACAACATTGGTAAATGTTATTTAACATTTTCTCTACATGATTCCTAGCATTTAGAGTTATTGACAATGAAGAGAATTCTGAATAGAAGAAAAATAAATAAATTGCTATTGAAAGCTATCCTAAGAGCAGCTGTTCAAAGCCTTTGTGTAGCCAAGGAGCTAGAATTTACTTTGAGTTGATGCTTGGAAAGCTTATGTTCAGTTCATAGTAGAATATTTAGGTAGTAGCTCTAGGGATAATTCAGTAGAGAATAAAGGAGCAGGAGAGATGGAAGGGAAGAGGAGGGATCATAAAACATGACTGAAGGCATGTACAGTGATGAAGCACAGGAGATCCCTAGGGGTAACAGTGCCTGGAATATTTTAGAGGAGGGGCAACTAAGTTTAGATTTGAGGTGCTCTGTATTATTTCAATTTAATGCCCCTCTCACTTGAAAGTTTATTAAAGTCTTTCATTCACATATAGACTCAGTGTGCGTTTAAGTATATGTGAACCAAAGCAAGTCTTCTTGGTCCACAAAAGGGACTATTTTTCATGGGACCTAAGTAATTCAAATTGTAGAGGCTTTGGACTTTGTGCAAACCATAGGGAAGTTACATACAATCGCTGCAATAGCGTCTTGGTCTTTAATGAGAAGTGGGAACCAGTGGACACTTGGCTTGCACTAGGAAGCAATTTCAGTGATTCAGATATAACTGTATTATAGCAATAAACTGTCACTCAAAAGGCACTTAGTGAATACCCATTACCTTCCCGATACTGTGTTTGGATCCTGTGGGGTCCTAAGACTCTTTTCCCTTTAGGACTAAAATAAACAGCTTGGGTCAATATTAATGATTTACAAGAAACAATCAGGGGGTAATTAAGTGGGGGAACTGTGTTATGTTACTGAAATTACAAGGGAAACCAGGAGTAATTTTGTTCATAAGCTAGACTGTTATCTGTCTATAGACATTTCGATTTGATGTCATCATCTGAGAGTGATGTGCTTTACACGTGAATATGTCTGTAACATCTCTTGGATTTCAAAAAGTCTCTTAATACATGCTAAATGGAAAAAGAAAGTGGCAGAACAATGGAAGATGGGAACACATTGAGAAGGCAGTCGAATACTAGATGTTTTTAAATTTGAAAATCTGGGTGACAAAGTCTTATATTGGTAGTTGTTTCTCAAAGAATCAGAGATAATCATTTTATGATGCCAGAATCTTCTTAGTTTTATAACTGGCAATCTCCAACCTTACAGCAGCACTTGGGAATGAAAGAAAAGTGAAATGTGTGGGTGAGGAGAAAGGCAATATTTTTGGAACTATCCCTAACAGAAGGCAGTAGTAGTATTTGAAGAGATGGCCAGGAAAAATATAACTGGGTCAGTCTAGGTCAGCCAGATCTATGGTTTCGGAATCAAAACACAGGAGAGTCATTTTTGGACTATTCAATGTGATTTTCAACAAACTTTTCATCCAATTCATGGCAGAAAATTTTGCGCTATGAATTGCTTTCTTAAGTCTTTAAAAAAGTATGCTCATTGATTTCTACATTTCAGTGATATTAATAAATAAAATTTAACAGGCATGTCAAGGATGGGCAAGTCTGTTCAGAATGACATCACAGAAGAAGTGCACTTATTCTGGGGATGACTGGAACGTTCCCCTGGGCTCTGACATCGGAGCATGGCTACTCTTCTCTGACTCAGCTGTATCTTTCCCAACTCCTCTGTTTTCCTTTGTCACAACTGTTATCAGTATCATCTTCCATCCTGCCTGTTTCTTTCTTCTAGAGAAAGAATAAGGAATCTACTGGTATCCATACATCATATTTTGTACCTACTGGTAAGTTTGTCTCTTACCTCATTTTACACAAAATGAAATGCTAATGTGAAAAGAAGTGTGGATGCTAACTTCTTGGATGCCTTGTCTAAAAACACTAACCACATCTTCTGTACCCATTTATCTTTTGATAGATATTTAGATTACTTTCATTCCCCTGCTATTGTAAATAGTGCTGCAATGAACATTGGAGTGTACACATCCTTTTAAATCAACTTTTTCTCCAGATATGATATACGCCCAAGAGTGGGATTGCAGCATCATATGGTAACTCTATTTTTAGTTCTTTGAGCATAGTGCCTAAATTTACATTCTCACAGATAGTGTAGGGGGCTTCCCTTTTCTCCATACCATCTCCACTCCTTATTGTTTGTAGATATTTGATGATGGCCATTCTGACTGGTACAAGATGTTATCTCATTGTAGTTTTGATTTACATTCCTCTGATAATTGCCTCTGTTGGACATCTTTTCACATGCCTCTTGGCTATCTATATGTCTTCTTTGGAGAGATATCTATTATTACTCAGCCATTAAAAATAATGAAATAATGTCATTTGCATTATTTCAACATTTGTGGACCTGGAGATTATCAAACTAAAGTGAAGTAAGTCAGATAGATAAAGATAAATATCATATGATATCACTTATATGCAGAATCTTTAAAAAGTTGATGCAAATGAGCTTGTTTACAAACCGAAACAGATTCACAGACTTAGAGAATGAAGCTATGGTTAACAGGTGGGAAGGGAAGGGAGGAATAGATTGGGAGTTTGAGATAACATATACACACTGCTATGTTTAAAATAGATAACCAACAAAGACTACCCTATAAAACAGGAACACTGCTCAATATTCTTTAATAACCTAAATGAGGAAAGAATGAAAAAATAGATGTTTATGTATAACTGAGTCACTTTGCGGTACACATGAAACTAACACAGTATTGTAATTAACTATGCTGTTGTTGTGTAACTGCTGAGTCATGTCCAACTCTGTGATCCTATCAACTGTAGCCTAGCAGACTCCTCTGTCTATGGAATTTCTCAACCAAGACGACTGGAGTGAGCTGCCATTTCCTTCAGGGGATATTCCCAACACAAGACTCAAACCTGTGCCTCCTGCTTGGCAGGCAAATTCTTTACTACTGAATTAAAAAAAAAAAAAATTACAAAAATAAAACACAAACCAAGAGATTCATGTGGCCAAAACAGCTGCTGCTGAATACCCATATTTAATAAGAATAGGGCAGAAAGAATTATTTTGGTCCTCTTTTCAAAAACCAGGTCCAGCCAACTATCGAATTTTCTGATTGTCTCACAAACTCCTGGTATATTAAAGATGTTCAGTTAGCACATGGGGATTGGGAAATCATTGCATTAAGTACTAAAATCAGTCATACTGCAGTCCCAGACTTAAAGCTATTTACTAGTTCTTTAATATGTATCTTGATTTCCCTCCCCCCGTGCAGATAAGTAGCAGATGGGTAGCAATTTACAGGTGACATTTAAAAAATGAACCATATTAATACATACGGGTTGCATTACCAAAGGAAGTGCCTTACAAATGAGGCACATAGCCGGTTGATGCTGAATTGAAGAGCATTTCTAAGTAAGTTGCCTTTGCTGAGAACAATACTAAGAATACTATGTGTCGAACAGTGTGTAAATGGAAAAAAAACTGCTTAAAAATACTGTTTAGTGAATGTCCCAGGGCACACAGTGGCTACAGAAGAAAAGATAATTTTAAAAGAGCAATTCAATACTGTTGAAGTTATAAAACTGTACCAGATGGTGATCTATTTGCCAAAAGCACAAATTATTAACTTGCTCACAAAACTCTCCTGGGAGACATAGTGGCTTACTTATAAAGGAAAACGAAGTTAATTCATCTGTAATTATGTACTGAGTATGAACATTAAACTTTTATAGAAGAAAGCACTTCTTTAGGTGACAACTGATTTTTCCTATATATTTGTTGACTATATTATAGTACTTTTTAGATATATTTTTTAACTTTGTTTACCTTAAAATCTCCAGAGAAAAAAGTAAAAATTGGTATGTGAGAATGTGTTTAAGCAGCTTGCAACTACCAACTTTGGAAAGGCTAAATATTATGAAGTTTTGCATTCATTAGGAAGTGTGAAAGATAAAGGTATTTGATATAGTTTATTTTCTTTAGTAGATTTTAGTAAGATTAAACACACTGCACATGTACACACATGCAAACACACACATACCTCTCTTTTCTGTTAAACACACTATGCATTAGCTACCTTTTTGAGAATTGGGACAGTTTTATATTTCTCTCCATTTCCCCCACCAACTATCACAGGTCTAAGTTTTTAGTAAACATTTGTGTAATGAATAAATCAATTACTTACTAAAGATGTAGCTATAAAATCCAAGTATAATGAAAAATCACACAATAAATTTTACTAAATTTAAGTTTGGTTTTTATCACCAGAAATTAGAAGACTTTTTGCACTAAATTTATTTACTTGTACAAAACATATTTAATTCTTTAAAGCCTTAGCTTCTGGAAAATGGGAAATATTTGAATAGCTACAATAAAATACTACATGCTTTGAAACTGTAAAGAAATAAATGTAAACTAGTGTTATGTTTTCTTTTTAGGTTTAGAATTCTTTTATGACTTTTAAGAATGATCAATACATGGAGAAATTTATTTTTATTGCATTAAGCTCTGAGTGATTTAGCAAAATTATTGTCCATTTTAACAAGGAGACAATTTCATGAGTACTCGTGTCTATTTTTACCTGAGCTGGGAAGCCGTTATTTCTTGCCAGGTGAGAGATAATTTACAGCTTCTACACTGAGTCAGAATTTCCCTGAAATGAATTGAGAAAACATTTTGGCTGCAGAATGGGTGTTTGTCTTTTCAGTAGTTGAGCCGTGGAAGTCTTGTACAAATTCACTTCCAACAGTTCAAAAGTCAAACACTATCTCAAGAACAAGCTTAAATGAAGAACATAATGTATCCTTGTAGCATTGAGAGAGCAGATGTGTGACTGAGTCATTGCATAGCCTGAATTAGGGTGGAAAAAATAGCTATTCTCACAGGTTATTTACAAATTCATTGAGTAAAAGATTGCCTTTGTTCCACACTGGGTGTCTGTTGTGTACAGAATTTGTGTTTATGTGAGCAAAGGACGTGAAATAAAGAGCTACTTGGAACTGGTGATGGCAAGAGAGACAGCAGAAACCAACTGAATACATTTAAAAAGTTCAATATGAATGAACATTTTTGCATATCTTTACTGGTCCTGTATGCAATTAGAATGTAATATTTTAGTGAGACACTTGTTTCTGATCTCTGTCAATTAGTTCTGAGAGCACTTTAGAGGTTGCTGTCCAAACTCTGTAGATGGTCAAAGAGTGTTTGGATATTTTACCACCTGGAGAAAATCTTGTTGACTGTAGGTGAGTAACAGTCCTGGAGGGGAGACATTCACAATGTGATTTCTTTTAATATCTTTAACATTTAAGATGCCATTCTAAATCATTTCTGCCTGTTGTCTTGCTATGCTGAATGTTATCATTCTATATTGCATGACCTTCATTGACAACAGTCTGATATTTCCAAAATGAAAATGTTATTATTTTTCTTCAAGTCGGTGACTCGATCTCTCCAAGTTCAAAATCCCAAACTTCTTAGGATACCACGTTAAATCTTCCTTACTTGGTTACTAATAACATTGCCTCTTTTCTTCTGTCAAGATGCAATCACTACAGCCTTTCTAAGGTATCTGCCATTCTCTAACCCTCTATTAAGCATCAGTTCAGTTCAGTCGCTCATACATGTCCAACTCTTTGTGACCCCATGAATTGCAGCACTCCAGGCCTCCCTGTCCATCACCATCTAACGGAGTTCACTCAGACTCACATCCATCGAGTCAGTGATGCCATCCAGCCAGTGATGCCATCCAGCCATCTCATCTTCTGTCGTCCCCTTCTCCTCTTGCCCCAATCCCTCCCAGCATCAGGGTCTTTTCCAATGAGTCAACTCTTCACATGAGGTGGCCAAAGTACTGGAGTTTCAGCTTTAGCATCATTCCCTCCAAAGAACATCCAAGGCTGATCTCCTTCAGAATGGACTGGTTGGATCTCCTTGCAGTCCAAGGGACTCTCAAGAGTCTTCTCCAACACCACAGTTCAAACACATCAATTCTTCGGCACTCAGCCTTCTTTGCAATCCAACTCTCATATCCATACATGACCACTGGAAAAACCATAGCCTTGGCTAGACTGACCTTTGCTGGCAAAGTAATGTCTCTGCTTTTCAATATGCTATCTAGGTTGGTCACTATTAAGTACATGATAACATAAAAAGCCATACACTTGTTAAAAGCAAAAATACAAATGTACTTTGTCATTAATGTCTTCCCACTATATTGAAACTGTTTCCCCCCACCACCCTGTGGGTTTGGGGAATTTAAAAAAAAATGTAACCACTAACATGTTGAGTGCTTGCTATTTTCTACTCAGTTATATAAGGTAAATTAATTACTATAATAACTCTGAGGTGGGTGGTTATTTTATTCCCATTTCATAGATGAGGTAACTAAAACTCAGAGACCTTACATGACTTGTCCAAGGATATGGAACAAGAAAGGGATTAAATTTTCCTTCCAAATCAGCAAGTCTGATTTGAAAATATATGCTTTTTTATTTTAAATATGTAACAAAATTTTAGAAATATTTTGCCTAAAGCATTATTTTTTAAAGAATAATAAACTTGCTTTTCAAAGGTTATGATGAATTATGAGTTTGCTGCAAGCAATGATAGGCCAAAAAATTGGCAACCTAGAAGAAATGGATAAACTCCTAGCAACATACAACCTTCCACAGTCGAATCAGGAAGATACTGAAAATCCAAGCAGATCAATAGTGAATGACTGAAAGCATTTCCTTTAAGATTGGGACAAGCCAAGAATGTCCACACTCTCCACTTACATTCAACACATATTGGAAATCCTAGCCACAGAAATCAGATAAGAAAAATAAAAGGACTCCAAATTGCAAGTGAAGAAATAAACTGTGATTATTTGCAGGTTACATCATGGTATATATGGAAAACTCTAAAGACTCTGCTAAAAAATCTATTATAACTAATAAATGAATTCAGTGAGGCTGCAGAATACAGAAGTAACATATAGAAATCTCTTGTGTTTCTGTAAACTAATAGCAAACTATTAGAAAGATAATTTTAAAAGTAATCCAATTTACAATAGAATCAAAAAGAATAAAGTGTTTAGGAGTCAAATTAACCAAGGAAATAAAAGACTTATACCCCGAAAACTATAAGATATTATTAAAAATATTGGCAACAACACAAATAAATGGAAAGATACACCACAATCATGGATTGGAAGAATTAATATTATTAAAATATTCATGCTATCCTGTGCAATCTATAGATCCAGTGCAATCCCAATTAAGATACCCAGAGCAATTTTCATAGATGTAGAAGAGATAATTCTATAATTTGTAGGGATCCACAAAAGACCACTAGTAGCCAATACAATCTTGAGGAAAAAGAACAAAACTGAAGGTATCATGCTACCTGATTGCAATCTACACTACAAACTGACAGTAACTGAGACAGTATGGTGTCGATAAGAAAACAGACCAGTAGATCAGTGGAACCTAATAGAGAGCTCAGAAATAAACTCACATAGTCAACTAATCTGCTGCTGTTGCTAAGTTGCTTCAGTTGTGTCCAACTCTGTGAGACCCCATAGACGGCAGCCCACCAGGCTCCCCCGTTCCTGGGATTCTCCAAGGCAAGAACACTGGAGTGGGTTGCCATTTTCTTCTCCAATGCGTGAAAGTGAAAAGTAAAAGTGAAGTCGTTCAGTGGTGTCTGACTCTTCACGACCCCATGGACGGCAGCCTACCAGGCTCCTCCATCCATGGGATTTTCCAGGCAAGAGTACTGGAATGGGATGCCATCACCTTCTCTGGGTAATCTACAAGTAATCAAGTAATCTATAGTGAAGAAAACAAGAATATATTAATACAGTAGGGAAAAGGCAATCTCCTCAATAAATGGTGTTAGGAAAACTTGAAATAAGTCAAACAAATATATGATATCACTCCTACATGATGTAAAATGATAGAAAAATGAACTATTTATAAAATGGAAACAGACTTTCAAATACCAGAAAAAAACTAATGGCTACCAAAGAGGCAACATGTGTGGGAAGAGGGATAAATAAGGAATTTGGGATTAACATATACACACTACAATATATACAATAGATAACCAACAGGGACCTAATGTATAGCACATCAAGTACTACTCAATATTCTGTAATAATTTATAT
>SJYV01033179.1:0-19908 GCA_006410875.1 Neotragus pygmaeus
ACACCAGTACTGTATACTAATGCATATACATGGAATTTAGAAAGATGGAAATGATAAAACTGTATGCGAGACAGCAAAAGAGACACAGAATTATAAAACAGACTTTTGGACTTTGTGGGAGAGGGAGAGGGTAGGATGGTTTGGGAGAATGGCATTGAAAAATGTGTATTATCATATGTGAAACAGATGACTAGTCCAGGTTTGATGCATGAGACAGGGTGCTCGGGGATGGTGCACTGGGATGACCCAGAGGGATGAGATGGGGAGGGAGGTGGGAGGGGGGTTCAGGATGGGAAACACATGTGCACCCATGGTGGATTCATGTTGATGTATGGCAAAATCAATATAATATTGTAAAGTAGCCTCCAATTAAAATAAATACATTTATATTAAAAATAAATAAATAAAATATATTAAAAAGTAACTATAATATAATGTGGGAGTAATAACTACACTGAAGACAAACAATGCCTCAGAATTGTTACCACTGAAAAAATTTATATTGGTTTAAGGAAGTACTAAAAATATTCTTGGGATTAGTAAAGTAAGAAAAGAAACAAATCCAAGTTTTGTAAAGGAGAGACACTAATTTTACATTTTATCATAAGAACAATAACAGCTAAAGTAGGACTAGAAAACAAAAATAGAGATAGATGCATACATTATAAATGAAACCTATGTCTATGTATATATATATATATATATATATATATAACAGTATGTATGTAAGCTTTTAAATAACCATTAATTCCTATTTTGAACATATTTTGTCAGAAAATAGAAAACAAAGGCTTAGTCAATTTATAACCATGTATTAATGCAGTTTTATTCCAAAACAAAAACTCATAAAAAAAATAAGAATATGCCCATTTATACGTGAAATAGATACAAAATCACAATAAAATGTTAGCTACTGAAGCGGGAGAAGAGGTAAAGAATGAGCATAAAAAGGACAGACTCACAGGGAAGATGGTGACTATGAACAGCCCTAATAAGTGTGACTATTCAGTACCTTGCACCTGCGATCAATATATTCACCTTTGCACAAGGCTGACACCCTCACGCCATTCTTCTTCATTCAGTCGTCCAGGGTACAGGGAGTTCTGTGGTACCCTTATGAGGTGACGTCAGAGCTGCTGCCCTCAGTACAGGAAAATGCAGAAGTTCATTTCAGGCTAGAAAACAATACCTTGCACTCAATGGAGACACCTAGCCTGGGACCTCCTGGCTACTCGGTGTTCCTTTTATTGCTTTTCCTTTGGTACCTCGTGGTAGCTGTTTCAGATATTTTTTATGCTCATCAAGTCATACGCTCGGAGATAACTTTGCCTCCTACTTTACTGAGGTGACTGATGACAGCCTGTCCATATCCCCACTTTTTTTTTCCTATTATCTCCACTAGTCAATTGGACAATGATGATTACTTACTTTAAGGTTGAGATCCTAATAGCCAGTCATCAATCTCTGCCTACTCCCTTCACCATCTCTCTTATCTCAGAGGAACAGGAACATCTCACACTCTACACTTGTGCTCTTTGTTCTAATTTAATCTCAGTTCTTTCCAGTTCTTGAGAATCAGCATCATTATCATCCTCACTCCACCAAGAGATGAAAATCTTTAGAGTAAGAGATTTCTCTTTTAACTTTTGCCACAAAGTTTTTGAAATTCTGGCTACTTTTTTCACTGTGTAGTGTCCTCAGACCTTTTGAAATATCTTCTGATTTATATTTCAAAGAGATTGCTGCTGCTGCTAAGTCGCTTCAGTCATGTCCTTATCTTATAAACTATAATATAGTGTATAATATAGATAAGTATATAATATAATTAACTGAAATAATATGAGGAAGTAGGAGACAGAAGGAGAGGAAANAATATCTTCTGATTTATATTTCAAAGAGAGACCTGACTAGTCTAATTGATGGATGGATATTGAAAGTAAGAGAAAGAGAACTCAAGGACAACTACTTTCCTTTTTATTTTTAGCTGAGTAAATCATAGTATCACTTATGAAAAAGGGACACTTGGGGAAAGCAAAGGCTAGAAAGTAGAATCAAGAATTTTGTTTCAGATATGCTAGTTCTTAGACATCTGTTAGACATCTAAGAAGAGAAATCGAGTGAATGGTTAGATATAGGAGTCTGTGACTGGCAGGCAGGGTAGAAACAGAAATGTAATTTGTGAAGTAATCAGTTTATAGATGATGACATCAGCTAGGAAGTGGTTATAAATAGAGAAATGATACTTGAGCCCATGGGCATGCCAAATTTTATAAACTAGGCAGAATAAGAAGATTAAGCTGGGGGATGATTAAGAAACAGCCACTGAAGTCAACATTAAAACCAAGAAATTGTGCAGTTCTGGCATCCAAATGGAGAATATTTTCAGTAAAAAAAAATAATAATAAAATAAATAATACTGACATATCTACAAAGGGGAAGCTTGAGAAATAGCTATCAGTTTTAAAACATGGAGATTATGGGTGACTTTTGCATTGTAGTTTCAGGGGTGAAGGGGCTAAGACAGTTTGATTGGTCCTGGTTCCTGACAGAACAAGTGAGGTAGTAAGACAGGAAGTGGAAAAACTAATGAAATTTCTTCTATAAAGGGAAGCAAGAAATAAGGCAGGACCTAAGGGTGATGAACTCAAAGAACAGATATTTATTGAGTACTGTCGCATGTGTATTTATGCGGATGAGAAAATAACTTTAGTAGGAGAAAATTGATGACACAGAAAAAGAGGGGATAAATACAAGAACGAACTACTTAAACAGGCAAAAAGGGATATGGTCAAATCCACAACTGAAGTGACTTATTTAGATAAAAGGAAAGGTCATTCACTCATATTTGAAAGTAAGGTTGAGTCGCTGGAACATATAAAATACTTGGTAGTTCAATAGATTGAGTGGTAAGGAAATACAGAATTTCTCTTCTAATTGCATATATTGTATCAGTTAAAATGCAGGTCCTTAGCCCTGAATGAGGAGGTGAAAGGAAGGAAGGATTAAAGAAGGGAAAAGAAGAAGAAAAGAGGGGTCAGAAAATAGTCATCTCAAAGACAAGAACAAATTTAAGTTGAATTTCTGAGCAATTTTAATGACCTGATGAGGACTGCAATCTAAACATACATTCTGACTCTTCAACATGGTCATATGAGTTTGTGCACATTATTTGTGCACTTGACCTATTTAAGCACTGAAGAGTACAGAACTGGAACATAAAAAATCTTAGTCCATGAGAATTGTAGAAGGTAGCACGAGAAAATACTTTTAAGTAAGGTGTAAAAAGTTTAAAAATTTGTTGGGAAAAGAAGTCTCTTTGTAGTCGTTGGCATTTTTAATATCTAAAAAGGAGACTGGAACCATGTGATATGAGTCCACCTCTTTATTCTGCATTTTTGTATCCTAGACATTGCTGTCAGGCACAACCTGGTAAGCTGACTCTGCTTTCAGATCAGTGACCTGGAGGTGAAGTCTCATTTTGTGATTTCTCTGTAGAAACACACACTCGTTTCTGGATCTGGTGCTTGCTTTCCTTTCATTATTCTTAACATATAGAAAGAGAAGTCACAAAAGCACAAGTTCCAGTTTTAATGACAACCAGATAGAGAAGAAACGAGTCTGTCCAGGAATAACAGCAACAGTTGTCCCTAGCCTCATGCACTTACAAAGCCAAGTGTGCCTATTAGAATATGTTAAATATTGTGTGTATGGGCTTCCTGAGGGTACAGTGGTAAAGAATCTGTCTGCCAATGCAGGAGATGCAGGAGACATGGGTTCAATCCCTGGGGTAGGAATATCCTCTGTAGTAGGAAATGGCAATCTGTCCAGGACTCTCACCTGGGAAATCCCCTGGACAGAGCAGCCTGGAGGGCTACCATCCATGAGGGCACAAAGAGGTGGATATGACTGAAGCAACTTACCATGCACCATTATCTTTGATTTTAGATTAAAACTTTAATTTACTGTATGTTATGATATATATGTCTATCATACATAGAAACTGAGTACTTCAATGGATTTGAAATGCCTTGATGTAATTTAAAATTTAGTCTTCTTCTTCCTAGTACATTCTAGCAGGGATATCATCAAAGATAAAAGTAAACTGAGACAAGAGATAAGATGTACATATCCCTGATGTACCTTCTTTAACAAGTGCCGAGCAAAGGACACTTCACATTGTGTTTTCAGTCATGGTATTAATACTGAGAATAATGTTAATATAGAGATTAAGAAAGCAAAATTAAAATAAGCATTTTTTTAAAAAATTAAAGGAATACTGGCTAAGTGTAAACACTTTTGAAGTGCTGGATCCACTTAACTCATCTAATAGCATCCTTAGCAGATAGTCATTATTTAAGGATAAAAATGCAGTATATGCACTATGACAAAGAAGCTGTCTTGGTGGAAGTGAAATCAAAACGTTCATATAAAGAGAAACAAATCTGGAGTTTTCTCATGTTTCCCAGTGCTTTTAGTTTCCATTAACATTCTGTTCTCATAATGCAAACCTTATATGACAATATACAGCCCAGCTCATTCCCTTAACATTACACAAATGTGCTCACTCAGCAGTCCGACAAAAATGACTCAATTGCTGTGAAAGTCTTTGATCATTTCTCTGCCAACCTTAGCCAGGTAAAGTAAAACAACAATGTGTCTTTCCTCTGCAATGTATCATGTTTTTAAGATCATAAACTGTTTGAAGAAAATCAGTAGAAAACTAGTCTTTAAAAATTTTTAAATTCAGAAATCATTAACCAAAATAGAAAGTTAAGAGAAGATACCAGTGCTGCTTTTGTTTAAGCTAAAAGAGTTACTGTATTTCACAGTTTAAATGAGCACATATACTCATTAGCTAAATAAGTGATTTACCATAAGGTAAACTGCAGCCATGAAATTAAAAGATGCTTACTCCTTGGAAGAAAAGTTACTACCAACCTAGATAGCATATTCAAAAGCAGAGACATTACTTTGCCGACTAAGGTCCGTCTAGTCAAGGCTATGGTTTTTCCNTGGCGCTCACCTTTCTTTATAGTCCAGCTCTCACATCCATATTGGAGAAGGCGATGGCACCCCACTCCAGTACTCTTGCCTGGAGAATCCTATGGATGGAGGAGACTGGTGGGCTGCAGTCCATGGGGTCGCGAAGATTCGGACACGACTGAGTGGCTTCACTTTCACTTTCATGCATTGGAGGAGGAAATGGCAACCCCCTTCAGTGTTCTTGCCTGGAGAACTCCAGAGTCGGGGGAGCAGCAGCAGCAGCACATCTACACATGACTACTGGAAAGTCATAGCTTTGACTAGTAGGATTTTTGTTGGCAAAATAATGTGCCACTTAATTGCACGTTGAGAACTGCAGTTGAGAATTCCAGCAAAAAAGACAAAGAGGATGAAACAGAACTTTTCACAAAAGAAGTTTCAGAATTCACTTGAATGCACTCCTCCCTTTTCTTTGTCATTGAGTCCTTCTCCCCACCTTCCCTAGAACCTTTGTGCACCACCTGCTGGCTATATCCAGATTGCTGTATATTTTCAGAATATAACCACATGACCAGGTGTTGGAGACTTCTACCACACCATCCTCAGCTGTCAAAATGGAGTCTTTATTTGAGGCGCAACTTTTCTGTGAAGTCTTCAGCCCTTCTTCCCAGTCAGAGATAATTCTTTCCTATTAAACATCCTTAAATTTATTTTATAGTATTTATCACAGATCTCCTAGCATTAGAGTTTGCTTTATACAACTCTCTTTCTAACAAAATTGAGAGCTCCTTTGTACCAAGAGTTATGTACCCTCAGTTCCTGGCACTGTATCTTCGGCAAGGAACATAGTTAATTAATGCTTATTAAACTGAATTCTGTATCTTTATTTAGAGCATGAGATAATGACTAGCTTGTAAATAGTGGGATGCTTCATCATGCCAGAATCACGAAGTACTGTCAGTAGTTGCAATGACAACTTGTTCAGTCATCAACTTGTTTTGTCAGATGTTTTTTAAAATGTGTCTTATAGCAGTATTTATGGAAAAGAAATAACAATGCAGATTGCTCCAAAAATAGGTTACCATGATGGGTGCAGATCAGATAGCCATTAATACAATTGTAATAATCTTCTATGTTATTTATTAGGAATAGAATTTTAAATCACCTGAATTTTGATAAAAGAAGTAATTTACTTCTTGTAAGCCTTAAAATAGATTTAACTTTTACTATTTTAACAAACATCTCTCAAAAAAATTCATTATTTTTGCATTCAGTTTTATTGATGTATTTGACATACACTACTGTATGCATTGGAGAAGGAAATGGCAACCCACTCCAGTGTTCTTGCCTGGAGAATCTCAGGGATGGTGGAGCCTGGTGGCTGTCATCTATGGGATCACACAGAGTCAGACATGACTGAAGCGACTTAGCAAAAGCAGTAGCACTGCTTGGACTAAATCCATGGGGTCGCAAAGAATCGGACATGACTGAGCGACTTTCACTTTCACTGCATAAGTTTAAGGTGAACAGCATAGTGATTTGACTTACATAATACAGTGATCACTACAATAAATTTAGTGAAGGTCCACCATCTCATATAGATTGAAAAGAAAAGGGAAAAATACTTCCTTATTTTGAAAATTCTTAGGATATACTGTTTTAACAACTTTCAAACATAACATACAGCAGTGCTAATTATATTTATCATGCTGTACATTAAAGTCCTGGTATTTATTTATCTTATAACCGCATGTTTGTACATTTTGATGCCTTCATCCAATTCCCCTTCCACCCAACCCCTCCTCTGAAAGCCACAAATCTGATCTCATTTTCTATGAGTTTGTTTGTTGGTCTATTTGGTTTTGAAGTATAGTTGACAAAACTACGGTATTTCCTGGTGCACAACATAATGATTCAGTATTTCCATACATTCTGAAATGATCACCACAATAAATACTGTATGTCGCCAAAGATATTACATCATTATTGACTATATTTCCCACACTATACATTTTCTATCCACGATTCACTTTTCTTATGCAACTAAAAGTGTATACCTCTCAATCTCCCTCACCTTTCTCTCATCCCCCTATGCACCTTCCCTCAGGCAACCACCTGTTTGTTCTCTACTCTATGACTCTGTCCCCGTTTTGTTATGTTTGTGGCTTTTGTTTGTTTGTCTTTTAGATTCCACATATAAGTGAAATCATATGGTATTTATCTTTCTCTAAGGCTATGGGTTTTCCAATGGTCATGTATGGATGTGAGAGTTGGACTGTGAAGAAGGCTGAGCGCCGAAGAATTGATGCTTTTGAACTGTGGTGTTGGAGAAGACTCTTGAGAGTCCCTTGAACTGCAAGGAGATTGAACTAGTCCATTCTGAAGGAGATCAGCCCTGGGAGTTCTTTGGAAGGAATGATGTTAAAGCTGAAACTCCAGTACTTTGGCCACCTCATGCGAAGAGTTGACTCACTGGAGAAGACTCTGATGTTGGGAGGGATTGGGGGCAGGAGGAGAAGGGGACGACAGAGGATGAGATGGCTGGATGGCATCACTGACTCGATGGATGTGTATCTGAATGACCTCTGGGAGTTGGTGATGGACAAGGAGGCCTGGCGTGCTGCGATTCATGGGGTCACAGAGTTGGACATGATGAGCGACTGAACTGAACTGAACTGAACTGTACTGAACTGAACTGAAAGGTAAAACTTCTAACTCTCTTGGGCAAAATCAGGAACTGAGTGAGAAAAATGTAGCTGAAGGTTAACGATCTTCAGCTGGGAGACAAACAGTGCTTCAGACTGAACTCGAAATCCTTTTGAAGAGTGATGTTGGGGCTCCCCAAACCTGGAGGAATTCCACCCTTGCTTCTGTTGTGTTCCCTGCTTTAGACTATGGAAGAACAATTCCTTCTCAAAGTTCAGGAAGTCCAAATATACCCACTAAACAGAAACATCTTTGTCTTAAAAAAGAAATCTTATGTCCCTCATACTTTCTATTTCTTTTACATTAAGGCATTCTGAATTGAAGAGAGTTAAAGAAAAGGATAGTTATACATCTAAGTCCACAGATGCACTGATTATTGCATTTGAGAAAAATGAATATTTGCCTATATGTACATTTATATACTGATTAAATATACACTGCATTCTTAATAATTTTAACAGTCATATTATACACACTAGTATTATTTTAGCTAATTGTGAATTTGCATGTATTAAATATGTAAACCATATATATTGCAATTTGGTTAGATTTAGAGAAACTGAATTAGCTGAAATCTAAATGCACACTATTAGAAAAGAAGAAGGAAAGGAAAGGAAATTGGAGGCAGAACAACTTTCTAAATACTTGAATGAGTGAACAAAAGAAACTCTATCGAGGCAATTTGAGTTAATGCTACACTACACTTCCTTAAATTCAAGCAAAACCAATGTCTCACTGAATTTGCCAATAATGTGGCAATAATTCATTTTGGTCATAGTCTTGTATAACCTTTCCAATGCATTAAAGTGAAGTCACTCAGTCGTATCCGACTCTTTGCGACCCCATGGACTGTAGCCCACCAGGCTCCTCCCTCCATGGGATTCTCCAGGCAAGAGTATTGGAGTGGTTGCCATTTCCTTCTCCAGGGGATCTTCCTGACCCAGGGATCAAACCCAGCATTTAGGCAGATGTTTTAACCTCTTAGCCACCAGGGAAGCTCCAGGCATATTCCAAGATTCTGAATCTTAGAATAGCAATGGGAATTGCTTTGCAATCCTTCACATTAGCAGAAGTATATTTTCATTCAGTAGATCTATAGTGGAAATACCCATTTAAATTTTCTAGCTCTATTGTTGTGCTGCATACCCTATACTACACACAGCAATCCATGGAAGCAATGATATCCCACATGATTGTGCCATCTGTATTCTCATACTGTTATATGTTGAGTTCCATAATGCTGTTACTAGAAGTACATTTACTACCAATTAGTATTCATTTCACATAATTTCTTTAGTGAGAAAAATACATAGATACATAGGGAAGCAAGCCAAAACTGAAGTTCCTAGAGAAAGAGCGATTCAACTGTGAGTATAGGGAAAAAAAAAAAAANAAGGCTGTATATTGTCACTTTGCTTATTTAACTTATATGCAGAGTACATCATGAGAAACACTGGGCTGGATGAAGCCCAAGCTGCAATCAAGATTGCCGGGAGAAATATCAATAACCTCAGATACGCAGATGATATCACCCTTATGGCAGAAAGTGAAGAAATAAAGAACCTCTTGATGAAAGTGAAAGAGGAGAGTGGAAAAAGTGGGTTAAAACTCAACATTTAGGACAGTAAGCTCATGGCATCCAGACCCATCACTTCATGGCAAATAGATGGGGAAACAATGGAAACAGTGAGAAATTTTATTTTTTGCAGCTCCAAAACCACTACAGATTGTGACTGTAGCTGAGATATTAAAAGACTCTTGCTCCTTGGAAGAAAAGCTGTGACCAACTTAGACAGCATGGTAAAAAGCAGAGATATTACCAACAAAGTTCTGTCTGGTCAGCGCTATGGTTTTTCTAGTAGTCATGTATGGACGTGAGAGTTGGATCATAAAGAAGACTGAGTGCTGAATAATTGATGCTTTGGAACTGTGGTGTTAGAGAAGACTCTTGAGTCCCTTGGACTGCAAGGAGAGCCAATGAGTCCAGTCTAAAGGAAATCAGTCCTGAATTTTCACTGGAAGGACTGATGCTGAAGCTGAAACTCCAATACTTTGGCCACCTGATGTAAAGAACTCCTTGGAAAAGACCCTGATGCTGGGAAAGATTGAAGGCGGGAGGAGAATGACAGAGGATGTGATNTCAGTCCTGAATTTTCACTGGAAGGACTGATGCTGAAGCTGAAACTCCAATACTTTGGCCACCTGATGTAAAGAACTCCTTGGAAAAGACCCTGATGCTGGGAAAGATTGAAGGCGGGAGGAGAATGACAGAGGATGTGATGGTTGAATAGCATCACTGACATGGGTTTGAGTAGGCGCTGGGAATTGGTGATGGAGAGGGAAACCTGGCGTGCTGTAGTCCATGGGGTTGCAAAGAGTTGGACATGACTGAGTGACTGAAATGAACTGATAGAATTTTCAAAACACATCCAACATTACTTTATTTTTGTTTATCTTATTGCATATCAGTAACAATTCAAAGACTAGAACTGATCTGCCAACCCACTTTGAGTTGCATTTCTGTAAACCACTATGACATTGAGATTTTTATATGTACTTGCCCACTCAATGGAAATGACAATGTTAGGTTTTTACTTTTTTAAATTAAAAATGTAGCTATTTGCATTTAAAACATAGTTTTGGATTTGAAGTGAGGAAGGGAGAAACAGAGGAAAGGAGGAAAAAAGAGAAAAGAGGAAAGGAAGAAAGGGGGAAGAAAAGAAAGACCCAAAGGAAAAAATGAAAATGAATCTCAATTCTGCCTTTTATGATTTTAAAGTAAAATCTTACAGATGGGTCTTATGATATGACTTTTGCTTTAAAAAGCAAAGTGAATTGGTTGTTTTGTTTCATCCCCAGTTATTTAGAGAAAAGTTTTTTTTTTTTTTCTAAAAGAGTTGCTATTTACTTAGTGTTATTGAATTTTTATTCCTTCTAGTTTTTCTGTTATTTTGTGTGGCATTAGACACCTCACCCTTGGTTCTGTGTGTAAGGTCAAGCAGAGGTTACATCAATATTTTTTCTATCATTTCATAAGAAAAATAACACATTGTATGATTTATTGATTTTAAACATTCCTCCCTTCTTCAGTCATCTCAGTAGAAAATAGAAGATAAAGCAGAAAACAGAAGGCAAAGTCGTGAACACATTGTGCTATGGATTTGTAGGTCAACATGGAGAATGTCTGCTCTTTCTCCTTTTATCTCATTCATCTGGAGTGCTTAAACATCTTTTTTAGAAGAGAATCTGCAGCCCACTCCAGTATTCTTGGCTGAAAAATCCCAAGGACAGAGGAGCCTGGTGGGCTACAGTCTGAAAGGACCTTAAAGAGTTGGACACGTCTGAGCACCACCTCCAACACACACAGACACACACACACACACAGTCATAGTTTCACAAGGGCCTTGCTGCTGCTGCTGCTAAGTCACTTCAGTCGTGTCCGACTCTGTGCGACCCCATAGACAGCAGCCCACCAGGCTCCCTCGTCCCTGGGATTCTCCAGGCAAGAACACTGGAGTGGGATGCCATTTCCTTCTCCAATCTTTTAAAGTCAATCTCTTTTAGAAAGAATGGTTAGCTTAGTTCCTTTATGGTGTTTAAACTTCTACTGAAAAGGTTTCAATGTTTTCAGTTGTGACTGTCTACTTAGCACCTAATATCCAATATTTTATCTTTGATATAAGTATTAATACTTTTGTCTATCTGTTGAATGTATTCAAATTCCAACATTCAGCAGTTTAAGACTTCCTTTGCTTTTAATTTTTTTCCCATTATATTGAAATTAAACTAAAATTTTTCCTGAATATGTAGTAAGGAGCTCAGGAGTTGTAAATCCCTAAAAATTTGCAACAATATTATCTAGGAAATAAAAATATACTGAGTAGTTAATTCCTGAGATTGTACCATGATATTATAAGGGGATGTATATATCAGAATCCTAGAAAAAGAGTGTTCTGCAAATTTTCCGAAAATCTTTCTTTTGGAGCATCAACTTCACATTGGAAATGCAAACTGATCTGGCCTGTGTATCAACTTTGTTGCTGGAAACTTTATGGCCTTAAACAAATGACTTTCTTCTTTGATTTTTTTTTTTTGGTATTATTATCTATAAGATGGGATTAATCTATCCAGCTCAGTTTTTTTTTTTTTTGGGGGGGGGGGCGGATTACATGAGATAGCATACGAAAAGAACATATCTTGCCTACGATGTTCATATAGTGTTTATTTCTTTCCTTTAACCTTTATTTTTGAGGGAGCATATCGATAGTTTTGTATTCATGAACAATATCTGCAAAATAATTTTATGCAGAATGGATTCTTTACTGTTTTGTGATGAGGTATCAAATGTCTTTGTCTCAATCAATATTTATTTCTTTTCCTATTCCTACATTGATATCTATATCCAACTCTATTTTTTCACTCTGTATTGTTCTTCTATGTATATTTTCCTTTCAACAGGTTTGGAATCTAATCACCTGAATCAAGATATTGCTTTATGCTTTATTGCTCACCAGGTAGCTTTTGGTGCAATGGAATTCCATTGCTGTCTTGTTGATCAGATCTCAACCTCCGGGAAGCCTTTGAAAGCTCATCTCTCAGATCTTGTGCTCAGACTTAAGATGGCTGCTACAATACATTCTACAGTGAAGGCTAAATGCTTTATGAGGGATTTCTGTGAACTTTCCTGCCTTGCTTTCAGTTTTCAGTGAACTGTTATAAACAAGAAATTGTTAATGTAGTTATTGTGGCAGAATGATGATGGGCAGAAATGATCTTGATGTGTGCCACTGGAGTTGGGCCTTGAAAGATAGAATTTGGCTTGATAGGAGTGGTAATAGGAAGACCTTAATCCGTATGCTTTAACATTTAGATCATTTACTTTGCCTTCTAACGTCCCTAAGAATACTTACTGATCCTTAGGCTGTGTGCCTTTCTTTCACTTTTAAAATATGTTATAGTCAAAATTTTATTATCAGATATGTACTGTGTGTTAGTCACTGAGTCATGTCTGACTCTTTGCGGCCCCATAGACTATAAGCCCACGAGGCTTCTCTGTCCATGGGTTTTCTCAGGCAAGAATACTGGAGTGGGCTGCCATTACCTTCTCCAGGAGATCTTCCTGACCCAGAGATTGAACCTGGGTCTCCCGCATTGCAGGCAGATTCTTTAACATCTGAGCCATGAGGGAGGCCCCAGATGTGTACTATTTTATAAGTATTTCCTGACAAAATATATTTTTGTCTGACATGAAAAATTCACATTTCAATTGATGTTTTCTTCTTCCTAGCTGTGTATTGTAAAGACTCACTGATATTACCACTGTTTCTTAGAAATTTAAATAGCACAAGGTGGCCTGGATATAATCACAAGTTACATTTAAAAGATGGTTACTGCATTTCGGAGTGTGGACTAAATGCTTTATTGGAACAATCTACACAAAAATTTTGATGTACGAAATAATTTTATGGTCATTTTATGGGCAAGAGAATTAAGACTGAGAAGAATCTTATGACTTATGCAAGGTGACATGGACTAGCAACTGATGAAACCAGGGTCCTAATGTGGTTTACTGCAGTCAACAGTAAGACATATTCATCACTCAGTTTTAGTGCTTTTTGCTAGTGACAGTGAAAGTGAAGTTGCTCAGTCATGTCCAACTCTGCGACCCCATGGACTGTGACATACCAGCCTCCTCCGTCCATGGGATTTTCCAGGCAAGACTACTGGAGTGGGTTGCCATTTCCTTCTCCAGGGCATTTTCCTGATCCAGGGATTTAACCCTGATCTCCTGCATTGCAGGCAGATGCTTTACAGAAGCTTTTTGCCAGTCAGTTCAGTTCAGTCGCTCAGTCATGTCCTACTCTTTGCGAACGCCATGAACCGCAGCACACCAGGCCTCCCTGTCCATCACCAACTCCCAGAGTCCACCCAAACCTATGTCCATTGAGTTGGTGATGCTGTCTAACCATCTCATCTTCTGTTGTCCCCTTCTCCTCCTGCCCTCAATCTTTCCCAGCATCCGGGTCTTTTCAAATGAGTCAGCTCTTTGCATCAAGTGGCAAAAGTACTGGAGTTTCAGCTTCAACATCAGTCCTTCCAATGAACACCCAGGACTGATCTCCTTTAGGATGGACTGGTTGGATCTCCTTGCAGTCCAAGGGACTCTCAAGAGTCTTCTCCAGCACCAGAGTTCAAAAGCATCAATTCTTTAGGGCTCAGCTTTGTTTATAGTCCAACTCTCACATCCATACATGACCACTGGAAAAGCCATGGCCTTAGGGGGAGATAAAATTAGCAAGTCACCTGTGGACTATCTTGCCTGTGATCTTATAATAAAAATAGCACTGCTGATAGAAAATGAAAGACTAAGTACTAGCCCCTGCTATCACCTTGAATATTACACATTGTTATTGCTTGCTAAGTTTATATGGTATCTGATAAAATGTTGTTTAACTTCTCTCATTTTCTATTGCTCTTCACATATGTGCTTGGCACCAGCTAATCTATTTTTATCAGCATTTGTGTACTTTTGTACAGTGTTTTTGTACTTTTGCTTTTTCTTTCAATGTGAAAAAGCATTCAGAGTTCAATATCTCAACCTTATTTTTTTTTCAAAATATTCAATGTATTAAATGAGTTGGTTAAAAATAAAAATATTTCCTCAAAATAGGATTATTAAAGTATTTTTCATTAATTTATGCATATCAGTTTGACTTATTGAATATTCAGGGTAAGTTTAAGAAAAATAAATCACCATCAGTAATGTATGTATGTGCTGCTGCTGCTGCTAAGTCACTTCAGTTGTGTCTGACTCTGTGTGACCCCATAGATGGCAGCCCCCCAGACTCCCCCATCCCTGGGATTTTCCAGGCAAAAGAACACTGGAGTGCATGCTTAGTGGCTAAATCACGTTCAGCTCTTCAAGAACATTGGAGTGGGTTGTTATTTCCTTCTCCAATGCATGAAAGTGAAAAGTGAAAGTGAAGTCACTCAGTCATGTCCGACTCTTCGCGACCCCATGGACTGAAGCCTACCAGGCTCCTCTGTCCATGGGATTTTCCAGGCAAGAGTACTGGAGAGGGGTGCCATCGCCTTCTCCAAATATTTGTATGTACGTATGTATTATTTAGGGCTTTCCTTGTAGCTCAGTGATAAATATTCTGCCTGCCAAATGCAGAAGATGTGGGTTTGATCCTTGGGTCAGGAAGAACCCTTGGAGAAGGAAATGGAAACTCACTCTAGTATTCTTGCCTGGAACACCCACGGACAGAGGAGCCTGGTGGTGGGCTACAGTTCATGGGGTTGCAAATAGTTGAATGTGATTTCGCCACTAAGAATGCATGCACAAGCACATGGTATTTATATTCTACTTTATACATATGCAAGTATTTATATTTTATGCTTTCCTGAGTTATACGTTCAAATAGTTAACCATAGAAAAATACCCGAGGAAAAGAAACTGTTTTGTTTGTATTTTGTATGACCCTTATTAACCTGTTGTTGATTTTTATAGGGTGCCATGTGTATCTCCCTGAATGTTTTCCTTAATGCAAGATTTTAAATACTATACATGTGTTTAAGTCACTACTTTAAAAAATGTAAATTATATTATGTCATTTTCAACATTTTTGTAGTTTTTCATCATGCTTTCTATTAAATCCAGAGTCTTCACCATAACCTACAAGGTCTTATATAATTTGGATTTTCTTACCTCATTTTTGACTGCTTTTATCCTGACTTACTCTGTTCTAGGCAACTGGTATACTCCTTGCTCCTTAAACATTGTAAGAAAGAGTCAACATCAAGAAATTGTAGGTTTTCTTCCTTTGTTATGAAATACTTGTCTCCCAGATAATCACATGTTTTGCGTTCTTTCTTCTGGTCTCTGCTCAAATATCATCATCTCTGTGGGGTCATTTATGATTTACACCATCTGAAGTAATACACCACTTTACTCTCTGTGTTTTCATACTGCTTTTCCAGTGCAGGGCCCCTCTTCTTGCTAGAAATCTCAGTTCTCTGACTTTCTCATCTCACTCCACTTTAAAAGCAAAATTCCCTGTGCATAGGAGGAGTCTAGTCTGTGACTGGGGAGAGTTCTCAGATTCATTTCCAGTTATTGCCCAAAGATTAGTGCTTTCTGCCTAAGTCCTTCTTCCCAGATGGTATGGGGGCTGAAGGAAATAATATAATGTGTTAGAAATACAGAAGGAGTTTTGTTTTTCTTTTTTCTTTTTCTTGAGGTGAGAATGCCTGCACATTAACAGCGCAGAGGAGAATGTAGGAACAGTAGTTCAAGAAACCCTACCAAAGCTGAGAGATAAAAACAGTGACAATAACAAAGAATAACAAGAGTAGGGTGATATAAACAGAAAAACTGGGTAGGTAATCCTGAGAACAGAAGATTGACAAGTCAATGGAGCGGGGCCTGGGGCAAATGCCTAGGAGGTTCATATTCGTTTGCTGACTTACATAGGTATTGGTTAAGAGGTCATAGACCTCAAGACAAAAAGTGCTAGGAATTTGTACAATATGTAGTGTTAGGTGTTTGAAATATTTTCCTTATAATGATATATGTTCTATACAGGAAGGAAGCATAACAGAAAATCATGCCCAATTCCATTTGATTTCAGTGCTTATGGACATGATATTATATTTCATTGGTGAGGTGTGATTTGAGTTGAGGTTTGAGTGTTGGGTAATATTTATAAGCAAAGGTGGGTAGTGAGATGGGAAGAGACGTACACAGGACTGAGATAGAATGTCAATTAAGGGCTGAAAGGGAGGAACTTGGGGGCCATGTGAGAAGAATAAAATGGGATTTTTAAATTCTCCTTTATTAACACCAGATTCAATTTGACATGTGCAAAATTATGCAAAAAATCTTGACTATATTTTGCCTGTATTCTAGAGCATATGTAAAATTTGATAATATCTGAAACAAAACTTGAATATCAACTTCTGTAGGTTACCGAATTTTAAGAAAGAAAAAAATCTTAAGGTTTTTCTGACTCTAATCTCCAGTTCAATAAGCACTTGGATGTAGCTTATTTGAACAAACATTTATTGAATTCTTATGTGATAGAAAGTATACTCAAAGATGGAGATGTGAAGATAAATAAGATAGTCCCTCCAGGGACCTTGAGTAGTGGGAGAGACAGATTGGTAGATAATTAAAATGCAGCCTTCTGCACGTACTGTTAGAAGTAGGTTCACTCCAATATTGATATTTCCTTACAGCTGCAATTATTCTTCAAACCAAAAAGGAATTGTTTAATTGTTAAGGAGAAGTATCCCTGATTTCTAGGTTTTTAGTGTTTGTATTTATTTTGTTGAACAAAAATTGTAACTTTTTGTTGGTCTACATTACATGTAACTTTAGACTTTAAAAATGATTTATAAATACTAAGGAAAACTTGAACTGGTCACTGAATGTATTTTTAAGTCAAAGAGAAATAAAGACAATCATAATAGAATATGCCATTGAATATAAATAAGGATTGGATTCCTTTGTCTGAATTCATATATATATATATACATATATATATATATATATTGCCTTATGTCATTGTATTCCAAGTTTTTGCTGCACTGCTCTCAGTTTTATGAGCTTTCTTTCATATATCTCTTGGAAGCACAGTGATTTATTCTTTGTTGTTGTCCCCGGTTGATGTCAGGGTGTTTGCCTGCCATCTCATGTGTGTTTGAGTGGCATAAAATGAACAATTGGCTCCAGATATAAGTATCCTACAGCTCAGTGTTTCTAAGTGGCATCAAGGGCAGAAAAACCAACAATAGTTTGAGTCTTTGGAAGATTTTATGTAACATTTTAGAGTAGCCAATATCTTTAGAAAACTCTCTATTGAGTAAACGAATATTTTTATGTACAAGTAGGAATTTGAACATAAGAATGACAACAAAAACCAGAACCCATGAGTCGATAATAATAATTTTTACTTTGTGTGTGATAAAGAAGCTGTAGCAATAATAGGAATGGAATGCCAAATCATTTAGTTGCTTGACAGGCATATATATTGAAGTCAACAGGCATAGGATACAGATATAAGCATAGCTAATATACTGTAGGAGGAACCACAAAATAGATTTTATAATTTCTGTCACCAAGGGCTTTATCTTCATATCTAGACAAACTGTCAGAGAATAGGAAGTCTGGGTTAATCCTTACTTGTCACATTTACTGCTATACTTTGCTAAAATCCAATTTGATAGGCTATAAAAATGATAATTTACTCAATATATTTTAAACAGAGCAGTAATCATTGTAAGCCATGACATACAAAGGCCATTTTCTTATGGTGAGCATGTCTCGGGTCTACACAAAGGGAGAAAAGAAGTTCAGAGGTGTAGCTATGATGGGCGAGAGGCTCAATAAGTATTAAGGGACTGTAATATATTCATATTGTATGAGGTACTATGTGCTGGGAAAGAAGAACAATGTAGGAATTTGGAAAAGTGTTGAAACTTTGGGAGGAGGAGACTGTGGGCAAACCAAACATCTTGTGACATTTGATTGAGGTCATCAAGATGATCACAGCCAAATGAGGGAGACACACAGTGTTATGGAGTAGAGAGACTGCCAGGTTTTAACTCATCAAATCAAGTTCTAGAGACTAATCCTATTCTGGCACTAATTTGTTCTTTCAATTTAAGCAATTGACTTTTTAAAGAATATTTGACTGAGTCAGCTCTTAGTTGCAGCACATGGGATCTTTCACCACAGCCTGTGGATTCTCTGGTTGTGGTGTGTGGGTTCAGTAGCTGTGGCTCACAGACTTAATTGCTCTGAAGCATGTGGGATCTTAGTTACCTGCCCAGGGATTGAACCCATGTTCCCTGCATTGCAAGGTGTGCAAGGTGAATTCTTAACCACAGGACCACCTGGGAAGTTCCTATGCAGTTGACTTTTTATTTATTTATTTTATTTTATTGTTATTTTTTCTTGCATATAGGGTCATCATTACCATCTTTCTAAATTCCATATATATGTGTTAATATACTGTGTTGGTGTTTTTCTTTCTGGCTTACTTCACTCTGTATAATCAGCTCCAGTTTCATCCATCTCATTAGAACTGATTCAAATGTATTCTTTTTAATGGCTGAGTAATACTCCATTGTGTATATGTACCACTGCTTTCTTATCCATTCATCTGCTGATGGACATCTAGGTTGTTTCCATGTCCTGGCTATTATAAACAGTGCTGTGATGAACATTGGGGTACATGTGTCTCTTTCAATTCTGGTTTCCTCGGTGTGTATGCCCAGCAGTGGGATTGCAGATGACATGATCCTCTACATAGAAAACCCTAAAGACTCCACCAGAAAATTACTAGAGCTAATCATTGAATATAGTAAAGTTTCAGGATATAAAATAAACACACAGAAATCCCTTGCATTCCTATACACTAACAATGAGAAAACAGAAAAAGAAATTAAGGAAACAATTCATTCCCCATTGCAACAAAAAGAATAAAATACTTAGGAATATATCTACCTAAAGAAACTAAAGACCTGTATATAGAAAACTATAAAACACATTGTGAAAGAAATCAAAGAGGACACTAATAGATGGAGAAATTACCATGCTCATGGATCAGAAGAATCAATATAGTGAAAATGAGTATACTACCCAAAGCAATCTACGGACCCAACGCAATCCCTATCAAGCTACCAGTGGTATTTTTCACAGAACTAGAACAAATAATTTCAAGATTTGTATGGAAATACAAAAAACCTTGAATAGCCAAAGCAATCTTTAGAAAGAAGAATGGAACTGGAGGAATCAACTTGCCTGACTTCAGGCTCTACTACAAAGACACAGTCATCAAGACAGTATGGTACTGGCACAAAGACAGAAATATAGATCAATGGAACAAAATAGAAAGCCTGGATATAAATCCACACACATATGGACACCTTATCTTTGATAAAGGAGGCAAAAATATACAATAAAGACAATCTCTTTAACAAGTGGTGCTGGGAAAACTGGTCAACCATTTGTAAAAGAATGAAACTAGAAAACTTTCTGCACCACACACAAAAATAAACTCAAAATGGATTAAAGATCTAAACACAAGACCAGAAACTATAAAACTCCTAGAGGAGAACATAGGCAAAACACTCCCCGACATAAATCACAGCAGGATCCTCTATGATCCATCTCCCAGAATACTGGAAATAAAAGCAAAAATAAACAAATGG
>SJYV01033179.1:21634-59611 GCA_006410875.1 Neotragus pygmaeus
CACCACACACAAAAATAAACTCAAAATGGATTAAAGATCTAAACACAAGACCAGAAACTATAAAACTCCTAGAGGAGAACATAGGCAAAACACTCTCTGACATAAATCACAGTAGGATCCTCTATGATCCACCTCCCAGAATACTGGAAATAAAAGCAAAAATAAACAAATGGGATCTAATTAAAATTAAAAAAAATAAAATTAAAAGCTTCTGTACAACAAAGGAAACTATAAGCAAGGTGAGAAGATAGCCTTCTGAATGGGAGAAAATAGCAAATGAAGCAACTGACAAACAACTAATCTCAAAAATATACAAGCAACTTATGCAGCTCAATTCCAGAAAAATAAACGACCCAATCAAAAAGTGGGCCAAAGAACTAAATAGGCATTTCTGCAAAGAAGACATACGGATGGCTAACAAACACATGAAAAGATGTTCAACGTCACTCATTATTAGAGAAATGCAGATAAGACCACAATGAGATACCACTTCACACCAGTTAGAATGGCTGTGATCAAAAAGTCTGCAAGCAATAAATGCTGGAGAGAGTGTGGAGAAAAGGGAACCCTCTTACACTGTTGGTGGGAATGCAAACTATAACAGCTACTATGGAGAACAGTGTGGAGATTCCTTATAAAATTGCAAATAGAACAGCAGTTGAATTTTTAAAACTGAGCTTCAATTTTGTCATCTGTAGATGTCTATTTTATCTGTAAGAGTGCTTTCAGTTTTAACTCAATAAATAGATTCTTTCTCCAGTTCCACTGAGGAAAGAACAGAAGAAAAGGAATTTAGGTTATAACATGTGGGGTTATGATTAGAGGTAAAGATACATTTCCTGGAAGTGAGAAGAACTCAGCATTGGGAAATATTTCTGAGAAACCAAGATGCCACTGTTTGAGCAGGTAGGTGAAAATGTTTGAACACTGCTGATAGAAGCCATGCTAGGCTTTAACCAAGTGTCTTGGTGTGTGGGGGAGAGGAGTGGACAGTCATCTGTGCTGAGAATCTTTATGCTAAGGAAGTCTGCAGTTTTCAGAAAACAAACTATAATTACACCATTAGCTTTCAGGGTGACTATATTTCCCCTCCATTCTGTACAGAACCTTCTTTGTCAGAACTACAATCATCATTTCATATCTTAGCTTTACTGTGCTATGGCGCTTCAGTTGTGTCTGACTCTTTGAGGCCCCATAGACTCTAACCTGCCAGGCTCCTGTCCATGGGATTCTCTAGGCAAGAATACTGGAGTGGGTTGCCATTTCCTTCTCTAGGTTAGCTTTACTAGCAAGATGGAAAATTAGGGAACTGTCTTGTTAGAACTACTGAAGTACACCTGGTCTAATGTACTTCTCCGCTAGGTGGCACTCTAATTATACAAGAAACACCCAGTTAAAAATCAGTAATATTGATTTGATATATGAAAAATTTCACTTGCTTTATGTTTGTAAATTATTTTCCCCTTACCACTCAAATGAAAAATCTAGCTCTCAGAACACTTGTTTTTTTATGTAGTTTTAGAAAATTTTCAAGTTCAGTTATTTTGTTGGGCATTCAATAATTTAAAAGGCCTTTTATATATCATATAACATGCAAAATTCAATAAATATATGGGTGGTATAAAATATTAGTGTATGTTGGTTCACTTGGGCTTTTGTAAGGGAATTGTACAGTTTTTAAACTTTACAATGGGATAAGTGATGTGAAAAGTTTTAAAGTGCTTTAAAAATATAAAGTGGGGTTGGGGGTGGGGGGACTTCCCTGGTGGTACAGTGGATAAGAATCCACTTCAATGCAGGGGATATGGGTTCAGTCCCTAGCCCAGGAAGATTCCACATGCCACAGAGCAACTAAGCCAGCAGGCCACATCTCCTGGAGCCTGTGCCCTCTATAGCCTGTGCTCCACAACAAGAGAAGCCCCTGGGATGAGAAGCCCATGACCTGCAGCCAAGAGTGGAAGCCCCCGCTCACTGTAATGAGAGAAAGGCTGTGCGTAGCAGCGAAGACCCAGCACAACCAAAAATAATAAATAATTGTTAACAAAAATGTAAGGGAAGTATGAAGAGAAATGCTATTGCTGTGAAATAAGCCAGAAAAAGGACTTTTCTGCATCTTCATTACTATTCTGCAGTGTATTTGTAGCTTATAATGGTGGGAACATTTAATGGAAATAAATGTGTTTTAAAACACTTTCTATAAAAGTCCCTTTCAAAGATCTCATCTCCAAAGATGAGTAATTGTCCTCTCTCCACCTGCCTGGTTTTTCAGGAGCCTGGCTTTCACTGTTAAACAATGGATTATTGACATGTGTATATATTAGTCAACAACAGGAAGCTTTAAGGTCAAACTGCAAAGTTACATTTCCATTTCTGGAATGACTTAATATCAGAAACCAAAACCAAGTTCATCTGGGATTTAGCTTATTTGAGGTGAGTGGGAAAATAAAAATATTGAAAAGTATGTGTTGTAAAACTGATTCCTTTTAAAGAAATAGAACAAAGACATATAGCCAAGTAGCAAAGGGGTCAATATTTAGGGCTGGTTTTCAACAGCAACAACAATCCAAATTAGAAGCAGAACAAAATACTAAAGAAAAAGTCAAACAATGTACATTATTGTTTCTAAAATTAGTACCCATAAAATATGACTTTTATATACATTGATATAGGGGCTTCCCTGGTGGCTCAGAGGTTAAAGCGTCTTCCTGCAATGCGGGAGACCTGGGTTTGATCCCTGAGTCAGGAAGATCCCCTGGAGAAGGAAATGGCAACCCACTCCAGTATTCTTGCCTGGAGAATCCCATAGACGGAGGAACCTGGCGGGCTACAGTCCACCGGGTCGCAAAGAGTCGGACACGACTGAGCAACTTCACTTTCATACATTGATATGTTCCATAAAATTAAAAAATTCAAAATATGAATGTGTCCTGAATAAACATCTGATTTTAAAATAGAAGTAAAAGGTAGACAATTGGGGAGAAAACACTTCGTAAAAGGATTATTTTTGCTTTTTATTTTATTTTTTTTAGTGAGTTATACCAAGTCATTTGGAACATGATTGTGTATTAAATACACACCCTAACTTACAAGAACACATTCATAGGCACCTATGGTTTACTTACTCTTCTGCATCAATTTATTCACTCCTTCCTCTTTGTTTTGTTAACATTTTAAATTCCTCATTAAAGTTTACCTCTCCCTAGCTAAATCACATGTAGGTCATATAGTAGATACTGGATACATGTATAAATAAATTGATGAAGAGACATTGGTTTACACAGATAAGTAAGCATGTGATTGAAATTTATAATGTAGTTGAAAGGATTAAAAAATTTCTTTTCCACATGACCAAAATGACCTTAATATTCCACTCAGCTTGAGTAAACCTTTCACAGGTTTCTTTCTGATAGTAAGTCCCTTTTTTCTTCTTTGAGCATTTATTTTAAAAACCTTGGAATTCTAAATTCTTTACCAAAGTCTTGTCTCAGCCTCTAGCCAGAGTAACAACCCAGGAATGTCTTTCTCTAGGACCTGGGAGTCATTGCTTGTGTGGTCTTATGTATCCCAGTGTTTATTGCAGCACTCAGTAGCCAGGATATGGAGGCAACCTAAATGTCCATCAAAAGAGGAATAGAAGATGTGATACATATATACAGTGGAGTATTAGTCAGAAAAAAGAACAAAAGTGTGTCACTTGCAGAGACATGGATGGACCTAGAGCCTGTTATACAGAATGAAGTAAGTCAGAAAGAGAAAAATTTATAATATTGCTTATATGTGAAAGGTAGAAAAATGGTGCAGATGAAGTTATCTGCAAAGCGGAAACAGAGACACAGACATAGAGAACAGACGTATGTATACCAAGAGGCGAAGGAGGCTGTGAATTGGAAGATTGGGATTGACATATATACACTGCTACTGCTGCTGCTGCTGCTAAGTCACTTCAGTCATGTCCAACTCTGTGTGACCCTATAGACGGCAGCCCCTCTATGAACATTCTCCCTCATAGGCTCCCCCGTCCCTGGGATTCTCCAGGCAAGAACACTGGAGTAGGTTGCCATTTCCTTCTCCAATGCATGAAAGTGAAAAGGGAAAGTGAAGTTGCTCAGTCTGACCCTCAGCGACGCCATGCACTGCAGCCTACCAGGCTCCTCCGTCCATGGGATTTTCTAGGCAAGAGTACTGGAGTGGGGTGCCATTGCCTTCTCCGATATATACACTACTATGTATGAAATAGATACTACTGAAAGCCTACTTACTGTATAGCACAGCAAACTCTACTCAGTGTTCTGTGGTGACATAAATGGAAAGGAAATCCAAAAAAAGAGGGGATATGTATAGCTGATTCACTTTGCCCTACAGCCAAAACTAATAACAACATTGTAACTATACATATACATGTGAGTCGCTTCAGTCGTGTCCGACTCTGCGACCCTGTGGACTGTAGCCTGCCAGGCTCCTCTGTCCTTGGGATTCTCCAGGCAAGAATACTGGAGTGAGTTTCCATTTCCTTCTCCAGGGCATCTTCCTGACTTAGGGTTTGAACCTGTGTCTCTGACGTCTCCTTTATTGGCAGGCAGGTTCTTTTACCACTGGTTCCACCTGGGAAACTACACTCCAAAAATTTTAATTAAAAAAAAAAAAAAATATATTTCTCTGGCTCTGTGGGAGGGTATATAAGTTAGATAAGTGCAAATTAGCACACACTGGTGGCCTGATCACACTGACCACCCTCCTCACAAAAGTCCTTCCTCCACTACCTTTCTAATAGCTCACCCTAGTACTTAAAAACTTTCTTGCTTTTGTTTCAGTGGAGTTGAGTTCAGTTTCTCTACTCTATTCTAGTAATCTTGAATGAAACCTTCCTTGCTGTTTAATTTGTTTGGTGAAATTTTCTTTGATCCTAGTTTCATTTTTAAGAATCAGATATTGGAACACAAAATATATTATACTAGGTCATACTGAGGTCATTTGGGTCATTGTTAAATCTTTTATTAGCAACACCAGGGTGTATGATTTTTCTTATGAATATCAACTTCATATGTTTAGAATATCCTATAAAAATTTCTATAATTTTAATGTTTAATCTTCTTCTTCAGATAAATCATCAAAAATATGATAGATAATTTATCCAGTAAAAATGTTAACAGAGGTCTGGAGTATGTGTCTGTGTGTGCATGGAGCAAAGAAAACATTCTGAGAGGTCAGTCAGAATTAGAGGAGCATTTCTTTCAGAGTACAATGTAACATCTTAAGGATACATCCCTCATAGGATCACTGTGCTTGAAGTTAACCTTGAAACTGTTTAGAGTAGTTCTGCATTTCATAAGTTGAGGACCCAGATTTAGGAATTCTACAACTTGATAGTCATGTTTTATAATATATATAGCATTTTCTTATAAAAATATTTTTCTAAATCTTGAAGGGATAAGTTGAATTGTGTGTTTCTCATATTTGTTAAAGTTTTATACATGATGATACAGACTTTGATCAAATATTCCCAGATGCTCCCTTAATGTAGCTCCTTAGTTCTAAAGAGATCAGATCTTCTGACAAGATATATAAAGAGCAACTATGAATTTTCATTTGGAAAGGAAGGCATCTTCTCCCTTTCCATTTTCTTGAACTTAGCAGTCAAGATTTTAATATACGTTTTAGATTTTCTTTTATTTTTTAAATGTGGTTTTGACTTTATTTCAAGTCTTAGCTAGCGGCTGGCTGGTTCTTCTTGCTGTAGTTAGTCTCTGTCGGGTCTGACTCTTTGCGACTGCACAAGCTGTTGCCAGGCTCTTCTGTCCATGGGGATTCTCCAGGCAAGAATACTGGTGTGGGTTGCCAAGCCCCTCTCTAGTGGATCATCCAGACCCAGGAACTGAACCCAGGTTCCCGCATTGCAGGTGGATTCTTTACCATCTAAGCCACCAAGAAGCCCAATTTCTTCTTGATTAGCTGATTAAGTCCATACCCTAATCATTTCTTTTACAGGGCTTTCAAACTCCAAGCCCACTATACACACATGCTAATTGTCCCAGGGTGAGGTACCAATATCTGGGGATAGCTCCTATGTCCCTGAGTTGGGAAACTGACATTATACAAATTAGTCAATCTACAGGGAGTCCTAGAAATCTAGATAACTTAGAGTCCTATGTAAACTGCCTTCTACGTCTCTAGCTTGCCCTTACCCTCTTCCAGGATGTAATGCTCTCTAGGGCTCTGATTGGCAGACCTCTCTCCTTCGGTGTATAAGTAACAGAGTTCGACAGCTCTTCTATTTGTGTATCAGTTTGTTGTGTCCTGCTGTTAAAGAATTTTCAAATCTTATGAATCATTGGTGAAGTCAGTAAATTCCATGTTCTTTGCTGTTGCTTCCAGACCCATTGATATGACACTGTCACTGACTAGTCTCTCTTTCTTTATTGTCTATGCCGTGTGATCATGCCACTTTTCCATCTTCTTATGACTATTGTCTTTCAGCATCTGTATTTTATCCTCATTAAAAAATTAAACACTTATTATCATAAGATATTCTGTATTTCTATATTATTCAAACTTTGCATATTGGATATCAGCTTCTCTGACAGCTCACTTGGTAAAGAATCCGTCTGCAATGCAGGAGACCTGGTTTGATTCCTGGGTCGAGAAGATCTGCTGGAGAAGGGATAGGCTACCCTTTCCAATATTCTTGGGTTTCCCTTGTGGCTTAGCTGGTGAAGAATCCACCTGCAATGTGGGAGACCTGGGTTCAATCCTGGATTGGGAGGATCCCCTGGATAAGGGGAAGACTACCCACTCCAGTATTCTGGCCTGGAGAATTCCATGGACTGTATAGTCCATGGAGTTGTACAGAGTCAGACACAATTGAGCTAATAAATTAAACACACATCTTAGATAGTATATTGAAAAGCAGAGATATTACTTTGCCAACAAAGGTCTATCTAGTCAAGGCTATGGTTTTTCCAGTGGTCACGTATGGAAGTGAGAGTTGCACTGTGAAGAAAGCTGAGCACCAAAGAATTGATGCTTTCAAACTGTGGTGTTGGAGAAGACTCTTGAGAGTCTCTTGGACTGCAAGGAGATCCAACCAGTCCATCCTAAAGGAGACCAGTCCTGGGTGTTCTTTGGAAGGACTGATGCTAAAGCTGAAAGTCCGATACTTTGGCTACTTCATGTGAAGAGTTGACTCACTGGAGAAGACCCTGATGCTGGGAAGGATTGGGGGGCAGGAAGAGGAGGGGACAACAGAAGATGAGATGGCTAGATGGGAATCACTGACTTGGTGGACATGAGTTTGTGTGAACTCCCACCAGTCTCCCCTGTCCCTGGGATTCTCCAGGCAAGAACACTGGAGTGGGTTGCCATTTCTTTCTCCAGTGCATGAGAGTGAAAAGTGAAAATGAAGTCACTGAGTTGTGTCCAACTCTCAGTGACCCATGGACTGCAGCCCACCAGGCTCCTCCATCCATGGGATTTTCCAGGCAGGAGTACTGGAGTGGGGTGCCATTGCCTTCTCCACTTTTACCATAACATACTCTATATTTCCATATTATTCCAACTTTGGGCATTGTTTTAGTAATTAAGATTATTTAGTAATTAAGAATTCATAATATTAATCAAGTCTTTTAAGACCTTTTTCTCAGAATCCCTCAAACTTTGCAATCATATTTAACTTCAAAAATCAGCCACTCATTTTCATCACCATCCTTTCCATTAGATCAATTTGTGGGATATCTATACTTTTAAGATCTTGAACTACAGAAATTCCTGTCTACAATCAATCTTACTTTTGTTTAATTAAACTCAATCAACACTGCTCTTTATAATACATACATTATAAAAACCAAGGAGGGAGCAAAGATAAATAAGGGATTGCCCTTGTCTTAAATAACTTATAATCTGAAAGAAGTGATAAGTATGCAAATAACAGTATTATTAGGCATAACTTATGCCAATCAAAATGATATAAAAACCAAGAACTCAAGAGATTAACTGTAGGTATTAGAGAAAGCATGCTATCTTGCCCTTATTATTACTTACCTTCCTCAATTAATGTCTTTTTCACTTGCCAAATCACTTAGCAGTTTATATTTCCTATTTTCCTAGTAGATTACCTTCTCACTTGTCTCAGTAAAAATTGGGACACATATATTTCAACAATATTTTGGCCAAATACACTTGTTATAGTAATGATTATTTCAGAGGGGAAATTACCTAAGACATCAATCTATAATTATCATTAATGTATCACTGGAATGCCATATTATCATTGGAAATGTAAGGTGATGGAAATAGTTGGTTAACAGAAATTCTCTCAATGAACATATTGTGGCTTCATATTGCATGAATGAATATTTGATAAGCCCTTTGAGTTTATGCTCTTGCTTGAGTGAAATGATGGCCATTCCGAGTACGAGAATCAGTCCAATGAACTGTACAGTTTTTTTCTTAGTTGGGGATGCATGTTTGGGGCCTAAGCTTAACTGATTTTCTTGAAACAATAAACAATATTCTCTTAATTCTTCCTTTTCCCAGTGTGTCAATCAGCTTTTCTTCTGAACACAGATTATGGCAAAACCGATACAATATTGTAAATTAATTAGCCTCCAATTAAAATAAATAAATTTAAATTTTAAAAAAGCTATTTTAAAAATAATCTGTCTGAAGCCTTATTTAGGTGTTCACATGCTTCATTCAAGCCATGAACGCACAAAACTTCCTGCGCTTTAACTTTCCGTTATGCTTGCTCTGTCATTCCCCAGAGACTGAATAATAGAATCTAAATTATTGAATCAGAAATAAAATGAATCATCTAGACTAGACTGAACTCTTGGGAAACAAATTAACTTTTTGAAGACTATGAATATGAAAAAAATCTTGTTTTATGGAAAGGAAAAATTTCACTAAAATATACATACAGATACACATACCTGTCTACATCTGTAAAGACTAGCTTAATGGAGTTCAGATTGTATGTCTGCCTAAACTTTCCTATACCAAGTTAATGATTTTGAACTCATAGCTTTCTAGTTTATGAGCTTAAAACAGTATTTTTGTATAAATTACGTTTGCTACTAGACCAGGATTGTATTGAATTATATTCCTAATAAACATTTCAGCTTTATTTCTCTCATTAATACAAGAAATATTTCCTTATTCATAATTCTCTTGTTCCATATAAAATTAAATCTATATATTTCTGTTGGCTGTTCATATGACCTGTGATGAAAATGTAAAAATATGTGGCTGTATCCATAGAAACTGGTGGTAAGCTTACATCAATATTTTATCATACTGACAACCAGCAATTTCAGTGATTACCTTTTTTGTATCAAACTTGTCCAAGAGTACACATAAGGGTTATGAAGGGATTTAATCTGTTTTCTTTACTTATTAATGAAAATAGAAAGATGCTGAAGGAAAAAGATTTACCTACAAGTATTTATAGAGTGTTTTCAGGTATGAGGATTTACAGTACCTTTCAGTTTGTGGTCTTTAGTGCAAACTAAATTAGGGTAGAATAGTGTACAAATCTCTCTTTCTCAAAGTTTGACCACCTGCAGTGAAATTAACCTTATTTGTCAATTAAAATCAGAATGTCTCAGATGGAACCTATTGATATATATTTTAATAAACTTAGATGATTTTTTAAATGTATGCAAAGGTTTAAGAATCAGTGCCCTGTAGGTAATTCATGTTTAAAAAAAATAATTTATTTATTTTGATTAGAGGCTAATTACTTTACAATATTGTATTGATTTTGCCATATATTGACATGAATCTTCCACGGGTGAACTAGTGTTCCCCATCCTGAATCCCCCTTCCACCTCCTTCCCTGTACCATCCCTCTGGGTCATCCCAGGGCACCAGGCCCGAGCACCCTGTCTCGTACATTGATCTTGGACTGGCGATCCATTTCATATATGATAATATACATATTTCAATGCCATTCTCCCAGATCATCCCACCCTCTCTCTCTCCCACAGAGTCCAAAAGACTGTTCTAAACATCTGTGTCTCTTTTGCTGTCTCACATACAGGGTGATTACCATCTTTCTAAATTCAATATATATGCATTAATATGCTGTATTGGTGTTTTTCTTTCTGGCTTACTTCACTCTGTATAGTAGGCTCCAGTTTTATCCACCTCATTAAAACTGATTCAAATGTATTTTTTTTAATGGCTGAGTAATACTCCATAGTGTATATGTACCACAGCTTTCTTATCCATTCATCTGCTGGTGGACATCTAGGGTTGCTTCCATGTCCTGGCTATTGTAAACAGTGCTGTAATGAACACTGGGGTACACATGTCTCTTTCAATTCTGGTTTCCTTGGTGTGTATGTCCAGCAGTGGGATTGCTGGGTCATGAGGCAGTTCTATTTCCAGTTTTTTAAGGAATCTCCACACTGTTCTCCATAGTGGCTGTACTAGTTTGCATTCCCACCAACAGTGTAAGANAGAAAACCAAAACATAAAACAGAAACAATATTCTAACAAATTCAATAAAGACTTTAAAAATGGTCTACATCAAAGAAAATATTTTTTTTTAAAAAAGAAAAAAATAGAGATTAAATTGTTGATCTCAAAGTGGGAAAGTAGAATTTTATTAATCTGCTGTTATGACCAAGGAGCAATAACTAGATGCAGACTTTGAAAACACACACACACACACACACACACACACACACACACACTGATTTACATGGTAGCATCCACTATTAAATGTATATCATTCTGTGAGTTATCAAATGCGTGAATCATGTAACCACCACCACAGCCAATATAAAAAAGTTCTTAGAAGAGGAGAGAACAGTATTGTTAAGTGTTCTTTTTAATAAGTTTGTTTATTGATTTTGGCTGTGGTGGGTCTTTGTTGCTGCACAGGCTTTTCCCTGGTGGCAGTGAGCAGGAGCCCATCTCGAGCTGTGGTGCTTCTCACTGGGGGAGCTTCTCTTGTTTCATAACGTGGGCTCTAGGGAGCAATGGCTTCAGTAGGTTCAGCACATGGAGTCAAAAGTTGCAGCGCCCGGGCTCTTGAGGACAGGCTTAACGGTGGTAGTGCACAGACTTAGTGGCACTGTGGCCTGTGCGATCTTCCCGGGTCAGGGATGGAACCTGTGTCTCCTGCATTGGCAGGTGGACTCTTTACCACTGAGCCATCAAGGAAGCCCCAGGTATTGTTGATGTTAATTGCTGTTCATTTTGGAGACAGCATGCTGATTCAGGGAACTGAGAACTAATATGAAAGGGTCAGAGGTCAAGGAGAAGTGCATGAAGTGGTAGACATGACTCTGCATCCGGAAGACCTCTTGACAGTCCTTTGCTGAGACAGAATGAGCATTTGTACCTAAATGGTTACTGTCTTTGTTCATGAAAACCTGCACCTCTTGGGGAATCTAGTAATTGAAACAAACTCAGCTACACTTATTTTCATTCAAAAGCTTATCTTTAGTGATTTTTTAGCAGTCTGGGAAAAAGTAAAATTGGAAGAAAGAAAAAAAAAATGCAAAATGTAGATTATCTGTTCCCTACAATGATGGCTTTTAAACCAATATCTTCCACTATCTCAATGGCCTCAAGGAAGAACAGGTAAATGGCATGTATAAGTCTCTAAAAACACACTATTCCTGCTTCAGAGTATACTTGAAAAATTCCATAATGGATATAAAGCAGCATTTTGCATAACTTAATAGTTACATTCGTACCGGAAGTCACCGTAAAAATCTCACTGCAACCGTAATTTGTCTAAAATGTTTTAACTGCCTGACAGTAAAGGCCCTTAATCAGAGTTTCTTTTCTGTGAGAGGTATGTGGTATTTGTTACTCACGAAGTATGCTAATTTTAGCTTTTTTTCATATCTTCCATGTATTTTTTAAAAAACTATGAACCTTTGAAATATGCCAGAATTCCAAGACTAAGCACATAGTCCAAACTATTTGTGTCACACGTTAGTGATCTAATACGTGTCACTAATTAGTGTTAGTTTTTATCTGATGTTCTTTCCAGTTGCTGGCTCTCTCTTGAAGGAGGTCTGCTCTACGCCTTTGTGGGACCTGCAGCCGCTGTTGTCCTGGTAAACACCAAAATCAGCTTAATTGTTTTTCTTAACAAAGAAAGTCTACTATGCTTCCATTAGAGTGACACTTTTGTATTGATTGTGCAGAAATTTTAAAGTTTGATGAATCATTACTTAAATTTTAATGTTGACGTCTATCCAGTGCTTTATTACACTAAAACATTCTTATTTTGAAGCCCGACGAATACTAAGCATGAGAGTATGGGATTTCTCTTTCAGGAATTTCACATTTGTGAAGAAGTTTGAGTAAGTTTCAGTAAATTCTTCTTTGTTAACATATAGAATTTCCTCATTTATTATTATTTCACCTTTACACTATTACACCTTTATACTTTCATAATATGATCAACATAATTATTCAGATCTCTTAATTTGGTGTCTGGGGCTGACACCACATGTCAATAAGAAAGTGTATGTTTGTGTGTCAGTTTCTCCTCCTCACTGCTGCAGATGTTTTGAACTGGACATTTCTTTGTTGTGGGGCTGTCCTGTGTATTTATCAGAACCACTGGCATCTACTTGCTAAATAGCAATGGTACCCTTCAAGTTGTAATAATCAGAAAATGTCTCCAGAGATTTTGCAATGTTCACTGAGGGTACAAATCACCCCCCTCTAGTTGAGAACCCCTACCATATTTATGCATGAAGTTTTACAAGTTTTTCTTTTTTGAATCACAAAATAATTCCTTTGCATGTTTATTTATAGGAACATGAAAAGTTTCCACAAACTTGCCTTTCCTCTGTGTCTCTGAATTTATTGATTACAGATCTTTCTTATCTAATAAATCTTTGAAAAATGTCAGAGAAAAAAGAAACAATCTGAATTAAATACAAAGATGCATTTCATTGTACAATCAGATTTCTAATTGAAAATTTACCTTTTCGATTCTTGAATCATTCAATAAGTTGTAAGCTGGAGATACCTTTTTAATAGCTCTATGTGGTTTTCTTTCTTTAAAGTTTGTTCTTCCTCCTCTAAATTATAAAAGGGAGCAGAAACTTGGTGATTTACAGAAAAATCTAGGCATGAATGTTAGAAGAGCATAGGAAAACTAAAACTATCAGACATAGTTCTAGGCACTGCATTGAGTTTTTATTTAATCAACTGAATTATTTCCCTAGGCTTCTAGATTAATATACATATAACCTAAAGTGAAGAAACAATGAGTATGTGTGTAATTGAAAGACAAAAGGTCTTTGGAGTGGTGATGAATTCTCTCATGTTTAAATTGTAGATTAATAGAATCCACAGAATACAGTTTTTTTTAGTTCAAATTAGATATACGAAGATGAGTCAGTCTTTCACTTGATCAAATGGTATCTTGTTAGGGAGCTATGAAGAGTGGCCCCTTCTAAGTCTTTACCTAACAGTTTCTTTGGATCTTCTTTACACCAGTATTTAAGCAGACTCCAGCTTTATATTCCGTCTGCTCAAAGTATATTGGAGAAGTAGAAGTTTCTTTTTTATTAACTAGTCATCTTACTTCATTTAAAACATACTTTTCACAAGCTACTAGTTGCAATGTACAGGCTTCACCATTTGCAGTGGGTGTCTCACCAAGATTCTTTTGACTGTGGAGGGTAAGGGACAGACAGGAAGGCAAAAAGGAGAAAATATTTTTCCTCGATTATCTTGGTTCAGCATTGTACTGAATTCCTTTATCAGGAAGTGCCAGTAGGTTAGAGAACCCAGCGCACTTATAATAAAGCTGCTACAACTAGACCACAGCTCTCTCTACAGCATTTTACAGTTTGACTTGAGAAAGATGAATATGTGTGATTTCATCTCAGCTGTATTATGCAAGAGACCTTTTAAATGGATAGAAGAGTCTTAGAGATGCTGAGACTGGTTCAATAGAGCACATTATAAAAATTAGTGTAAGTGTCCATCTGAAAGGATGCTAGTGAATTGAATAGCCTTTCCCCTTTGTGCAGAAAAGCAAGGTGCATTAAAATGCCCCCAGTCTCATGGGAGAAAACAGTTGCACAGCACGAAGAACTCAGGCATTCTGTTCTCCCAGCTCCAGGCAATGACAACCTTAGCACCTTTGCTTGGCTGCACTTTGCAAGACATAATCTTCTGATACTCAGACATAGTGTAAAGCTCATTAGTCCATTTGTTTTATTCAGGGATGATTCAGAGAGAAGAATGCTAGATTGGCATAATAAGGCAATTTAAAAGTTAGGCCATGCAATATTAATTTCCTTAGCGTTAACTGCAAAACATGGACAGTAAATGGGCTGAAAGTACTTCAGAACATTAAAGTAACCCACCTAGCCAACTCACGAGAATCCTTTAAGAGACGGACACTAACACTACTGGTAAATTGCCCTATTTTCCTGTATGCACTTATAAAATATTTGAGAAGGGCTTCCTGTCACTACCATTGTGAGTATGGAATTCTGCCGAGGTTGTGAATGGATAAAAGTGGGTTCTCGAGAAAAATCAGGGACCTGATTCCCTTCAACCTTTGTTTCTGTCTGACAGGTCAACATGGTGATTGGCATTTTGGTATTTAATAAACTTGTTTCAAGAGATGGGATCCTAGATAAAAAGCTCAAACACAGAGCCGGGTAAGCTGCAACTGGTGGATTTTGAAGGGTGTTTACAGCAATGTCCCATACACCAGTCCCAGATCACCGACTGCATTTGACTGGGCCTTGGATTTTGTTCTTGAGAAACTGGTGTGTATGGTGGACTATGCCATTCGAGCTTCCAATGGGCTATTCTTAAGAAGTGTCAGCAAAACCTGAAAATAATTAAAAAGTCCATTAAGAAAATCTGGATTTGTTTGTGTGTATTGCCTGTTTGTAAGATAAGAAGATTAAATATTAAGGCTAGACTTGAAATAATTGTTCTTGGGTGAGAGTTTCAAAGACCTCCTAGTTTTAGTCACAAAGGACAGGAGGGTAGATTGAACCTAATTTCAGTATGGGACATGACGCAATAATGACAAGGAAACCTTAATAGGGCAAAAATATTGCATTTTATTTGTTCATTGTATATATCAGGAAAATTCTTCACTCGAAATAATTAGGAAACACTAGTTCTATCATACATTCATTTTTATGATGTTTTCGCTATAACTTGCTAGAAAGTTACTCATAATTTTCACTTGCACATTTTAACCACTTATAAAATAATGCAAAATATCTCCTTTAATTTTACTGTTATTATAATATTACCATATCTAATGACAATAACATTTTATAAGCAGGTTGGTAGCATCTTTTTAAAGTTATATCAGTAACTCATAAATTTGTAAAACCTTGAATGAAATAGTAATGTTTTTGAATTTCCCTTTGAATCTTTTCTTATAAAAAGTTTATAGCTTTCTCCTTTCTGTTTAACTGTATCCCCATTCAAAGCTCACCCCAGATGTTCTCATTTCTTTAATAATCTATGGTATCCTTTATGGTCATAGTATTTTATCACTGGCTGGTGGGAACTTTAAATCGTTCATGTGTTTATAATCTATGTAAGAATTTAAGAGACAAGATAGGCTGGGCATTTTCCCCCTATTAAAAGATTAGGTTTAATGGCTTTCAGTATGAAGTTGGATATCATTTAAATCAAACATTAGAACTGCAGTGATGTAATAAACACATAATTGGTGGTTCCTTTCTGAGCGGGAATCACTTCCCATCTGGAGACGTCTTTCATTTCAGATAAGTGTCTAAGGCAACTTTAAACAGGCAGACTTGAGCTTGCATAGACACTGAGCTTCCTTATGCCATTTAAATTTGAAACTTTCACACTATTAATCGATAGTTTGAAGTATGGTTAAATTGGAGCAACAGCTACTTCCGTTATTTCTGCCAAGGTTAATCATGTTAGAATAAGTTGTTCATACTGGGTACTGGATATAGAAACTCATTTCTGCCACTAGTGGTGTAAAGTTGTATAGTTACTTTCTAAAATTGAGGGTGGAGTGGGTTAGTGGTTAAGATAAAGCTTGGAAGTAAAAGAGAAAATCATGCTCAGAAAATCAGCTAATCATGCTTAGCTCTGCAATTGTTTAGCTCTGTGTCTTTGGACATGTTATTTCATCTTTCTACAGCTCAGTCTTCTTACCTGTAAAATGGGGATAGTAACTCTTGCTTCATGATAGAATATATGAAAAAAAAATGTGTATAAAGCATTCACTGGAGTATCTAGCAAATAGCAAGTAGGCACTTACTCACCATTGGTGACTCTTGTTATGATGGGTGAGATGAAGAAGCCAAGCTGGACAGCTTGTTTGCAAAGGACCCTGAACTTCTGTCAAGCAAGCACCCATGATACCACCATTCATGACACTGAGGTCAGAAAAAGAGATGAGATTATCAGAATAAGTATGCTGCTGCTGCTAAGTCACTTCAGCTGTGTCCGACTCTGTGGGACCCCATAGACGACAGCCCACCAGGTTGCCCTGTCCCTGGGATTCTCCAGGCAAGAACACTGGAGTGGGTTGCCATTTCCTTCTCCAATGCGTGAAAGTGAGAAGTGAAAGTGAATAAGTATAATGCTAAGGATTTATTAAAGTCAGTCATTGTTTTCCTCATTTGATTGTTTTATATGTAATATGCAGTTTGATTCATGTAGCCCTTTGTAAGGCAGAACATAGGTTTAAGAGAAATGACATTATCTTTATGAATATAGAAATTATCCATTTCAGTCTACATATTAATTTTAAAATCCCTGTTCCTAAAAATGTCATAGAAGTTGCATCTGTTTTACTGGGAAAACTGAGTCAAACAGTTTTTTTTTTTCCCTTGTTCAAATGCCACTACTAGAGAAATACAAATAAAGTTAATACAAGTTAAAACAGCAGAATGTTGGTTACTGTCCAAAGCAGAAAAAGATTATTAATAAATTAATGATTCTAGGCTTAATTTTTTATAATAGAAAATGCTATTTTAGTTTAAAGATTGAAATTTTCTCTCTATTCCAATGTGTGACTGAATGAATTTTTCAGATCTGAACATTTGCAGTGAATTTTTAGTTCCCAGAGAAGCAGTGAGGGCAATAACACAGACTTCAGTGAAGAACAGATAATCAGAATTATCTAAAGAAACATTAGTCAAGAAGCTAACTGGTTAATTTAATTGATACTCTAATTGTAAATATAATAACCATTTCAGGTTATTAGAATATATATACATACATAAATACAAATATACATATACATATATATATATATCAAGTGTTTCTTTTGAAACATTATAATATGGAATCAAATATAGTACCAACATGGAGAAGGAAATGGCAACCCACTCCAGTATTCTTGCCTGGAGAATCCCATGGACGGAGGAGCTTGGTGGGCTATAGTCCATGGGTCACAAAGAGTCGGACATGACTGAGCGACATGTTTTATTGTATCAACATATTCTTCCTCCCATTTTACCTACTTCTTAATCTCCTTTCTTCTTTTCATCATCAGTTATTAGAAACTGCCAAGCAAATAGTTTACGCTCAATAAAAATTGATAAAAGAATGGGTGAATGAATATTAAAACAATAATACAATAATTTGACAAGTTTTGTAATACCCAAACTAGAATAACTTTTTCTAATACATAAAGTATAGTTAGTTACCAAGGGGAAATTTATTGCAAATATCAACATATCTTATATTAAGTGATATTTGGAAAAGAGTGAAAATAAGATAAAATGACATGTGTCTTTTTAGAGCATCTCAAATAAGATATTCCATTTTCTCCTTTTTTCCTGCAATGGAACTTTCTTATCTACTCTTATGAAGTATATAATGTGAAGAATATTGGTATAGGCATTCTCCCGGGAGCAGATGCAAACACTGGCCACTGAACCATTCATGAACCAAACTGGGTAGACTGTTATTAGTTATTCCTTGGAAAAGTCTGGATTCTTGTGGCTAGTACCTTTGCCCTATTTTGAATTAGTAAAGTAAATAGTTTAGAATCATATTCTCTACCCCTACATCTAACTCTGAGAGTTTTGATCTTTCTCATGGGGGTCTACTGATTAATCTGCTTCCTTAATAACTTTCAAATTTATCATCTTATCAAAGTTCAATTCACCAATGAAGGCACCTCTTTAGAAGAAACCAGACATTCTGAATTACGAGCCCCTTGTCACTTTCTCTGTTCTACCATTTTTAGTTTAAACATGGTATTACAGGTCCACCACAATATTAGTATTTTTAAAAACATACTGGGAAAACCTGATCAGTTCAGTTCAGTCCAACTCTTTGTAACCCCATGGACTGCAGCACACCAGGCCTCCTTGTCCATCACCAACTCCCGGAATTTACTCAAACTCATGTTCATTGAGTCGGTAATGCCATCGAACCATATCATCCTCTGTCGTCCCCTTCTCCTGCCTTCAATCTTTCCAGCATCAGGGTCTTTTCAAACGAGTCAGTTCTTCACATCAGGTAGCCAAAGTATTAGAGTTTCAGCTTCCACATCAGTCCTTCCAAAGAATATGCAGGACTGATTTCCTTTAGGATGGACTGGTTGGATCTCCTTGCAGTCCAAGGGACTCTCAAGAGTCTTCTCCAACACCACGGTTCACAAGTATCAATTGTTTGGTGCACAGCTTTCTTTATAGTCCAACTCTCATATCCATACACTACTACTGGAAAAACCAAAACATTGACTAGATGGACCTTTGTTGGCAAAGTAGTGTCTCTGCTTTTAATATGCTGTCTAGGTTGATCATAACTTTTCTTCCAAGGAGCAAGCGTCTTTTAATTTCATGGTGGCAGTCACCATCTGCAGTGATTTTGGAGCCCCAAAAAATAAAGTCTGTCACTGTTTCCACTGTTTCCCCATATATTTGCCATGAAGTGACGGGACCAGATGCCATGATCTTAATTTTCTGAATGTGAATTTTAAGCTAACATTTTCACTCTCCTCTTTCACTTTCATCAAGAGGCTCTTTAGTTCTTCTTCACTTTCTGCCATAAGTGTGGTGTCATCTGCATATCTGAGGTTATTGATATTTATCCCGGCAATCTTGATTCCAGCTTGTGCTTTATTCACTCCAGCGTTTCTCATGATGTACTCTGCATAGAAGTTAAAGAAGCAAGGTGACAATATACAGCCTTGAGATACCCCTTCCCCAATTTGCAACCAGTCCATAGTTCCATGTCCAGTTCTATCTGTTGCTTCTTGACCTGCATACAGATTCCTCAGGAGGCATATCAGGTGGTCCGGTATTCCCATCTCTTGAAGAATTTTCTACAGTGTTCTGTGATCCACACAGTCAAAGGCTTTGGCATAGTCAATAAAGTAGAAGTAGATGTTCTTCTGGAACTCTCTTCCTTTTTCTATGATCCAGCGAATGTTGGCAATTTGATCTCTGGTTCCTCTGCCTTTTCTGAATCCAGCTTGAATATCTGTAAGTTCTTGTTTCACATACTATTGAAACCTCACTGGGAGAATTTTGAGTATTACTTTGCTATCGTGTGAGATGAGTGCAATTGTGTGGTAATTTGAAAATTCTTTGGCATTGCCTTTCTTTGGGTTTGGAATGAAAACTACCTTTTCCAGTCCTGTGGCCACTGCAGAGTTTTCCAAATTTGCTGGCATATTGAGTGCAGCACTTTCACAGCATCACCTTTTAGGATTTGTTATAGCTCAACTGGCATTCCATCACCGCCACTAGCTTTGTTCACAGTGATGCTTCCTAAGGCCCACTTGACTTCACACTCCAGGATGTCTGGCTCTAGGTGAGTGATCACACCATCACAGTTATCTCGGTCATGAAAATCTTCTGTGTATTCTTGCAATCTCTTCTTAATATCTTCTGCTTCTGTTAGGTCCATACCACTTCTGTCCTTTATTATGCCCATCTTTGCATGAAATACTCCCTTGGTATCTCTAATTTTCTTGAAGAGATCTCTACTCTTTCCCATTCTGTTGTTTTCCTCTACTTCTTTGCATTGATTGCTGAGGAAGGCTTTCTTCTCTCTCCTTGCTGTTCTTTGGAACTCTGCATTAAATGGGTATATCTTTCCTTTTCTCCTTTGCCTTTCACTTCTTTTCTTTTCTTAGCTATTTTTAAGGCCTCCTCAGACAACCATTTTGCCTTTTTGCATTTCTTTTTTCTTGGGGATGGTCTAGATCACTGCCTCCTGTACAATATCATGAACCTCCATCCATAGTTCATCAGGCATTCTGTCTAGCAGATCTGGGCCCTTGATTTGATTTGTCACTTCCACTGTATAATCATAAGGGATTTGATTTAGGTCATACCTGAATGGTTTAGTGGTTTTCCCTACTTTCTTCAACTGAAGTCTGAATTTGGCAATAAGGAGTTCATGATCTTAGCCACAGTCAGCTCCCGGTCTTGATTTTGCTGACTGTATGGAGCTTCTCCATCTTTGGCTGCAGAGAATATAATAAGTCTGATTTCAGTATTGACCATCCAGTGATGTCCATGTTTAGAGTCCTCTCTTGTGTTATTGGAAGAGGGTGTTTGCTATGACAGTATGTTCTCTTGGCAAAACTCTGTTAGCTTTTGCCCTGCTTCATTCTGTACTCCAAGGCCAAATTTGCCTGTTACTTCAGGTATCTGTTGACTTCCTCCTTTTTTATTCCAGTCCCCTATGATAAAAAGGACATCTTCTTTTGCTATTAGTTCTAGAAGGTCTTGTAGGTCTTCATGGGACCATTCAACTTCAGCTTCTTTGGCATTACTGGTCAGGGCATAACTTGGATTACTATGATATTGAATGGTGTGCCTTGGAAATGAACCGAGATCATTCTGTCATTTTTGAGATTGCACCCAAGTGCAGAATTTCAGACTCTTTTGTTGACTATGAGAGCCATTCCATTTCTTCTAAGGGATTCTTGCCCACAGTAGTAGATAAAATGGTCATCTGATTTAAATTCACCCATTCCAACACATTTTAGTTCACTGATTCCTAAAATGTCAAAATACAGGGAAAAGCCTGTATTTTACATATAAACATCACATGGTAATGGATGAGAGACCACAGAAGATCATTTCAAGGTGTTTTGAAGTTTGATTCAAATAATTTCATTTTGGTTTCTCCTAAGAGGGTAAGGTTCTGTTAAACCATTCGTTTACAAAAGACTCTTTTCTAAAGAAAAATATGTCGAGTTTTTCTGCATCATGTGTCTGTATTTATCCAGAATCCTCTAGACTTGACTATACCATTTAAAAACTATTAGGTTTATGTCTGTGACAAAATGTTCAGAAAGAACATTTTGAACTTAGTAATTATATTAAATGTGTCTTATTAAAGCTAAACTATCACTCTATTAGCAACTAATACTTCATCAAATTTATCAATCTCTGTATTCAGATCATCCTAAAATATAGGCAATGCACTGATGCTAAATGAAATTTCAAAATGTAAATATGTTGGGTTAAAGGCTACATCTTCTTCATAGGACTAAAAGCTTATAATATGTATCTCCTTATGTTGGAGTTCTGAGATACCTGTGTGTATTTCAGAATGTTTTAATTGATATTATGTTCCTCTTGTAAATGACATTGAAAATCTTTGAAACTAGGAATCCTTACCTGTTTGATTATCAAGGTTCTGAATAAAGGGTTTTCACTGTATGTCCACACAAATACATACTTACGTTTGACTCAGTGTATTGGGCAACTTTGACCTGTAGATACAAGGCCCATTTATGGTATAAATGATCTAAATATGCTTTGCATGTAACAAAGGCCCGTATTATTAAGAGGTAAATGTTACAAAAATAATTTGTAGTGTAAATGCATCTTTAAACACGACTGAGAGAATTCCTCTTTGATAAATATGCTTTTCTGCATGAAATCATATTTAAAAGCTAACTTATAGCAGCAACTTTTTTTTGGTGACAATTCAATATTTTGTTCTTTTTGTGGGTGTTCTGTTTGTTTGCAGTCAGATGAGTGAGCCTCATAGCGGTTTGACGCTCAAATGTGCCAAGTGTGGAGTAGTTTCAACAACAGCTTTATCAGCCACCACCGCCAGTAATGCCATGTTAGTCCCAATCATTTACATCTTCTTGTTACAAATGTTTTACTGTGCATGTGAGAAAATGCTGTGATGGAAAATAAATCATATTCGCTAATATTAGAACTAAGAACATACTTAAATGTTTGTAATTTGCAACTGCTTTTATAACTATTGTGGGATTGCTTATCAAAAAATAAGTAAAACTGTGGAATCTTAGCTGATTTGTGGCTTCCAAGTTAATATATTGGTGCCACATACAAGAATGCTTTGGTGAATGGGGATTAGGTTATGGCCTGAGGCGTACGTGCAGCTACATAATGTCGCTTCTTCTCTTCCAACAGGGCGTCTCTCTGGAGCTCCTGTGTGGTGTTGCCCCTTCTGGCTTTGACGTGGATGTCTGCAGTTCTGGCCATGACAGACAAACGCTCCATCCTGTTTCAGATACTTTTTGCCGTGTTTGATTCATTACAAGGCTTTGTGATAGTCATGGTCCACTGCATTCTTCGAAGAGAGGTGAGAAAGATCATTCTTGCAAGAGTGAAGAATGATACTTAGAAGAGTATTTTCCATGTTAATAAATAGGATCTTTTAATAACTGGATCTTGAGATTAAAGCTGGTCTCCTCTAAAGACAATTGTTGGAGCATCAATGCTAAAGGAAAAGGTTAAGGAAAAGGGGACTCCTTGGACTCTGAAAATGACAGATTAAAACAAATGGCACCAAGCAAGGGGAAACACCAGCAGAGGTGCCAAGAGAGGCTATGATACAATCACAGGCATAGATAAGATGGCAGGCGGCCTATCTGTAAAAGATAATATGATGCTGTTTCTTACAGCTGTTCCCTAACTTGTGCTTCCACACACGGCATAACCCCATTCCTCATACTTAACTAATTTTGTTTTAGGTAGAAAATGTTGAAGATGAGTGAGCAATTCTTTTGTCTCTGTACTAAGGTGTGGTTAAGGTTACTCAAAAGGGATGATTTCGATATGGATTTGATGCTTAGAAAATACACCCCCCCCCAAAAATGGCCACAGTGGAGCATGATGGATAGTCCCCAAGGACTGTAGGTCTATAACCACAGCGTTTCTCCAGGTTCTGGTGAGGTTTGCTGGTAGCACTGAGAGAAGGAAGTCATCCTTCATGAACTGAGACTGACTTGCACCAAATCTATCCAGATGAGTGATGGAGTTCACACTTAAATTGTTTAGGGATAAAATATTGTTTTCCAACTGGTGCAAAAATTATTGTGAGTGCTTTCAAGCAGTGACACAGTGTTTAGGAGGTTCCTGAGTCATTTTAGCATTTACTCTGGGGATGGTGGTGACTAAAACACACAGTGACGCAGTGCCATGCTAGCAACTTTGAGAAGATGGTATCCACTGTCATTTTGTATTATCTAGCTTTCATGAGAACTTTATTGGAGAAGGCAATGGCACCCCACTCCAGTACTCTCGCTTGGAAAATCCCATGGACAGAGGATCCTGGTGGGCTGCAGTCCATGGGGTCGCTAAGAGTCAGACACAACTGAGCAACTTCACTTTCACTTTTCCTTTCATGCATTGGAGAAGGAAATGGCACCCACTCCAGTGTTCTTGCCTGGAGAATCCCAGAGATGGGGGAGCCTGGAGGCTGCTGTCTGTGGGGTTGCATAGAGTCGGACACGACTGATGCGACTTGGTAGTAGTAGCTTTCATGAGAACTTTATTATGATGTGCATATCGCAAAATGACACACGTGCATCTGAGTACACATCCCATAGCTTTTACAGTGATGTGTGAAGGTAAGCAAAGTTTTTACCTCATTTACCAGATGAGGAGAACAATGTTTCTCAGCTCCTTTAGTATAATACAGATGTCAGCCGTAAGCCCACAAGTGTATTCCAATAACACTGAATGATGAAAAATAAGGAAAACAGAAGAATGACTTCACATTGCAAGGGGAAAGGGAATTTCATCATTTAAAAGATCTGATCTAGCTCATCATTGCAAGGACATCACAAATTACTACCTAGAATATCAGCATTAAAAACATTTTCCAAGTGTTGAATTTTTCATAGACCAAAGTTGCATAAAAATGTTCTTCTCCGACCATAACTATTAAAAGGTTGTTGCTGAACCACAAAAAGATGCCAGGATTCAGAGGAGAAGATTCAATCCAGGGCCAGAGACAAGGCTTGATCACTCAGAGCTTTTGTGTAATAAAGATTTATTAAAGTGTGAAAGAGACAGAGAAAGTTTCTGACATAGACATAAAAAGGGGGCAGAGAGAATACCCTCTTGCTAGTGTTAGCAATGGAGTTATATACCTTTTAATTCATTATTACAATTAATCAAAAGAATGTCTCAAGTTTGTGAAAATTTTACCAGACCCACTCCCACAACTTACATTTTAGGATAACAAGATTAGAATTTCACAATAGAAAGATCCTGCCAGACTCACTCCCATAATACCTTCTAAGATATCAGGATTAGTCAGAAGGTTTTCAGGAAGGAGAAACTGTCCTCCAGCCCAATACATTGTTGTTTTGTAATCCCTGGTACAGTTTAAACTGAGTTATGTAATTGACTAAGACTATGGAGAATCCCAGGGACGGGGGAGCTGAACACGACTGAAGCGACTTAGCAGCAGCAGCAAGGAATATAGAGGGGAAAAAAGTTTGTCCTTTTCTCCTCCTTGAGAATTCCAGACCCCTATCTCCACTTCGGGGGAGCCTTGTGGGCCCCCACCTGTGGGGTCGCACAAAGTCAGACACCATTGAAGCAAGTTAGCAGCAGCAGAAGCAGCAGCATCTCCACTTCGAGAGCCCCAGACCCCTTTCTCCTTCTTGGGGACCCTGGACTTCTTATCAGTCTGCCTAGGAATTGACTCTCTCACTATCCTGAGAGTTTTCTGTGTTAATATTATCTCTAAAATGTTTATGTAACAAAATTGTTCTAAGTGTGTGGACACTATACTTTTTTGATTGATGATTCAGGATGAACAGTGTGGGCTGTAAGGAAGATACATGATTTATCTGCATAAGATTTTCAGAAGATATTAATACTTTAGGTGTTAAAGAGGAGAAAATGTCCCATCTCTAAATTAAGTCTTTATTTTTCTTCAAGAATAAGCTCTCTACAAAGCCTTAGGCTATGATCAAAATATTCAGGCTTTAAAGTGACAGATATTTTGTTGGCTGATTATCAAATTTGTGCTGCTTACATGAAGAAAAATACTTGGCACAAAAATTCAGTTCCACCAGAACTTTTCCATATTTGCTAATTGGATTAAAAATTATCAAAAACATGAATTAACAGTTCAGTTTCAGTCGCTCAATCATGTTCGGCTCTTTGCGACCCCATGGACTGCAGCACGCCACGCTTCCCTGTCCCTCACCAACTCCCGGAGCTTACTCAAACTCATGTCTATTGAGTCTGCGATGCCATCCAAGCATCTCATCCTCTGTCATCCCCTTCTCCTCCCACCTTCAATCTTTCCCAGCATCAGGGTCTTTTCCAAGGAGTCAGTTCTTCACATCAGGTGGCCAAAGTATTGGAGTTTCAGCTTCAACATCAGTCCTTCTAATGAATATTCAGGACTGATTTCCTTTAGGATGGACTGGTTGGATCTCCTTACTGTCCAAGTGACTCTCTTAAGAGTAATTAAATTAAATCATATATAAATACTTCTGTTAAATACATGTCTGTAAATATATATTTTCTCTATTAAAAGGAAGCAAAATGTGGACTTTTGGCCCTGTTATTGCATTTTCAATGATTAGTTCAAATTGAATAATTTTATTGTTGATAAATTAATAGCAGAGTACCATGTCTCTGATTTTAACACTGAAATCATAAATTTCACATTCAGTAGTTTTGCACTGACCCTTAAAAATACCCTGTAACATTGTTAAAATACACAGAGAAGATTTCAGTTTTAGGCAAGACTCTTTCAGAATTGTTCAGTGGAAATTGTTACTGGAAAACCAAAAGAGCCTCAAATTTTGCAAATTCCAAAGAACGCATCATAAGCATTTCTTACTGAATTCATAGAAGTTTTTTGTTTGTTTGTTTGACCTTCTAAATGTGTATTGCCAGACACTAGCAATGTGTCTGTCTGGCTGTATGTAAGACACACAGCTCTAGCATTAACCACAGTCAGGAGAACAAGGCGCCTTTCCATGTCCTTAGTGTCTCCTGTGAACCAACATTTCATAAAAACACACCAGAGCAAATGAACTCAATAGCTACCTGTAAAATATTGGGTAATGACTCAGATCTATCACTCTACTTGATAATTTGATAGGAGTTTTACGTCTACTGCTTTTCACTTTAAAACATTTCCTTCACAATTTAAACTAATTTATATGTACTGTTTGTTTTTTTATTTCTTTAAAATTTATGGTGTTCTTGCTATGTGCCAGCACCTATGCTAGATTTTTTTTTTTAATTAATTCATTTGTTTGACTGTGTCACATGGCTTATAAGGTTTTAGTTCCCCAACCGGCCATCAAACCTGGACCCTTAGCGGTAAAAGCACACAGTCCTAACCACTGGAGAGCCAGGGAATTCCCTGGACGTCTTCTTCCTTAAAAGTATATAGTAAGAGAGGACATCAGTTGTTACCTAGAGCTGGGGAGCAGGTTGGTAGAAAATAAGGGGTGACTGTCAGTGGGCACTGGGTTTCTTTTGAGAGTGATGAAAAGATTTTTAAATTGGATTCTAGGGTGGTTACTAAGAGCCTTTATAACACCTTACATGGGGGACCTTGACGATATGTAAATCCCATCCCAATAAAGCTGTTTTTAAAAACAAACAAACAAAAAAAGTATATGAGCAAACTAAGGAATATTTCCTTCAATTTAGAGAGAGGCTGGATAAAAATAAACATATTTCTGTGTCTGCGTATTTTGGTATATGCTAACATAATTTGGTTTTCTTTAGTTTTTAATGTTTCATCCAATATGATTAAAAAGGCTTTCTCCATGTTTATTTCCACAATCTTCTCTGAACCAGGTGGGTGTGCACAGGGGAGGAAGGGAGCTTTGCAGGTTAAGAAGGAGAAAAGAAATAAGATACTGTAAAACAGTGGCATTTTAAATGTTAAGGGGTGGGGGGTGGTCGTCTCTTCATTCATTTTTAAAGCACCACTGCTTTCAATGGGTCAAATTTTTCTAAACTATTACAAGTCAAGAAAGAAAGGATAAAGGATCATTCTGGTATGATCTCAATTTAATTATATTTCACTTTTCTCAAAAATAAATCAGATTGATTATTTGCCTAGTAGTTGGTTGTGACTCCAGACTGAGATCTTAATGTTTAAATTTCACAACATGTATATTCTTGAAGTATGGTTTCTTCTTCTGAAGCCTCTTTCTCTTTTAAATTGCTTTAGCAGATGTCTTTGACTAAAGAGAAAATGCAAAGAGGAAATGAGAATTTTTAAAAAATTAACCCTCTGATCACAACACATGACTTTCAGAAACCCACATCTTGAAAGCTAATGTGTCATATCTAATAAGGATAAGGATCTAATAGAAAATAATAGGATATAATAGAAAATAGAAAATATAGGTGTTTCCTTCATTTACCTGTCATTTTTTCCATCTTAGTGTTTTTTATTAATCTCTATCGGAGTAGAGCTGCTTTACAATGTTGTGTTAGTTTCTGATGTACAACAAAGTGAATCAGCTGTATGTTTACATGTATCCCCTCCTTTTTGGATTCTCTTCCCATTTAGGTCACCACAGAGCACAGAGGAGAGTTCCGTGTGCTTTCTTGATTAGAATTCATTTGCATTAAGCACATAACGACATACCCATTGTTTACTATTCTCTGCATTGCTATGGAAAGCCTAACTACACCAGAGCCAAGAATGCTTTCAAATAGTTTCCGTTGCTAGGAAACCGCTTCCCTGGTGCTGCACATTCTTCTCATGGCTGCTGTCTCTGGCTGTGCCTGGATCTAAGACAATCGTACAGCTTGATGGCAGAGGGGGAAAATAACAAGACTGTGGTACAAAATAAGCTACAATAAAACCCTCTCGCCAAAAGGAAGGGGGAACAGAGAGTGCCTAAATGGATCATTTTGTCGTGTCGGTGTGTGAGGATGCTGGGGCCACTCCGAAGCTTCAGTGGCAAGGCCAAGCTCCTCTCTCTTCTTTCCCTGCTGCTGGCAGGAAGGCTGGGCTGCACCAGATGAGGTCCCAGAAGCTTCATCCAAACCTGGGAAGCGATTTTGTAGCAAATGCTTAAAATAAACATGAACAGGGTTTTCTTTCTTTCTCCCACTCCCAGTTCCCCCTCCTTTTTTTTTCTGTCAACTTCCCATTTTGACTTATTATTTTCATAAAAATACAGATGAGCAAAGTTATTTACAAGCATATGACAGTGAATATACGAAGCAGACAAGCCACCTTAACTATCTCAGTTAAAACGAATATTCTCCCCCCAAAATATTATTATTTTTTTAAATGAAACCAGTAGTGGTACTTGATGGCAATTTGAAAACAGATGTATTGCACATAATATAGTTTAGATGGAGAGTTGCATGACTCTCCCAGATTGATTTGCAGGGAAATTAGGTAGGACCCGTGTACCACAGAAAAAGGTACATCATAGTCCCCTGTGGAAAGAGGGCAGGGGCTTCAGTGGTCTTGGAAGACGAGGGGGCGGGTGATAGAAGACTCAGAACCTGAAGGTGTCCTGAGGAAGAAAGTGAAAGTTTCACGTGGAGGAAAATCGAGAGAGGGTCAGGGACCTATGGCTTCCTAGAAATGAAGCTTGTGGTGAGTTGCAGAGAGTTGCTTCTCCTCTGAGACCACCTGGGGCCCATGGAAGCATAAAGCAAGTGATGACATGATCCTGGAAATCAGGATGATTTTTTTTTTTAATGGCTCTGACCATGGCACCAAGAGAAAAACAGAACCATCGATATTTAAGGTCACAGCACTAAGTGGTGTTTTAGAGCTTTCTCTTTATAGTGAGCAGAGGCCTTGAAGAGGCCACTGTATGTCACAAGGAAGAGATTTCAGAAAATGAGTGAGTAACCCAGGGTGGGGAGGGTCAGGGTTCTTGCTCAGGGGAGTTGGGTTAAAGAGAGTGTGGTGGGTTGCTAAGAGTTTCATCTTTGTCAGGTTGAATTGAAGCTTCAAAAAAAATGCATTTAAAGATTTATTTTGTTTGTCTAGTTTTTAATAAGACAGAATGTGTGTCTGGAAATGGGAGAATGGCTAAAGGTACCACAATAAAGCAGGATTTTAGTTGGAACAGGGGGTAGGAAACACAGAGATGCCTTTAGATAGGCAGGAGAACAGGAGCAAGCAAGGGCCTTGTGCAGCTCCACATGCTTCTGCCAGATATCACCAGCCTCGCTGCACTCAGGCGTGATCCCATTTCTTAGTCAGCAGACTGTTAGTCTTATCTTTCGTTCCAAGTTCGGTTTTTCTGACTGGAGCATACTTTCAGTTCTGTCATGAATATTTCTGTCCATCTTGATCCGCGTTGTGGTTCTCCAGCTCCATACAGGGAGCTTCGCAAGAGGGTGAAACCAGGTTGACTCACAGGATAGCATCAGTGAACAAGTTAAGACACAGAGAGGTCATGGCAGAGACTGGCAAACTCTGGCATGTCTGCCAGGTAGCATCCAGCCAAGGCTTTCTAGCTCCCTTCTCTCTTTCAGACCGCACAACCCCAGCTTGCAACAGTATTAAACTGGTGAGGAGAAGTTGAGTACATCTGGAATAAAGGTTTAAAATAAATGTAAGAAGTAAGAGGTCACGAATCAAGTTTTTGTTTTCTGCCTTGACACGGACAGCAGGAAGCTCAAAGTATCTTCCGGGGAAGGCATGGGTAGGGGTGTCTGGTGTGTGACTCCGTTTCCTTCTTTTCTCCTCCTGTGCTGAAGAAATGCTGTTACACTTTTTCAGATCACACATGTGAAATGCTGTCCAGCTCCTGTGACCCTTAAATCCAATACCAGGAAATGTAAAACTCTGCAACAATTTTGAGGCTAAGTGACAATCCCTTGAGTGTTAGAGAATTCCAATAGAAAGTCATTAGGACTGAAATCTGGGACCAGAGTCCATATTTTTCCTTCAACATATAGGAAATGATTAACCATGTTTGTTCATTTCCTTTCCTATCAGAGAGGTCAAATAATACCTTAATTATGTGTAGTTATTCTGTGAACTGGTATAATATGCACGAAACTGACAGTGCTCATTCATTTACTGGTGAAATGATATGAAATTTAATGTAATTGAAAAGCCATTTGTTCAACTATGAATCAATAGAAACAATAGTTGATATTAGATTCAGAAAGGGAAGAAAAAAAGGCTCTTCTAGTCTAACAATCTCAAATAAATGATCCTCGGAAATTGCCAAGTAAGGGACACAACCCGGAGGTAAAGCTGTCTTCTTAAAAGGTGAAGATTTGGGGCCTGTAGCTAAATACAGAGCCAGTCCCCAGCAGTGCAGCTCTTTCCCAGAGCTCCCTCTAAACTGCAGCTCCGCCAAGCATTGCTCCGTATTCTTCCCCGGCAGACTCTAAATATGGCACTGACTTTCATGGTGACATTGCCCGCTGTCTTCAGAGCGAGGACCAGCAGAGAAGCTCTTGCTAGCTGCTGCTGAGATGAACTGAGTCACTGTCCCCAGGGGACAGGATTTAAGGGTCACAGGAGCTGGACAGCATTTCACATGTGTGATCTGGAAAAGTGTAACAGCATTTCTTCAGCACAGGGGAGGGGCAGAAACGAGATACACCCAGCAGACCTCTGAACACTTCTTTCCCAGGAACCCATCCACAGGAAAAGGGGGGATAGCTTTCTCAGGACATCTTAGAGCCGCCCCCAGAAAGATCTGGCCAAGGCAACTTTGGTTGTGCCTGGCAGGTCCTCTCAGAAGACACCTGATAGCTTGCTGTGGTCACTTCTCTATATATTTGAAGATGTTTCTTGACACTTCTGTTTTTTTTTCACAATATGGTGTCAGCTTTCCGTAAAGTCTCCTAAATATTCCAAGGCTATTCACATATCTCTTCTTTGCTACACCACTGATGCTTTTTAACCCTCTGTCTGGCTGTCAATTAAGGTGAAATATCTGTGGCAGAGTATTATAAAAATAGGACGTTTTGAAATCTAGATATTAACTGTGCCACAATTTGTGTTAAATAATTATCCTAGACAGTTTTGTTTAAGAATTATATTTACTCGTCCTACAGAAGTTTAAAACTTGATTGATATTGGAATAACTCAGAGGTATAATGATTTTAGTATCTAAAAAGAACCTTTAAATTGGTACCTAAAGTAAGTAACTTGTTCTCCACAGATAGTCAACTTAAGGAGTGAAGTTAAGTTAAAGTCATTCAGTCGTGTCAGACGCTGTGCGACCCCATGGACTGGAGCCCGCTCTGTCCATGGGATTCTCCAGGCAAGAATATTGGAATGGGTTGCCAATTCCCTTCTTTAGGGGATCTTTCTGACCCAGGATCAAACCTGGGTTTCCTGCATTGGCAGGTGGATTCTCTACCGTCTGAGCCACCAGGGAAGACTCTGCTTAAATAGTGAATATGAATCTTTTAACAATTCTTTTTCTTCCATCTTAATCACGAGGCAGGAAAAAGGTCAGGACTATTGTTGTCCAGTCTTGTAAATATGACTTTTGACACAGAAAACTTTAATTTCAGCATGCAGTAGTCATATCTGAATTCTGTCTTTTGTTTGTTTTTATGCTTTATCCTTGTTTGGAATTAAAGTCCTCAGAGACTTGTTTTTTTAAAACTTTTAGTTGTTCTTCACAAAACAATTTAACTCACCAAAGATAAAAGTCTCTTTGCTTACTTGATAGAACATTCATTTAACTATCAAAATGTTTCCAAATAACTACAGATGCATCTTCCAGGTACTGTCTTTCTTGAAACATCTTTTTCTGTGATAAAAGTATGTGGTGTGATTCCCTGTCAGTATTCAATAAATATTTAAGGCTAGCTCATCTAGATTGCCTGAATGCAATCTTAAGATTTTTTTTTTTTAATCAGAGGAATTTCTGCTAGAGATCTTTCTGAATTAAAAGGAACAGAGGCACTAAAAGTGTCAGATAATTCAACACTTAAATCATGGCATTTATTGATATATAACCATTAAAATAACCTTAAATTTACTGCAGAATTTTTATGCTTTTCTGTTCTATATTTCTTCTGACTAGCATTGACTGACTCATGCTGCTGACATCATTCTCCAGGATAGACATACCCTTAATCCATTGTCTTATTCAGTAGTTTAAGGTATCGAGTTTTTGTATGTGTGTTATGAAAAAGAAATTTCTTTTATATTTCCTTCAAGCAATCAGAGAGTGGATTTTGAAGAGAAACTTAGAGGAGTTGCTTTTCCATATTTCATTGTCAGACAAAAATATCTTTGACAGCTGCACTTCAAAGACCGAAGAGTTGCTGGTGAAGAAGAGTTAAATTATCATTTTTGTTTTACCAGGGGCCGCTTTCATATTTTATATACGCTGGTGTTTAGAAGCAGACTTGAAAAATGTTCATGTGACCAGCCCCTGGAAGGCAACATTTCTAACATACTGCTTATCTTCCTTTATAAATTGTCTTTCTTTAACAGTTGCCTTGGGGCACAAACAGAAAATTAGCAAGTTCCCAATTTTCTGACATTAGTACTTAGAATTTTTCTTCTACAAACATATACTTTCTTAGTGCTGTCCCCCAAATGCAAATTTTTGTGAAACAGAAACACAGATCATCTAACAGTAGACTCATTACCCTAGTGTGTAATGATGTTTTTGATTATTAATTGTGTCTTTTTGTGACCTACAGCTATGACTTCTTAATCTAAGAAGTATTTGCTTCTAAAGAGTCTACTTTGTCCACATGATGTCTGCTTCAAAGGAGAAGCTGGATGATTTATTTCCCAATGTTTATCCAGTTCTTCAGGAAAACACATGCAGGCTAAATTTCACTGAGCCTAAACTTCTGTTGATGTGTCTGAAAGAGACTGGGATATTGCCTCACCTGGTTGTGTGAGGCAACTCCTTGTTCTTTTTTTCCAGAAAATTCCAGATTTAGAAATATTAGAATATGTGTGCATGCTAAGCCGCTGCAGTCGTGTCTGACTCTATGCGACCCTATGGACTGTAGCCCGCCAGGGTCCTCTGTCCATAGGATTCTCCAGGCAAGAATACTGGCGGGGATTGACATTCCCTCCTCCAGGGGATCTTCCCAACACAGGAACCAAACCAGGGCCTCTTATGTCTCCTGCATACCACCAGCACCACCTAGAAAATCTATTAGAATATACACACTACTATATATAAAATATCAATAGATGAACAAAGACCTACTGTATAGCACAGAGAATTATATTCAATATCTTGTAATAACCTATAATGGAAAAGAACCTGAAAAAGTATATATAAATATGGGCTTCCCTGGTGGTTCAGACAGTAAAGAATCTGCCTGCAATACAGGAGACCCATGTTCAATTCCTGGATTGGGAAGATCCCCTGGAGAAGGAAATGTCAACCCACTCCAGCATTCTTGCCTGCAGAATTCCTTGGGCAGAAAAGCCTTTCAGGCTACTATCCAAAGAGTCAGACACGACTGAGTGACTCACACACACATATACACATATGTATATATAACTGAATTATCCCACAATACACCTGAAACTAACCCAGCATTGTAAATGAACTGTACTTCAATTAAAAATGGTTGAAAAAAGAAAAGGTAGAGTCAGAGAGTGGAAGAGAGGTCAGAGGATATGGAGCCCATCCCCACCTTTCTTAATTCACAGCTCTAGTGGTTACATTGGCTCCCCAGGCAGGGCAGTGGTAAAGAATCTACCTGCCAATGCAGGAGATGTAAGTTTGAAACATATCTATGAAATCATAGCTGGTACTGCCAGTGACTCGGTTTGCTTTTCAAAATGATTTGATTAGCAGACACCTTAGAATATAATTGCTAAGTCGTGTCTGACTCTTGCAACCCCATGGACTGTAAACTGCCAGGCTCCTCTGTCCGTGGGATTCTCCAAATGAGAATACTGGAGTGGGTTGCCATGCCTTCCTCCAGGGGATCTTCCTGACCCAGGAATCAAAGCCGGGTTTCCTGCATTGCAGGCAGAGTCTTTACCAACTGAACTATTCGGGAAACCTTATAATGTAATAACACAGAGCAACGTGTTAAGTAAGCATCTTCCCAGGCTGTGCAGCGGTAAAGAATCCGCCTGGCAATGCAGGAGACACAGAGAGACAGGGGCTTGATCCCTGGGCTGGGACGATCCCCTGGAGGAAGAAATGGCAACCCACTCCAGTATTCTTGCCTGGAAATTTCCAAGGATAGAGGAGCCTAGTGGGCCACAGTCCAGGGGGGTCCAGGGAACTGGACACGATTGAGTGACTGAGCACACACAGAGTGGTTGCATCACCAGGATCAGAACCCGAGGGGCGAAATTCATGTGGGTGGAGCTCTCATGATGGAGCTCAGCCGGGGCTCAGTGGTGACTTAAGCTTCCTATCACTTTCCAAGTCTTGCCATTTGGGAAGGAGGCTGCTAACAATTTATGAAATGGATGAGAGAAGCTGAAAACAACTTAATAGGCTCAGAGTTTTTCCTGGCCAATAGATAAGCTCTGCACATCTCACAAACAAAACCGTGATAGGATACTTTATACCAGTGCTTCTGAAAATGACATTATGTGTGTCCCTGTGTGGTCTCTACCATGTGCTTCAGGAAAGTAGAATGCCACATCATCTGTGCTTTGTTTTGTAACCCCAAAAGACAGAGCATAATAAACAAGGAGGAAATATTACTGGTATGAGATTGGAAAAGCCAGATGTTCATAAAATGGCCTTGCCCTTGACTCAGCCTATCCTCATGCCCACCCACCTGGTGAGTCACAGGATCTAGAGAACTGGCTGGCCAGGGGGTGCCAGGGGATCAGAGTAGCTGTCGGTTGATTTGTGTGTTTGCTTTCATCTATTCAGGTTTACCCACATGGTGTTTAATGACTGCTTTAACGATCTTCATTTCCTTTCAATGTGTTTGCTCTTTGCTCAGAATCCAGTTGTAAATAAGTTTGGCTTTGTTCAAGTGCTTTTTTTTCTTTTCTTTCTTTCTTTCTTTTTTTATGAGGCTCAACCAGAAACAGTCATTTTTGTTATCTTTTTGTGTCGTTGTTTATATGTTTGTTTGTTTTGGACATCAGGGCATATAGTACTTGAAGGGAGACAAGAAAGGGTCTCCCCAGTATGTCTTACATAAGGCAACAAAAGGGAAATCCCAAATCAATTTTGGCCAGCAGATCATCTCGTTTTTCACAATGTTTAAAGCCATTATGAAGATTATGCCATACCAAATAGTAAATGCCCCCTTAAAAGACAGGCATATTGTTTGTAGCAATGGAAATAAGCCTGCCCTCTGGCAAGAATAAGTAATATTGAGCCAGATGCAGCCATAGGCACAGCTCAGGAGTCCCCAGCGTCTCCGTCTATGATGATGGCAAGTGATGAATTCTCTGGTCATAGAAAACAGCAAACAAAATGTGTGTTAGATCATGAAAACAGCAGTAACAGTTTTCTCAGTCAATTGCCAATATAGACAGTATTTGGTAATTACCAAGAGAGACGAAAATGAACGTTTGTCCTTTTTTCACAGGTTCAGGATGCATTTAGATGTCGATTGAGAAACTGTCAGGACCCAATCAACGCTGATTCTTCCAGTTCGTTTCCTAATGGGCATGCTCAAATCATGGTGAGCTTTAACTTCCCCTCTGAGTGTTGATTCAGTCATGGTTTCTCAAGGGAATAAATAATTATTCTTGCTAGTAAAATAGCGTCAGAGTTCTCTGAGTTTGACTCTAGTTCAGTCATAGACTTGGAGCTTCGATACCAGATGATGGTTGTGTACGGACTGCTTGGAAGTCCTGGATGTGTTACTGGCAGACTAGTGTGTTGAGTGTGGGGTTTCTGGGCAACACCGGGGTGGGGGGGGGAAGGGTATGTTCATCCTCACACAGAGTTAGGGTTAGCAGTATATCTGTAGGATCATGTTTGTTTCAGGCATGCTGCACCTGCGGTTCTGGCCTGAAAGCCAGACTTGCCATGGTCCTCACCTTGCCTGCCCTTCGAACTCCTCAGAGGAGCTGCGCTCCAGACAAGGAAACCAGGATCCCTGGGGTGGGACCTGGCCTGGGGGAGACCCACCACGAGGACCACCGCCCTAAAAGCAGGAAGGGCAAACGTGCTCCCAGCAGAGCAATCAACATGAGTTCTGACTGCTGTTCGGATAAGGGATACTATACACATAACCACTTCCGTATGTTTTAGAAATGAAGTGAGCTTTAAGCTATGTCATTAACAGCAAGGCTTAATAGAGTTTTCTTCATAGTATACCTGATTTATTATCAATGTGTTTGTATTAAGCAACACGAACATAGCCTAAATGTTATGCTAGTAACTAAAACAGGAGAAAAAGTAATTAATTTGTTTTTAAAAATAAAGAGATACTGATATCTTGAATCTAAATATTGATTAAAACAGGCTAATATAATTTCACCATTAAAAATAACTAGTCAAATAATGACAGTCAATCCTAAAGAAAATCAACCCTGATTATTCATTGGAAAGACTAATGCTGAAGATGAAGCTCCAATATTTTGGCCACCTGATGTGAAGCACTGACTCACTGGAAAAGACCCTGGTGCTGGGAATGATTAAGGGCAGAAGGAAAAGAGGGTGACAGAGGATGAGATGGTCGCGTGGCATCACTGACTCAATGGACATGAGTTTGAGCAAGCTCCAGGAGATAGTGAAGCAGGAAAGCCTGGCATGCTGAAGTTTATGGGGTTGCAAAGAGTTGGACACAACTTAGCGACTGAATAGCAACAACTATTTGTTTACAATAAAAGTGTGGAGAAAATATGAGGATGGAACTAAACTGTAGCAGGTTCTGGGCCAGATTAGTATTGTTTAATCTTCAACTTTAATCCCTAAACCCTAAGTCTTTTGACAGATTTGCATAAAAGGGGATCATCAGAAAACCCAAGTTTGATTGTTAAAGGTTTGACAAAGCTATATTATAAGATATTACATTATTAACAATATATCAAAGTGAACTTTTAAAAATGTAAATAACAAGAACAGTTATTTAAGTATCTTCACAATATTTCACATTCTAGTATTTTCATTGTGGAATTGAAATCCCTTAATTAATTTCATTAAGGAATTGCCTTAAAATTCTGTTCTTTCATATCTGGTGTTAGAGGACCATAGGTACAATATTACCTTATTAAAACTGTACAACATATTTCCAACTGATTTTACTCAACATATGGTGGCTAGAAAATACCCTTGAAAGCAATTTGATTATTTCTTGAGTAACTTCCTTTGCACAAAGTATTAACAATATCCTGGTACTGCCTAGTCAGATATTTGTTAACTTCAGATACTCTGATCAGTATAAGTTTGAGGTCTTCATTAAATGATGATTCTATGTCTTATTATTTCTTGTTACAGACAGACTTTGAAAAGGATGTAGACATTGCTTGTCGATCAGGTAAGAATATTTGAATTTTGAAAATGCAATCATTAGATGATGAATCATTTTTATGTTTTTTTTTTTTGGTTTTAAAGAAAATGCTGTAGTTTACACATCATATATTCCTATAGATGAGCACATTGAGTCAGATGGAAGCATTGTAATAGCAAATGTGGGAGAGGAGGAGGGAATGAGAGAGAGAGAATATGAATGGGGAAGGGAGGAGGTAAAAATGGTGGACTGGGAGCACAGATCACAGGAAAGCACTGACTTGGAGATGGGAGCCTTCCATCCATCTCTCACTGGTTGTCATGTGCAAGGCCAGTCAGTTTGATGTCTCTCTGTGCCTCGAGTTCGTCATCCATGTTGGAAGGATGAAACACCATTGTGTGTGTGTGTGTGTGTGTGTGTGTGTGTGTGT
>SJYV01033180.1:0-19565 GCA_006410875.1 Neotragus pygmaeus
AACAACAACAACAACAACAACAACCAAAAGCCCTTACTACATTTTTTTGATTTGTGGTATGAGTAGGTGCAGAAGACATTTCTGGGTCAGGTGAAGGGTAAGATGACCTCTGAGAGCCAGTTTTAAAGTCATGCATCTTAGTCATAGGCTTCCCGAGTTGCTCAGGGGTAGAATCTGCCTGCTATGCAGGAGTTGTGGGTTTGATTCCTGGGTGGGGAAAATCCCCTGGAGGAGGGCATGGCAACCCACTCCAGTGTTCTTGCCTGAAGAATCCCATGGACAGAGGAGCCCGGTGGGCTATGATCCATGGGGTCACAAAGAGTCGGACATGACTAAATGACTGAGCATGTATGCATCTCAGTCATACGTGGCGTGATTCATGCAACAAACATGAAACCTTGAAATCCCAATAAACCCACCATCAGCATCATGACAGCCTCTTGTTCAAAAGATGGCACTGTTACCTCAGCTCTTTTACTGTAGCACAGAAACCGGTCCCCTGCCATCACCCTTCCCCCACCCCTCCACACACATATCACTCTTTCTTGTTCTATTGTCTTTTTTCAACCACCACTTTGAAAGTAGGAAAGAGACTTAGAGGTTTGTAAGGAGAAAAGTGAAGATGAAAAGTAAACCCATAATGATTACTAGCAGTAATAATGTTTTATAACACTTTTCCAAATCAATGACTTTTGCATCTTTTTTTTACTGCAACCAACAGCATATGCATATTTAAACATATTTGTGTATGTAAGTATACAGAGACAAATAACATCGTTTCACAGAACACTACACTTTGTGCACTAAAAGTTTTTCTTTCTTATTCTTTCATTTTGCAAAGTGTTACTCATGAGTCATGATATCATGATCNCATATGCATATTTAAACATATTTGTGTATGTAAGTATACAGAGACAAATAACATCGTTTCACAGAACACTACACTTTGTGCACTAAAAGTTTTTCTTTCTTATTCTTTCATTTTGCAAAGTGTTACTCATGAGTCATGATATCATGATCGACTAAATGAGTGGCAACCTGCAGTTAAAAAAAAAAAATAAGGCTCTGATGGGCAATAATTAACAAATAGTTCATTAGTCTTTAACCCAAAGAGTAACCTAAAAGCAATTTTACTTTCTAATACCAGACTTCTTGTGTTAAAAGGATCTACTTTTGAGACATTCTCTGGGAGTGTCTCCTTCATTTTTACCTGGAACACAAATGGAGGTCAAAGCAACATGATTACAGAGGAAAGTCAGGACCATAGTCTTACTTCCTAATTTCTGACACCGGCTGTAGATTCATAACAACATCCACACCAACACCCAGACCAGAACACCTTTTATAGTAAAATCTTTATAAGAACTGACTGGAGATTTATCCAGCTTGACTCAGATGACACCTGCAAAGTTTCTCAACTAGAAAGAAAGCATGACAGAAAAATAGGGACAGGTGAAATACCGAAGACATTTCATAAAATGAAATACAAAACAGCTGTGAAGAGAATGTCAGTCTGTGTGTAACGAACTCATATTCAAAAAGAGTAAGTTAAACACATCATGTGTGGTAGACTTCCATGTGTTCTTAAAAGGGGGATATACCTGTTTATATGTGCATAGAATATTTATGAAAAGCTCCACGAGATATTAATTGTAGTAATGGGAATTGTCTCTAGGGAAGAAAAATAGAAGATGGGGAGTCTGGAATGATAGTCAGTTCAGTCGCTCAGTCATGTCCATCTCTGTGACCTCTGTGGACTGCAGCACACCAGGCTTCCCTGTCCATTACCAACTCCTGGAGCTCACTCAAACTCATATCCATCGAGTCAGTGATGCCATCCAACCATCTCATCTTCTGTCTTCCCCTTCTCCTCCCACCTTCAATTTTTCCCAGCATCAGGGTCTTTTCTAGTGACTCAGTTCTTTGCATCAGGTGGCCAAAGTCTTGGAGTTTTAGCTTCAGCATCAGTCCTTCCAATGAATATGCAGGACTGATTTCCTTTAGGATAGACTGCTTTTATCTCCTTGCAGTCCAAGAGACTCTCAAGAGTCTTCTCCAGCACCACAGTTCAAAAACATCAAATCTTCAGAGCATCATATTTTTGTATACCTTTTCACTGTGTTTAAAATTTTTATTTGTGTGTGTGTGTGTGTGTGTGTGTGTGTATTTTTTTCAATTAATTTTAGGGAATCCCTGGCTGCTCAGTTGTCAGGACTTGGTGCTTTCACTGCTTGGACCCACATTTAGTCTCTGGATGGGGAATTGAAATCCTACAAGTCTCGAGGTGGACTGAAAAAAAAAAAAAAACTAATTTTTAAAAATATGATAGAGGAAGTAAGTACTCACAAATTCAATAAGATGGAGTTTTCTTTTCGATAGTCAAATAAATAGATGTTTATTATAGCACCAAAATTCATTTTCTCTCATTTGTATATCATATAATTTACAAAGAGTTTCATATTCATTGCCTGACTTAATGCCCATGACATTTTGAAATAGGTAGGACAGTTACTAGAAGCCACAATTTACAAATTGGGAAAAACAAAAAATCCTGAAGCCTAAAGGAGCTGAAAATCTAGAGCATATTTTAAGGGAAGAAGTTTGTAGTTATGTCCATGACTATAATATAGTAGAAATCTGAAATTTTACAGTATTATGAGTTACCAAGTAGTACATTAATAGCCAAAATGTTAAAGCCATCAGCATTATTACTTGCAATATTGATCTCTTAACTAAGAAAATCTTGCATAAAGGAAGGAGGAAAAAAAAAAAAACCCTACTGAAACTCTTTGTGTAAAATATGCCTCGTAGTAGAAAATAAATTGCCAACTAATGACTGGTTGAAAATTAACATTAAAGAAGCTGCATTCAAAACTTTGCCATATAGAATTTTACCTTTGAATTAGAACAAATGCAAAATAATTACCAAAGTGGAAAAAGAGGGAACTTACAAATCATCACTCCTAAATCTTGAATAATACACTAAGGTTTATGGTTATGGTCGTTATACCTTCCAGAGTCCCAGACAAGCCAATTTTATACCTCCTTTCCCCAAGTAATTATTCACAGCAGTCCTTTCACTTTCAAGGGTGTCTTAGTTTGGGTGATAAATTATATCACCCTGTTAAACATCACACTCTAGTCTCATACATCTTTAAGATCCTCATGTTCTAGGGTTAGGACTTCATCTTAAAACTAAGAAGTACCCTCATTCATGCAAAATCATGCTCAGATTTTAGTTGAATGTACCAAAGAATGTTCAGACTACCACACAATTGCACTTATTTTACATGCTAGCAAAGTAATGGTCAAAATACTTCAAGCTAGGCTTCAACAGTATATGAACCGAGAACTTCCAGATGTACAAGCTGGATTAAGAAAAGCAGAGGAACCAGAGATCAAATTGCCAACAGCCATTGAACCATAGAAAAAGCTAAAGAATTCCAGAAAAACATCTACTTCTGCTTCATTGACTACACTAAAGCCTTTGACTGTGTGGATCACAGCAAACTTTTGGAAAATTCTTTAAGAGATGGGAATACCAGATCACTTTCCCTGCCTCCTGAGAAACCTGTATGCAGGTCAAGAAGCAACAGTTAGAACCAGACATGGAACAACAGACTGGTTCCAAATCAGGAAAGGAGTACGTAAAGGCTGTATATTGTCACCCTGCTTATTTAACTTATATGCAGAGTATCTCATGCAAAAGGCCGGGCTAGATGAAGCACAAGCTGGAATCAAGATTGCTGCAAGAAATATCAGTAACCTCAGATAAGCAGATGACACTACCCTTTTATGGCAGAAAGTGGGGAGGAGTTAAAGAGCCTTTTGGTGAAAGTGAATGAGGAAAGTGAAAAGGCTGGCTTTAAACTCAACATTCAAAAACTGAAGATCATCGCATTCGGTCCCATCACTTCATGCCAAATAGATGGGGAAACAATGGAAACAGTGACAGATTTTATTTTCTTGGGCTCCAGAAATCACTGCAGATGGTGGCTGCAGCAATGAAGTCAAAAGATGCTTATTCCTTGGAAAAAAAGCAATGACAATCCTAGACGGCTTATTAAAAAACAGAGACATTATTTTGCCTACAAAAGTCCATACAGTCAGTGTTATGGGTTTTCCAGTAGTCACGTATGGATGTGAGAGCTGGACAATAAAAAAGGCCGAGCACTGAAGAATTGATGCCTTCGAACTGTGGTGCTGGAGAAGACTCTTGAGAGTCCCTTGGACAGCTAGGAGATCTAACCAGTCAGTCCTAAAGGACTGGAAGGATGGATGCCGAAGCTGAAACTCCAATACTTTGGCCACACATGTGAAGAACTGACTCATTGGAAAAGATCCTGATGCTGGGAGATATTAAAGGCAGAAAGAGAAGGGGACGGCAGAGGATGAGATGGTTGGGTGGCATCACCCACTCAATGGACATGAGTTTGAGCAAACTCTGGGAGATGATGAAGGACAGGAAAGCCTGGTGAGCTGCAGTCCATGGGGTCACAAAGAGTTGGACATGACTAAGCAGCTGAACAACAACAAATGACTCTCAGATTTTAACAAAGTGAGCAGTTTCCAGACCAACTATTGGCTTTATTAAAGAGATTAACAGAGAGTCTCAGGGTCTGATTTGGGATTTTTTGTCTATGAGGATTTAAAAGCAAATATGAACCAGGTTTGACTTGGTGAGATTGAGGAAAGTAAAAATGAAAGTAGCTCAATCGTGTCCGACTCTTTGCAACCCCATGTACTGTAACATTCCCTGGAATTCTCCAGGCCAGAATACTGGAGTGGGTAGCCATTCCCTTCTCCAGTGGATCTTCCCAACCCAGGGATCAAACCCCAGATCTCCTGCATTGCAGGCGGATTCTTGATTGAGGAAGACAACTAAATCCTCTTAGCAGAGTTCTGAACAGAGTTCAAAAAGTGCACACCCTCCAAGAGCCCTTCATTCATGAATTCGTTTATTTATTGATAGTTGGAGAGTGGCAACTTGAGGCAAAGCATGTTCTAAATACTGCCTCAGTATCGTCAATAATTTTATAGACTTTATGCTATATTTCCAGCAGTGCTTTGCAGGAACGTGATCTTATATGTGAGATTTTGCTGTTTAAACGAGCCTCTAAATTCTTTTCTGTCTAGAACTCTTTAGAATTTCCATAATTTGTAATTACTCTACTCACTAATTACAAAGATTATTCTCATGGTTTGGGTAAATTAAATGGTTGCTGTGATTTTTTTTTTTTTATGTTGCAATATATTTCTTCTTTAGAACAAGCAAATGAATTGTAGCCAAGCTGGAGATCATGATGAGAGCAACTTTTACTCAGCTGTAAGCAGCCCATCTACTCAGAATATAGATATAATTACTGCAAGATTAGGCCAACGCCCCTGGTTATTTATAAGATGTGTTTGTGTGCTAATACATTTTCTAAAGCACTTGGCATTTAAACTGAAGGTATTAGTATGTGATTACTTGAGGTTTCTGTGTAAAGTACTAAAGAACATTTTAATTGTTCTTCTGTGTTTACATTTACACTTTTAACAAAACCTTTTCAGAATATATTTAACTTGCATGTACACAGTCAGATTCTCTCTCTGAGGGTGTTGGGACCCGGTCCTGAATCCGACAGCTTGTCTCTTTCCTTGTGTCTGTAGATGCATGGATCTTTACATAGGTCTTCTCTTTATCCTTCCCCCTTCTTACTTTCCTGGAGATCCGCATTTCCTATCGATTACTCACCAGCGTCTTCACACAAGGCATCTCGTGGGTTTTCTTTAGTTCTAATCGTCACTTGTTGAGTGATTACTGTCACTGCCTTCGCTGTCGCTGTCGCTGCTGCCTCCATTGTTGTCGCCATCACCAGACCTGCTCTCGCGGGCGCCGCCGCCGCTGTCGGAGTCAGTGTCGCGGTCGCTGCTGTCGCCGCTGTCGCTACTGTCTGTGCTGTCGCTGCTGTCGCTGCTGTTGCTGTCGGATTTACTGTCACTGTCGGATTTACTGTCACTGTCGCTGCTGTCGCTGCTGTCGCTACTGACTGACTTGCTGTCACTACTGTTGCTGCTGTCGCTGCTGTCGCTACTGACTGACTTGCTGTCACTACTGTCGCTGCTGTCTGATGGGCTGTCACTGTCGCTGCTGTCACTGTCACTACTGTTGCTACTAGCACTGCTGTCGCTGCTGTCACTATCGCTGCTGTCACTATCACTACTATTGCTGCTGTCGCTGCTGTCTGACTTGCTGTCACTGCTGTTGCTGCTGTCTGATTTGCTGTCACTGTCGCTGCTGTTGCTGTCCCTGCCGTCACTGCTGTCACTGCTGTCACTGTCGCTGCTGTCGCTGTCGCTGCTATGGCTGCTGTCTGACTTGCTGTCACTGTCACTGCTGTTGCTACTATCGCTGCTGTCGCTGTCGCTGCTGTCACTGCTGTCACTGTCACTACTATCGCTGCTGTCGCTGCTGTCACTGTCGCTGCTGTCGCTGTCGCTGCTGTCAGTGTCGCTGCTGTCACCGTCTGACTTACTGTCACTGTCACTGCTGTCTGATGTATCTTTGCTGTTGCCTGATTTGCCGTTGTCATCACCTCCATTGTTATCATGGCCATCACTACCGNCTGTCGCTGCTGTCGCTGTCGCTGCTGTCAGTGTCGCTGCTGTCACCGTCTGACTTACTGTCACTGTCACTGCTGTCTGATGTATCTTTGCTGTTGCCTGATTTGCCGTTGTCATCACCTCCATTGTTATCATGGCCATCACTACCGTTATCATTAGCATCTGATGTATTATCACTACCATCATCATCTCCTTTTGAGCCACTGTCTTTGCCACTGTCATTCGATTCATCAGAGTTATAAGAAGTATCTCCCCGGCTACTGTGATTATTATCAGCTTCAGAATTGGCATCATCACTGCCGTTAGACTCATCACTGCTGTTTGGATCATCTCCTTGCATGGATTCACTGTCAAATTCGTAACTGTCATATCCATCACTGTTACTGTCACTGTGTGTTTTCCTGGGTCCAGCCTTATTTCCAGATTCCAGTTTCTGGCCAGCTCCTTGTATAATGTCAGTCTCTCCTTGTCTCTTGACATTTTCTTTGCCCACAATCATTCCATGTTGGCCTTTACTCTCTTTATCTTCATTCACTTTCCCAGCTTCTTTGGTAACATTGTTTCTGTGGCCACTGCTGGGACTTTCCATTTCCATTCCCTATGGAAAGATGGAGAAAAAGAATGATTAATTAGTGAATGTTATGCTGCAAAATTGCATTGGTCTGAGGAAGACTGGGGAAATTGGCCAGAGAACAGGAGTTCAGATTCTAGTACTTCAGAAACACCTGTCTGTGAAAATGTGCTTTATTGTACTTGAAAGTACTCTAGTGTTTAGATTATAGACCATCCCATTCATGTTTTTATCCAGTAGGAACTTTTCTAAACAGTTACATGATGCATTAATTATTTAGTATAAGACTTTTGAAGAATTGTAACCAAATCTTCAGAAATTTCAGCTTTTTAAAATTGTTCCATAGCAATGTCTAATAAGGACTCTAGCTTCCCCCATTAAATATTCAAGTGATTTAGGTGCAAAAATACATGACTGTTCATCATGATTTATTTTTGTGCTACCATCATGGGCAGAGGAGTCTGACAGGCTACAGTCTATGGAATTGCAAAGAGTTAACACGACTGAGTGACTGAGCATGCACTAACACCATCATGAAAGGAAGGGGAGGAGTTAAACTGCCATTGAAAGAAACCAGCTTCACAAGCTAACCTTATCTTGGCTCTTGCCAATAGCAGGTGGCTCTGACTTTTCAGTGATTCTATTTTCCACAGCTTTGTTCTCTCTGTGATTGGGTTTTTGAGTATGCTCTCTTTTCTGGCTATCGTTGTCTTCTGGAGTACCGGCAGAATCTTCCTCACTCTTGGAGATGTTGTCTCCATCAATGACATGGGCATCTTCTTTGTCCCCAGGGCCATTATCTTCACTACTAACTGAATTTTGACCTAAGCTATTGTCCTCATCATCCTCTTCTCCATGAGATTGACCCTTCTGGCCCTTGCTGGTATCACTACCCTTTTCTCCATTCCCTATTTCTTCACCTTCATCATCACCAGAGCCCTTGTCTTCATCTGCTCCATTCCCACTAGGACTTCCTTCAAAATTATCCAAACCAACATCTTCTCCATTTCCGGCTCCACTCCCCCCTGGCAATACCCCTGCCTCCTCATTCCCATTTCTCTCATCTTCTCTCTGAGGTATTGTTTCACTTGTGTCAGCCCCATTTGTACAGGAATTCCCATTGATTTCTGCCTCCCAACCTGTACTGTTACTGTTTCCAGCTACTTGATGTCCATCTTCTTGGACAACAGTGACATCCTCACTTTGACTTGTATTTCCAACACCTGCATTTTGGGAATTGTTCTCAGTAATCCCATCAATATGGCTCCCATTTGCTGCTCCAGCATCGTGGATGATGCTTACTTGTCCCCTGAGGCCTTTTGCAGTGATGCTATCTTCTTGTCCTTGGATCCCATCATGGTTGTATGTTTCTGGTTTTCCTGTGCCCCCCTTTAGATCCTCTGTATTCCCCTTTTCATTTCCTAACACGGAACCTGTAGAAGAACTTTTCCCTCCCACCTCTGCCCACTCAGAACTATTTCTCTCTCTTTTGTAACCATCTTGGATATCCTGTTTCCTTTCTCGATCATTTTCATGCATGAGGCCATCACTTTCTTTGGTGGTATCATTGGCATTTAATGCATCCTGAAAAAGAGAAACAATTCAAATTAAGTTGTAGATATCATCTTAAAGTGAAGCAAACTGAAAAGATGAGCATCAATTTTCTGGAAGTTAATGGAATCTAAAAGATTTCAGAAATACATTTTACATCTTATACCTGTATTGGCACTTTTGATTTTGCTAGAAGATTTAAATTCACAGTTTTGTCAACAGCATGTCTCTCCAGTGGCTTGATCTGAGGGACCTACCAAAGTGAAAATACTAGAAATTGAAAATATTCTTATTTTGTGTACATGTGTGCACACATGTGCTCACACACATGTGCACAAACACACGCACACACATATTACCCCTAAATGAGAAAAAAAGATATAACACAAAGGCCAAAGTATGATCTAGTTGGGTACAAAACAAAAGTGACTTGTTACATGAATTCCATAGAGTTTAAACTTGGCATATAGATATTTTTATAATAATACTACCAATTTTACCAAGGTTTTAACCAGATCACTTATCTCAACACTAGAAAGGGAATAGTCTTTTATTAAAGGTGAGGAGACAGCCTGTAAATGTGTTATCACACTTACATAATTTTAAAAATAAAAAAGAAAGAAGATTACCTAAAAAAAATAAATGAGCAACAAGGATATATTGTGTAGCACAGGGAACTCTAGTCATTATCTTGTAATAACTTTTAATAAGGTATAATCTGTAAAAACACTGAATCACTATGCTGCATACCTGAAACTAATATAATACTGTAAATAAATAATACATAAACAAATTTAAATAAAAAGGACATTGAAGAAAAAATGAGGAGACAGACCTTTGGTGTTTCTGTCTGACAAGTTTCTTGCAGCAGCATCAGATCCACCCTAAGAATAATCTTGGCCAAAACCCCTAAGAGAATAGTAGTTCTGACCAAAACCAGGGCAGAAACAAAGGCAAGTCTATGCTACTTCTGTGCCCTTCAGGAGCATAACAGAAACAGTTAAGCAAATTCTCAACTACAGAAATACCATGAGGAAAGGATATCAAAGTGGTAACTGTAGCAGCCGGCTAATAAAGTTACAAATGACTTAATTTTCCTAATTTATCTTTGCTGGTGTTTATCTTTCAAATTTAACTTTCTGAGGGAAACATTAGTTTTCCCTTTGCTGAAAAAAATGTGAATTTTTTCCTATTTTTCGTTGTTGAAACCTTCTTAAACATGGCTTCATTGATAATTAGAATGAAATATACAGGGCATGAGCAAAGATGGACAAGCTCCACAACTTCTAAGCATTAAATGTAAATTAATCTGAATGAATTTTAAAAATAACAATCCTTCCAACAAGACAGGAGTTTTAATTAGAAGACTCGGAGCATGTGTTGGAGTGAGTATTTAGTTTTGTTGAGACCCCAAACAGGTTCTAAAAAGTCTTGCATGCAAATCTAAAAGTTTAGGCTCAGCTGATCTGCAAGATCTCAAGAAAAAAATACACACACATATATGTGTGTGTTAAGAGAGATAGTAAAGTGGGAAACAGATGGGGAAACAGTGGAAACAGTGTCAGACTTTATTTTTTTGGGCTCCAAAATCACTGCAGATGGTGATTGCAGCCATGAAATTAAAAGACGCTTAGTCCTTGGAAGAAAAGNTCAACATTCAGAAAACAAAGATCATGGCATCTGGTCCCATCACTTCATGGGAAATAAATGGGGAAACAGTGGAAATAGTGTCAGACTTTATTTTTTTGGGCTCCAAAATCACTGCAGATGGTGATTGCAGCCATGAAATTAGAAGACGCTTAGTCCTTGGAAGAAAAGTTATGACCAACCTAGATAGTATATTCAAAAGCAGACACATTACTTTGCCGACTAAGGTCCGTGTAGTCAAAGTATGGTTTTTCCTGTGGTCATGTATGGATGTGAGAGTTGGACTGTGAAGAAGGCAGAGCGCCAAAGAATTGGTGCTTTTGAAGTGTGGTGTTGGAGAAGACTCTACCAGTCCATTCTAAAAGAGATCAGCCCAGGGATTTCTTTGGAAGGAATCATGCTGAAGCTTAAAGTCCAGTACTTTGGCCACCTCATGTGAAGAGTTGACTCATTGGGAAAGACTTTGATGCTGGGAGAGATTGGGGGCAGGAGGAGAAGGGGATGACCGAGGATGAGATGGCTGGATGGCATCACTGACTTGATGGACGTGAGTCTGAGTGAACTCCGCGTGTTGGTGATGGACAGGAAGGTCTGGCGTGCTGTGATTCATGGGGTTGCAAAGAGTTGGGCACAACTGAGCGACTGAACTGAACTAAACCAAACTAATATAAAATATAATATAAATATATATAAATATAAAATATAATATAAAATAACATGGTTTGTATTCATCTAAGAAATGAACAGGTGTTTCAGTGGTAAAGAATCCATCCTCCACTGCAGGAGATGAGGGCTCAATCCCTGGGTTGGAATGCCCCTTGGATAATGAAATGGCAACCCACTGCAGTTTTCTTGCCCGGGAAATCCCATGGACAGAGGAGAATGGCCTGCTGCATTCCATGGGATCGCAAAGACTTGGATATGCCTTAGTGACGAAACAGCAACAAGAAATGACCACGTTGTGGAGAGGGGAGTGTGGTCATGGCATTCTGATTCCCTGATAATAATGCTTTCTGTTATTAAAATGTGTTCCATAGACAATGTCTGCATTCCTGCCACCAGTCAAACCCAAATGTTGAAATCCTAACCTGCTATGTGCAGGAATTAGGATATGGGGCCTTTGGGAGGTGGTGAGTTCATGAGGGTGGGGCCCTTATGAATGGGATGAGTGCCCTTAATAAACAGACCTTGTTATTGAGTGCCTTGTTTAATGAGTGCCCCTAATAAACAGAAGAATACATCTTCTCACACAGTGAGAAGATTATGAACTTGGAAGCAGGTTCTCATCAGACTCTGGGTCTGCTGACAATCTAATTTTGGACCTCCCTGCCTCCAGATACCTGAAAAATAAATGTCTGTTGTTTATCAGCCACGTAGTCTACGGTATTCTTTCATAACAGCCCAAATGAACTAAGACAAAGGGTTTGGGGTTAGGATACAAACCATCTGTGAAAAGGTTTAGACCAACACTGGGCTTATATGTTCCGAGTGGACTTAGTTTCTATCCATGTCTAAATCCATATTGGAAAAGAAAGGCACAAATTCCAGGAAATGAAGCTAATGTGGCTAGTTCTCTAAACATGAAGCCTGTGAAAAAATGTATTTTTACCTTTTAAGACTTATTTCTTAATCTGCAAATAATGTACCCCAATTTAAAGATGCACAAAAAAACGGTGCAGATGGAAGAGTAAGGGAAAAATAAAAAGTAGGTGGAAAACAGAGGAAGAGAATGAATTTAGCTAAAGGTGGGCAGTTGATGTAGTTAAGAGTCTGATTAAACACTGAAAGTAAAGTGCCAAACTAAAAATAATCTGCAAACTTACACATTAACTGGGACAGTGAGTTAACCACACAACAAGTTGCGTGCAACTCAGGTCAAGTATCTTGTGTTGGCAAACTGGGAGGATGTATTCGAATATAACACAGTAATAGAATTGATCATTCTAGCTCCTAATCATAGAAGGTTACCTCTAAGGATTTCTGTTTTTGGAGATAGAGAAAAAGTGGGTGAGAAAGTCACTTTATGAGAGTCAGTGGTTATTTTATACCACAGGTTTTGAAATTCTGTCTCAAAACACACGATACTATTATTCACAACTGTTTTCAAAATATTCATTTCTCTTAACTGAATAAAAGTATTTGTCTACATGAAGAAAATGGAAAATAATTTTTTTACCTAAGGAATCAATGTTGAAGCCAAATGAAGGTGATAATGGATCCACACACAATCAAAACCGAATGAAACAACTATATAATATCACTTTCTCGTTTGGTTATCTTTAAACTTTACAGATGGTATAATCAATATGAGCACTGCAGCAATATCATCACTGGGTGTGATACATTAAAAGTAGAAATGTGCAGTAGCTATCACTGTGACATTCCAACTTTCTGGTAAATCTCCCTTAAAGATGTTCACCTTCAGCCTAATGATATATTTATGTGGATTCAAAATTCCTATGAGCATTAATAGAACCTTTGATGACTTAACAAATGGAAAAGCAGGATGTTAGGATGAGCTATGAGATGATATATTTAATTTATTCCAAAAACATATAACACTGCTTGCTGTAACTGTTCCAACTGGAGTAATTGGTTGCAATTAAAATAATGAGATATTCTAAATAATGATACATGCAATACAAATGCAGAGGGATATGTAATTTGTAATTCCTTTATCATTTTTATGCTGATACATTTCTTCCTAATTATAATAAGCTTCTGAGCTAATAGGAATACATTTTGTCCTCTGGACTATATTCTGGAGGAATCATTTCTCAACATTGCTAATGTGAAAACCACTTGACTGAACCTAAAATATATATAAACATGTAATTTGGAAAATAAACTTTGGGAAACTGTTGGGAGCTTTCTACAACCTGAAGACATGCTTACTCTCTGACTCAGCACTTCTGCATCTGGGCAAATATCCGATGTGTTTTTTTTTTTAATGTGTGTACATCAGGAGACATATGCAGGAAAACCTGTTACTAGTGTTTTCGGTGACCGAGCAATCCCACTTCGGGACACATACCCAGAGAAAACCATAATTCAAAAAGACACATGTACCCCAGTGCTCATAGCAGCACTATTTACAACAGCCAAGACATAGAAGCAACCGAAATACCCATCCACAGAGGAACGGATAAAGCAGGTGTGGTATGTGTATACAGTGGAATACTACTCAGCTGTAAAAAAGGAGTGAAATTGGGTCACTTGCAGAGACATGGATGGACCTGGAGACCGTCGTACAGAGTGAAGTTAAGTCAGAAAGAGAAAACCAAATATCGTATGCTAAGGCATATATGTGAAAATCTGGGAAAAAAATTTGTACAAACAATCTTATTGATAAAGCAGTAAGAGAGACACAGACACAGAGATCAAAGGGAATGGGCACGAAGGCAGAAAGGGGAGGAGAGTGGGATGAATCAGGAGTTTGGGATTGATACACACACACTTTTACCTATAAAATAGATAATTAGTGAGAACCACGTGTATAGTACAGGGAACTGTACGCAACTCCTTTTGGTCATCCAAATGGGAGAGAAATACAAAAAAAAACAGAGAAAGAGAGAGGATTTATGCATCAGTTTAGTTCAGTTCAGTCGCTCAGTCGTGTCCAACTCTTTGCGACCCCATGAATCGCAGCATGCCAGGNGACACACACACTTTTACCTATAAAATAGATAATTAGTGAGAACCAAGTGTATAGTACAGGGAACTGTACGCAACTCCTTTTGGTCATCCAAATGGGAGAGAAATACAAAAAAAAAACAGAGAGAGAGAGGATTTATGCATCAGTTCACTTCAGTTCCGTCGCTCAGTCGTGTCCAACTCTTTGCGACCCCATGAATCGCAGCATGCCAGGCCTCCCTGTTCATCACCATCTCTCAGAGTTCATTCAGACTCACGTCCATCGAGTCCGTGATGCCATCCAGCCATCTCATCCTCGGTCGTCCCCTTCTCCTCCTGCCCCCAATCCCTCCCAGCATCAGAGTCTTTTCCAACGAGTAAACGCTATATAAAACACTGTCTGTGGACACAGCACAAACAAAGGGAAAATGAGAGGCTACCCTGGTAGCTCAGACAGTAAAGAATCTGCTTATGATCTAGGAGACTCAGGTTTGATTCCTGGGTAGCGAAGATCTCTGGAGGAGAAAATGGCAACCTTCTCCAGTATTCTTGCCTGGAGCATCCCATGGACAGGGGAGCCTGGTGGGCTACAGTCCATGTGGTCGCGAAGAGTCAGACACGACTGAGCAACACTTTCACTATGACAATAAATGCTATGCTATCACGATAAAGGTTCTGTTTGAACACTCAGACGAGGACAAAGTTGAAGCCCTATAAGGGAGTCCACCATGAGAACTTGGACAGAGGAGGGGACACTAAAGGACCTTGGAAAAAACTGTGCAAGCATGTGGTACCACTGGAGCTGAGAAAATGTGTGCAGGACAGAAACGGTTTCATGAAAAGAGGATTTAAACTGAATTACAGCAGCTAAAAAAGGGTTTAAGAGGACTTCCCTGATGGTTCAGTGGTTACGAATCTGCCTTCCAGCGCAGGGGACATGCGTTCAATCCCTGGTTGAGTAACTAAGATCCCACATGTCTCAGGGCAATGAAGCCCGAGTTCCAACTATTGAACTTGCATGCCTCAACTACCGAAGCCCTCGCACCCTAGAGTCTGTGCTCTGCAACAAGAAGCCACTGCAATGAGAAGCCCACGGAACACAATGCTGGGCAGCCCTCACGCAGTAAAGATGACCTGGCACAGCCAAATAAGTAAATATTTAGGGCAGCCCTCTCTCTACCAAAAGAATCCGCCTGCAATGCAGGAGACCTGGGTTTGATCCCCGGGTCAGGAAGATCCCTTGGAGAAGGGGATAGGCTACCCACTCCAGTATTCTTGGGCTTCCCTGGTGGCTCAGCTGGTAAAGAATCTGCCTGCAATGCAGGAGACCTGGGTTTGATCCCCGGGTCAGGAAGATCCTTGGAGAAGGGGATAGGCTACTCAGTCCAGTATTCTTGGGCTTCCCTGGTGGCTCAGCTGGTAAACAATCCGCCTGCAATGCTGGAGACCTGAGTTCCATCCCTGGGTTAGGAAGATCCCCTGGAGAAGAGAAAGGCTCCCCACTCTGGTATTCTGGGTTGGAGAATTCCATGAGTTTTAAGATGCTTTTTAAAAATAAATTCCCAAATTTATTGAACCAAATAGAAGTGAAAAGTATAACATTAAAATATAAATACATCTCTGTTTTAGGGGTGTGTGTGTATCTGCAAGTGTATGTGTGTGTGAAAGAAAGGAATCTCCACTATTTGCAAAGCTTTTGAAAAAAGTCTCTCTCGTACAGCATGAGGAGTCTAATATTCCTGGTAGGTTTCCAGAGAGAAATCGAAGTTATGAAATAGGTGTCTTTATTTTCTGGAGCCGACAGAAATAAGTCAAGGGCAAGGTCATTCTTCCAAAGCCACCCCTTCCCCCCCACCATCGTCTCCACACCTTTCAAGTTCATCTTTCTTTTGCTTCAAGTCCACAGAGGCTACCTGATAGCTAAGGGTACCCCATTACCCGATTCACTGCCAGGTGGGTTGTTACCTCTGGTTTCCCGGGTGACCATGTCAAATGAAAGCCAGATGGCAGCTCAGTCTGCTGGAAGACATCGCAGAGGGGCCCTAAGAGGGCCTGCCTGACGATTATGCATTTGCTAAAGTCTCATCAACAGCATCTAACTTTCCTGCTAAAACACCACCTTGGAATAAAAATACTGTACAGTCAGCACGAGCTGTGTTAAGAACAGAGTCCTCCGGGTACACGGTGAAGCCCCAGACTGAACAACTGGTATTTACCTGATGCTATTTAACCATCTCATCCTCTGCCACCCTCTCTTTATTTTGCCTTCAGTGGTTAGACCGACTCAGTGGTCAGGACTCTGAGCAAACTCTAGCAGACAGTGAAGGTCAGGGGAGCCTGGTGTGCTGGAGTTCATGGGGGTCGCCAAGAATCTCACATGACTTAGTGACCGAACAATGATAGCAACACTTTCCTGGCACGTGTCTCCAAGTGCACGTGGCTACTGTCCTGGACAAACAGGACAACAGGCACTTCTCGGGGAGACACAGAGGACACCATGTCATCAGTGTGCAGGAATGATCAGGTCTACAGCAGCACTTGCTGGATTCAAAGAAGTGAAAAGTGAAAGTCGCTCAGTCGTGTCCGTCTCTTTGTGACCCCATGGAATTCTCCAGGCCAGAATATTGTAGTGGGTAGCTTTTCCCTTCTCCAGGGGATCTTCCCAACCCGGGAATCAAACTCAGGTCTCCCGCATTGCAGGCAGATTTTTTACCAGCTCAGCCACCAGGGAAGCCCAAGAATATTGGAGTGGTATTCTTTCCCTTCTCCAGGGGATCTTCCCAACCTGGGAATCGAACTCAGGTTTCCTGCATTGCAGGCAGATTCTTTACCAGCTGAGTCACCAGGGAAGCCCAAGAATCCTGGAGTGGGTAGCCTTTCCCTTCTCCAGGGGATCTTCCTGACCCAGGAATCAAACCGGGGTCTCCCGCACTGCAGGCAGATTCTTTACCAGGAGCTTGCAGGGGAGGCAAGGGCCATGCTTTGCTCCAGGACACGTGGAAAGGAAGCCTTGGTCCCTGACCGTGATGCTTAGATGAGCGTGAGGGTCCTGCCCTCGATTATGGAAGAGAGCCAGGGCAGAAACTCTCGCCCAGTCTGCAACCACCCAGTGTCATACTGATCACAAAACACCAGCGCTCTCGTACTTGGGACAGGACATTTTTCCCCAGCAGGCTTCTCACAGCTTTGGAGTTTCAGCACTGTTGTACACAAGTGATGTTCTAAAATAAGAAGCCACATGATATTTAATTGTATTGTAGAAATCCCAAAAGGCAAAGAAGGAAGTAAAAGGAGTCTATGATATCTTTCGGAGAAGGCAATGGCACCCCACTCTTGCCTGGAAAATCCCATGGATGGAGGAGCCTGGAGGGATGCAGTCCATGGGGTCGCTGAGGGTCGGACACGACTGAGCGACTTCACTTTCCCTTTTCCCTTTCATGTATTGGAGAAGGAAATGGCAACCCACTCCAGTGCTCTTGCCTGGAGAATCCCAGGGACAGGGGAGCCTGGTGGGCTGCGGTCTATGGGGTCACACAGAGTCGGACACGACTGAAGTGACTTAGCAGCAGCATGATATCTTTACCAGATATTTTGTTTTTTGTTGTTTAGTCTCTCAGTCCTGACCGACTCTCTGTGACCCCGCCAGATAGGAATACTGAAGTGGGTAACCATTCCCTTCTCCAGGGGACCTTCCCCACCCAGGGATCAAACCCAGGTCTCCCACATTGCAGGCAGATTCTTTACCGTCTGAGCCACCAGGGAAGCCCATATGCATGATCATTTATTAAGCCAGTACTCACTCACAGAAAAAATATATATATGAATAATTCTCATCAGCTCAACCCAGTGTCAATCAGGTCTATGATTAAGAGGAAGATTTCGTGCATGGGAAAATGGCAAGGCTTGTTTAGAAGTCCGGGGCAACTGACAGCAGCTTCATTTACAAAATACACAAACAGCTCATACAACTCAACAACAATAATAATGATAAAACCCAACAGAGAAGTTGGCAGAAAATCTCAACAGACGTTTCTCCAAAGAGGACACACAGATGGCCAATAGGTACATGCAAAGATGCCCAATATTGCTGTTTACGAGACGAGCAGATCAAAACTATAACGACATACCAGTCAGAATGGCCATCATTAACAAGTCTGCAAATAGCAAATGCTGGAGATGGTCTGGAGAAGAGAGAAGCCTCCTCCCTTGTTTGTGGGAATGGAAATTGGTGCAGCCGCTGTGGAAAGCACTGTGGCATTTCCTCCACAAATGAGACACAGAATTACCATGGCATCCGGCAGTTCCACTCCTGGGCATATATCCAGATAAATCTATGCTTCAGAAAGATACGTGCACCCCGATGTTCCTTTGTTGTTCTGTCACTCAGTCCTGTCCGACTCTGCGACCCCATGGACCGCAGCACGCCAGGCCTCCCTATCCTTCACCGTCCCCCAGAGTTCACTCAAACTCATGTCCACCGAGTCAGTGATGCCACCCAGCCATCTCGTCCTCCTTTGTCCCCTTCTCCTCCTGCCCTCAATCTTTCCCAGCATCAGGGTCTTTTCCAAAGAGTCAGCTCTTCCCATCAGGTGGCCAAAGGATTGGTGCTTCAGCATCAGTCCTTCCAGTGAATATTCAGGACTGATTTCCTTTAGGATGGACTGGTTGACCCCACTGTTGTCCATGGAACCCTCATGAGACCACCACGATATTGTAAAATAATTAGCCTCCAATTAAGGTAAATAAATTTATTTTTTTTTGAAAAAGAAGAGTCTTCTCCAACACCACAGTTCAAAAGCATCAACTCTTCTGCACTCAGCCTTCTTTATGGTCCAACTCACATCCGTAGAGACTACTGGAAAAACCGTACCTTCACCTTGACAGACCCTGGACGGGAAAGTGATGTCTGCTTTTTAATACGCTGTCTAGCTTTGTCATAGCTCGTCTTCCAAGGAGCAAGTGTCTTTTAATTCTGTGGCTGCAGTCATCATCCACATTGATTTTGGAGCCCAAGAAAATGAAATCTGACTCTGTTCCCACATTTTCCCCATCTATTTGTCATGACATGATGGGACCGGATGCCATGATCTTAGTTTTTTCAATTACGAGTTTTAAGCCAGCTTTTTCACTCTCCTATGTTCATAGTAGCGCTATTCACAACAGCCAAGACATGCAAGAAACCTAAATTTCAATTCACAAAGGAATGCATAAAGATGATGTGGTACATATACATATATATATATATATGTGTGTGTGTGTATATATATAGTTGAATACTTCTCAGCCACTATAGAGAACAGAATAATACCATTTGCAACAGATGGCTGGACCTAGGGATTATCATATTGAGTGAAGATGTCTCAGAGAGAGACAGATACCATATGATAACTTACAAGTGGAACCCAAAATATAACCTAAATATAAATATAGTTGAAAGTTTAAAATATATCCGAGAGAAAGACTCTGGATAACCCAAGACACTTGAGACTCTGGGAGATGAAGTACAAAGAACTCCAAGAAGAGACAATCCTGTTGATTCATGCGGTGCCTGTGTTCG
>SJYV01033181.1:0-16620 GCA_006410875.1 Neotragus pygmaeus
AGCTGGGCGCGGGCCTGGGAGCCGCCGCTGCAGGGGAGGGGGACGGGGGTGTCCACGAGGAGCTGTCATGTCGGGTGGGGATGGGGCTGCCCTGGGCAGGCAGGCGGCGAGGGGGAGTGTGGAGGCTGCCCGCAGGCCCTCCCGCCCCGCTGGCCCCAGCAGGCCTGTGGCCCCGAACCACGACTCCTCACGGCTTCCGGGCTCCGGGCGTTTCTCTGATGACAGGAGGGCAGCCGCGGGCCACGGAGGAAGGGGCACGGGCTCCGGGCTCCCCCTGAGGTGGCAGGGTCTGCCCAGTCACTCCTGTGCCCTGGCGTGGACCCTGGAGGCCCCGGCTCCGGCCCCACCCCGGCTCCCTGCAGCCTGCGTGAAACCCGGCGGGCCGGAAGCCTCTGCCCTTAGGGCTGGGCTAGAAAACGTGGCCCCCGGCCCTTGATGCTGTTGGTGTCGCCCTGAAGCCAGGGGCCCGGGGCTGCAGGGGGCACGTGGGGCCGGCTGCGGACCATGCTCTTGCGGCCCAACAGTCAAGGCAAACGTGTTCTCACCAGGAGAGCATCCGGGAGGCCTTGACGGGCCTTGGGCCCTCCCGGGATCCCGCAAGACGCCGCCAGGCTTCAGTGAGCCAACGCTCCTTCCCCGAGAGAAGAGAGCGCTGACGGGGGTCATGTGGCGGCTGGGAGCCCGGCTGTGTCTGCCCGGGTCGGGCACTCGGGTTCCTCAAGGGTGTAACTTGAAGAAGCTGATTTCCCTCAGGGCCAGGCGGTCGTGAGCACCCCGGAGCCCCAAGTACGTGTCGGAGGAGAGGCGGGCGCCGTCGCATCAGCGTGCCCGCTGCAGGCGCTCTTTGCACTATGTTGGGGGCACACGGCTATTTTGCCCCAAGTGACCCTGTCCTGGGTCGGTGTGGTGTGTTCTGTGTCTGGAACGTGTTAGGTCCTCAGAGCAGTGGGGGAGGGGAGGGTTTCACAGAGCAGGGGATGTGTGAAGGGGGCTCCAAGGAGGGGCGGACAGCCTGGGATGCCGCACCTGCAAAGACCCAGGGCCCTGGGGGCTAGCACAGGCTTGGGAGGCAGCCCAGAGCCCAGGCCTGAGGGGTCTTCCTCCCCGAGACCAGGCCTGCCTTGGCCACGTCCTGGGGCTTGGCCGGTGTGGACGGCGTCCTCTGGTGAGTCGGCCCTGGGCCCGTCCTGCAGGGAGTCTGGGCTGAGAGGCCATCCTCTCTTGAGGGGCAGGAGATCAGGGGGCCTGTGCCCCGTGCGTGGAAGGGATGAGGGCGCGGCCTCAGCCACTGTCCTGGGGCCGGCGCGTCTGCGCGTGTGTGGGCGCCAGGGCGCCGTGCCACCGAGAACTCCACGGAGGGAGGGGCCCCGGGGAGGGCCCCCTAGGCAGAGCCTGGGCCTGGGGCCGCCACGCCTTGAGGGTGTGGGCTGGGCACTGCCGGCCGGGGCGCCTCGGGGGTCTTGTAGGGCTCAGGCCCCAGATGTGTAGGGGCCACGGGTTCCAGGTCCAGGAGAAGGGGGCAGCCCATCTCGGGGCTCACAGGAGGCAGAGCGCCCCTCTGTGGGCCGGGCGCCCTGGGCAGGGAGCCCCTCGGCCGGCACTCCTCCGGGTCCTTGCCTTGCAGCAGCCGCACAGCTCCCGGCTCCACGCCAAGGACGAGGCCAGGCACCCCCTCCCGTCCAGACCCAGGGCCTGAGGGCAGGGCTGCTCCCACGGGCTCCCCTGCTGCCTCCGTCTGTTGGGGGGTTCACTCTATCAGGGGCCTCCCGCATGCCAGGGGCTGCTCCGCTGGGATGCTGGCCAGGGCCGGTCAGGTCCCGTGGCCTCTGAGAGGCTGAGCCTCACAGGCTGAGCTGGACTGCAGGGGACGGAGCAGATGGGGCTGGGGGACTCTAGAATTCTGCACTGGGGAGACTACTTTTGACTCAAATTACAGAGGGCCAGACAGCAAGGCTCGAGTTAAAGTTTGTCTCGGCGCACGACGAGGTGTCGGGAAGCAGCTCGGTGGCTCAGCAGAGCCTTCGGGGCCTGGCTCCAGCCCTCACTGCGCTCCACCCCTGGGGGAGCGGTCACTCGCTCCTCACCGTCACAGAGTGGCTGCTGCCGCCCCGCGTCCTGCACAGAGAGGAGGGGAAGACGGGGCAGCACCTGGTTTGCTTGGCAAGGACATCTGTAAAATCACTGTGCATCACAGGCAAGAAGGTCTGGGAAGGTGAGGGCCGAGGAAGCCCGNCTGCCGCCCCGCGTCCTGCACAGCGAGGAGGGGAAGACGGGGCAGCACCTGGTTTGCTTGGCAAGGACATCTGTAAAATCACTGTGCGTCACAGGCAAGAAGGTCTGGGAAGGTGAGGGCCGAGGAAGCCCGCCACCCTCCAAACAAGGCAGCTCACACCAGCCCATCGCCAGCCTGGGAAACCCCGATTTCTAGGAGCAGGCCCGGCCACAAGCCCCCAGAGCGCGGAGGCTTCTCCTTCCCTGGAGAGCCCAGCTCCTCCTCCGCAGGCAGGCAACAAATGCTAGATGATAGAATGTCAGTTTTTGCTCAGCGTGGGCTCCCAGATGCCGCGTTGGAAGCAGCGCTAGCTCACCCCGCGGGGCTTGGCAGAGACCCTCCCACTCCTCGTCTCTTAGAGGTGAAGGACCCTTCGGAGAAGCTGTCTTTCCTCCTGAAGCCCTGGACAGCCCTCCCCTCAGGAGAGGCCCTCCTGCTGGTGAAGCCGGCACTCAGAGGTGCTGCAGCCCCAGCCAGGGAATAAACTGCCCACGATGCACTTCAGCCATCAGGCCGCTTATTTTTTGTCTTGCTGGTCGGCAAGCGGTTCCGCTTGAGATTAAGGCGCTTGTGTGAACGGCTCTGTGTGACGAGCTCTCGTAACCCGTGCCAGCCAGGACCCCGCTGCACGTCACACCCTCCAGAAGGCGGGCTCTGCAGTGGGGCGCCCCCTGCCCTGCCCCGGAGCGGACACGGTGGGCGACCCCGCTCCCAGCAGCAGCGGCTCACCAGCCCAGCGTCCCTCCAGCTGTGTCAGGCTGGGTGGAGAATTGGAAGGAGCCTCTGCTCCGCCTCAGGACAGGAGGTGCCGGCTGGGACGGGCTGGGGCAGGCAGGCCCCTCCCTTGGGCCCTGGGCTGCTGCCCCCGCTGCAGACGGGCCCTGGAGATTGTTGGGGGCTGGGGGCCGGCCGTCTGTCCCGGGCGGGCTCTGTCCACGGACGGCCTCGTCTCGCCTCTGTCTCGGGGCATCCTCTCCTGAAACCAAGGCCAGACGTTCCGCCTGGTGCCTGGCCCTGCAGGCAGGGACAGTGGTGGCCCACGGCCCCTCCCCAGTGGGAACGGAGTGCCTGCCCGGTGCCCCTGGCCAGCCGGCGAGGGCGGCAAGGCCACGGAAGCAGGGGAGCGCTGAGCTCTGCAGAAGATGAAGGCAGGGCAGGCCAGGCTCGACTCAGCTGGTTAAAACTGGGCACAGGAATCTCCCAAGAGACCCTCCATGCAGCCAGCCCCTGGTCAGGCCCTCGGCCAGCTTCAGAAGAGACCCCAGGCCCAGGGCAGAGCACAGCCGTCAGCAGGGTGACAGGCCCAGGCTTTGAGTCTTCCCCGCTGAGGGAGTAGGCGCCCCGGCTGGGCTGTGACCTGAGGCGGGGTGGTCTCTGCCTGCAGCAGGGCACGGATGAGGCTGCTGCCTCTCCTGCCTCTGGGTCATCCTGGCGGGGCCAATGGGCGTGTGGGATGCTGGGCCCTGGGCAACGGACAGCAGACGGCGGCCTGAGGAAGGTGTGGCTGCTTCCTCCGCACGTAGGGCTGGAGGTGCCCGCCGGGGACCACAGGCCAAGCCCCGCCCCTGGGCAGCGGGGTGGGCATCCGTGAGGGGCTTCACTGCATGTCTTGCTTTGTAAGAATGCTCACCGTTTAACATGTCTCATCACAGTTAGCGTTTGATCTAACCTCTGTTCTCCTCACTTTAACCTGTTCACATGCTTTCTTGCTGTGTCACTTATTCAGTCTTAACGCACGGACTCGATTTTCTTCTGAATCCCTTCTGCAGTGTTCTGGAACCCATGTGCCCGCTGGAGACACCATTCAGGCTCTGGTTGTTGCCGTCAGGAGCAAAGCCACGTGTCTCCAGATCTGGCCAAGCAAGTTCTGTCTGGCCCCCACACACACCCACCTTCGGGTCTGTGGTTTCGATCTGGAGGATTGGTATTAAAGTCGATTTTTCTAAATGTATAAAAATATTTTATCTTTGCCTTCAATTTGATAAGAGGTATTTGTCCACATTTATTTTTTAGCATGGAAGTGGACCTTTTTTCCTCGCTTAAAAATTATAAGTGTTCATTGTAGGGAACTGAAATAACAAAAAGCATAAAGAGGTGATACAAAAAATTGAGACGCCACATCGCCTTCAGACTCACCCGTTAGAATCACTCATTACTTCCTTGAAATAATAGTATTTGAAAGTATTTTTTCAAGGAGAAATAAATCCCTTCAGACCCAGTTCAAGACTCTGCACAGCTCTTTACGCTGTTAGTTTATCAGAACTAGTCTGGGGATTGGCTGGCTGTTCCAAGCCTTGGGGAGAAGAGTGAGCCTTCCCTGGCGACGGTCATCTCTTGACATCAGCCCTCTGAGCAGTGCAGGTTTCAGGGGGTTTCCAATCTGCCTTGAAGACAGATTGAGGAGAAACTCGTCCTGTGGGTGACGTACAGACTTGACTCCGGTTTCAGGAACAGTTTGTAAATTGTTGCCCTCCGTCCTCCGCGCAGAAGCGGGAGCTGAAAGCGCCCGTGGGCGTGTTAGCGCTCAGACGGGACAGACCTCCTGCCCCTCCCGACATGTCCCCGGGCACACGGCGGCCCGCCAGCTGCCCGGTGGCGCCCTTTCCTCCAGCGCCCGTGGCTGCCAAGGTACCTCGTCTCGCCTTCCGCGTGTCTGACTGTGTCCTGTTGTGAACTCGTCCCGCGTTCCAGCAGCAGCCCCTGCCCAGCAGCGTCTGTGCGCGGGCTCAGCCGTGTCCGACTGTCTGCGACCCCATGGACTGGCCCGCCAGGCTCCTCTGTGCGTGGGATTGTCCAGGCAAGAGTGCTGGAGCGGGCTGCCGTTTGCAGCTCCAGGGGAGCCTCCCGACCCAGGGACTGAACCCGCGTCTTCTCTTTTGCACTGGCGGCGGTTCTTTACTTGCAGCCACCGCTCACATGTTAAAGGTCCCAGACAGCTGGCCGCCGCTTTCCTTTCTGGAGCCACTGCCCCAGGACACAGCACCTCCCACCCCGCTGGCACCGTGCCCCGTGCCCAGGCCTCTCCCCGCCCCCTCCTGCTGGGCCCGGGGGAACCTCCCGACAGCAGGCGCCCAGGCGAGCCGGCCTCATTCTGCCTTCGTGCACACCTGCCAGGTGGGCTGGGTGTAAAGCTGTGGGTTTTAAAGGACTTCCTCCCTGGGCTCCACAGCCTTGTGTCTGCTGCGGTTCTGAAGCTGCTGTTGGCCCACACGGCCCTCGCTCCCAGCTGCTTTTCCGTGACCCGTGCGCTTTTCTCTCTGGAGGCTCTCGGTTTCCTTTTCGACTTGACACTGTGAAGTTTCTCGCCCTCGCGACCTTGCCGTGGGTTGCCTTGGACCCCGCCCCGCTGTGGGTGCCTTGGGAGGGCTCCTCTGTCTCCTCGCTGACCCCCGCCCCCCGCCTGCGCTTCTGTTCCGTCGCCCCCAGTTGGGTGTCTCAGTCACCTTGCTCTCTCTGCTCCCGTTCTGTTTGCCCTCATGGAATTACAGCTTTGCGTTTTGCTCCCATTTTAGTGGGGCTGTGGAAGTGGTGTAGACAAGCATAGGCGTTCCATTCAGCCTGTGCAACCATAACTTGGTACCGTCAGCTGTTAGGACGACTGGCTTTAGGACACCCAGGATTAGCCCGGATGGGATGTGGAACACAGGGTAGTTGGAGCGAGTGTGCTGGGAAGACCAGTGCAGGCAGGCCTCGGAGGCAGCGTGGGGTCGGTTCCAGACAACTGCAGTAAAGGCAGCGTTGCAGTCTCCCAGTGCACACAGAGGTGTGTTCACACTACGACAGTCTGCTGAGTGTGCAGCAGTGTCTTGTCTAAAAAGACAGTGTCTATATCTGGGTTAAAAGCTGTAGGGCAGAAAATCATCGCCGCCTTCAGGGACGCAGTCTTTTTGCTGGTGGAGGGGCTGAGAGGTGAGAATCGCCAGAAGTGGCACGAGATGGAAGGGGGTAAATGCTGCCAGCAACACGGCGCTGACAGGGTTAGGGTTAGGGTGTCGGGTCAGGGTGTCAGGTTAGGGTTAGGGTGTCGGGTTAAGGTGTCGGGTTAGGGTGTTGGGTTAGGGTTAGGGTTAGGGTGTCTGGTTAGGAGATTGGGTTAGGCTCAGGGTGTCGGCTCAGGGTGTTGGGTTAGGGTGTCAGTTAGGGTTAGGGTTAGGGTGTTGGGTTAGGGTATTAGGTGAGGCTCGGTGTTGGCTCAGGGTGTTGGGTTAGGGTGTCGGATTAGGGTGGTAGGGTTAGGGTGTTGGGTCAGGGTGTCAGGTTAGGGTGTCAGTTAGGGTTAGGTTAGGGTGTTGGGTTAAGGTGTCGGGTTAGGGTATTAGGTGAGGCTCAAGGTGTTGGCTCAAGGTGTTGGCTCAGGGTGTTTGGTCAGGGTGTTGGGTTCGGATGTCGGGTTCGGGTGTTGGGTTAGGGTTAGGGTGTTGGGTCAGGGTGTTGGGTTAGGGTATTGGGTTAGGGTGTTGGGTTAGAGTTAGGGTTAGGGTTAAGGTATTGGGTTAGGCTCAGGTTTAGGGTTAGGGTGTCAGGGTGTCGGGTTAGGGTTAGGTTAGGGTTAGGGTGTCTGGTTAGGGTATTGGGTTAGGCTCAGGGTGTTGGGTCAGGGTGTTGGGTTAGGGTTAGGGTTAGGGTTACGATGTCGGGTCAGGGTATTGGGTTAGGCTCAGGGTTAGGGTTAGGGTGTCGGGTCAGGGTATTGAGTTAGGGTTAGGGTGTCAGGTTAAGGTGGGTGGGCATTTCTTTCTCCAGAGGACCTTCCCAGCCTAGGGATTGAACCCGGGTCTCCCACATTGTAGGAGGATGCTTTACCGTCTGAGCCACCGGGGAGTCACAAGCACCTCCACTGTAAGCAGAAGAGAGGAAATAATAAAGATCAGGATGGAAATTACTGAAATGAGGGGTGGGGATGNGGGGGAGTGGTCAGTGTGTCTCACCTGGGGCACCTCCCTAGGCCTTGGAGGCACAGCACCAGGCGTCCTTGAGAAGGGGTGGAGAAGGCCAGCTTCGCAGTGTACTCTGAGACCCCCAGCTCCACGTCATAGCTCCATGACCACAGAGAGGTTTCTAAACTTCTCCAGGACTCAGTTTCCTTATCTGTAAGACAGGAAGGTCAGACAGCTCACGAGCTGGTTCTGTGGCTGAGAAGTGGTCACGATGCCTGGCTCATGGGTGTGCGGCGGGGCTCAGCTGTCATCATCATCATGGAGGAATGTGGGATCGGGGGGCAGCTGCAGGATAGTCCCATTTTGCCAAGGGACTCAGTTGGGAATCTGCCAATCCGACTTGAGGTGTTCTTTCTTCACCGGTAATCTGATGGCATTGGGAAACCTCTTCTCTCTGTGGACCTCAGTTTCCCCATCTGTCAGCAAGACAGTAGCACTAACTGATGTGGGAGCCAGAAGGCCAGGGATTGGTGTTTATGGGCTGGAATTGTTGGGTGCACCTGCTGCTAAGGCCATAAAAACTGCCAGGGACCTGCAGCCAGAGCTGGCTCGGAGCAGGGCCCCTCAGGGGTCCAGCGAGGTCCCTCTGTAGTCCTGGAGCTCTGCTGACCGGCTGAGGGCTCCCAGCTGCGGCAGGGTCTGCAATCGCTCTCTCCGTACAGCCGATTGGTGGAGCGTGGGCCCGCTTGCAGCGCCTGGCAGGGACCGGTAAATTGAAAACATGACGTTTCCTGCCGGAGGCCAGCGCGGGGCTGGACTCAGTGTGGCCTTGGAAAGCTGGCCTCGCTCTCAGGAAGCCCTGCTCCCCACAGCACCGCCACAAAAACAGTGGAAAAGTGAAGCCTTTTCAAGTCTGTGTTTCCACTGTAAACAGGGGGTGAAAACTGGCCCCTTGCCTCCTGGCGCTGCTGGGCCCGCCTCCTCCACCCGGGACTGGCCTGCCCAGTTTTTGGAGGCACCTCAGCTGCCCCTCTGCCCCCAACAATGCCCCTCTGATCAGAGAAGCCCCATGCCCCTAATTCATGAAGCCTTCTGAGTTTAGTTCAAGCATACCAGGACCTAGCAGTCCTCAGCATCCATCCAGTGAGGCCAGTAGGGAAAAAACTCCAGTGCATGGAGAGGCACTGCTGCTGCTAAGTCACTTCAGTCGTGTCCGACTCTGTATGACCCCATAGACAGCAGCCCACCAGGCTCCCCCGTCCCTGGGATTCTCCAGGCAAGAACACTGGAGTGGGTTGCCATTTCCTTCTTCAATGCATGAAAGTGAAAAGTGAAAGTGAAGTCGCTCAGTCGTGTCTGAACCTCAGCGACCCCATGGACTGCAGCCTTCCAGGCTCCTCCATCCATGGGATTTTCCAGGCAAGAGTACTGGAGTGGGATGCCACTGCCTTCTCCAACGAAGAGGCACAGAGCTCACCCAAAGCCACACAACAAGTAAAGGGCAGCCCTGGTGCCCTCCTTCTCGCCTGAAGTAACTCCACGTGGGAGGCTCGCGTGGGTGAGGACATGTGCCTGCACTGAGTGTTAGTTGCTCAATTGTGTCCAACTCTTTACAACCCCACGGTGGGGTAGCTTGCCAGGCTCCTCTGTCCGTGAGATTCTCCAGGCAGGAATACTGGAGTGGATTGCCGTTCCCTTCTCCAGGGGATCTTCCTGACCCAGGAATCAAACCCACCTAAATCCAGCAAGAGTTTCTTTGACGTCCTTCACATAGAGAATGTAGCATCAGTAGCATTTAGTGGAAGTGGCTTATTGATTTTAAAGTCTATAATAGTGTCCTTTTTTTCCTTACTGTTAAAGTAATGCATGCTTGTTGTAGAAAGTCTGGAAGTCACAGAAAAGTTAGAAGAAGAAAAACAGAAACTGCCCATCGTCCTTCCAACCAGGAGTTATCCTGGTCAACATCCTGGTATATTACTTTCTGGTCACTGTATAATTTTCTGTCCTTCTCTTTTGGACTTACACCATGAGCAGTTTTCAGGGTCATTCGGTATTCCTAAAAAACGTGATTCCTGACGACCCTGAGGAGGGGCCCAGATGAGGGCCAGGGCAGCCCCTTCACAAGTCTGCTCAGCCCCAGCCTGGCATTCCCCCATCATGGGGACTCTGGGGGGTGGTCTCCCCCCTCGGTGGGGAGGAGAGGCCCCCTCACGCTGCAGTTCACAATGAAAGGTGGCCTGGCCTGGACACGCCAGGCTGAACAACCCAAGGGCCTCGAATCTGTGTGTGACTCTGGGCCTGTCTCCCCATTGCTCCAAAGGGCAGACTAGGCTTCACCTAGCCCTCGCGCCTGTCAGCCTGCTTTGTGGCCTGCTAGCCACAGGCACGGAGCTGCGTTCCTCCCGAGGGCCGGCTCGACGTCAAGTGCCTACTGTGCGCGGGGGTCAGTCAGCCTGGGCAACAGAAGGCCCTGTTCCTGCCATGTTCTCCCGACACCTGTGCCTCCCCCACGCCTGCCCGTTCGAACCCGCAAGCCCGTCNGGCGTGCTGCAATTCATGGAGTCACAAAGAGTCGGACACGACTGAGTGACTGAACTGAACTGAACTGAAACAAACTCTGCATAATCACTTTTTATGAATGGTACAAATATACAAATTAAAAAGGTAGAGATTGATGAAAAGAAATTGAAACAACAAAGTATACCTACCCCTTGCTGTCCATCTTTATTTTGGGCTTCCCTGGAGACTCAGATCGTACAGAATCCACACACATTGCAAGAGACCAAGGTTCGATACCTGGGTTAGGAAGATTCCCTGGAGTAGGGCATGGCAGCCCACTCCAGTACTCTTGCCTGTAGAATATCCATGGACTGAGGAGTCTGGCAGGCTATGGTCCATGGGCTTGCAAAGAGTCAGACATGACTGAGCAACTAAGAACATGGGATCTATAAGAAACCCACTCTAAATTCAAAGACATGAATAGATTAAAAGTAAAGGGACAGAGAAAACTATACAATGCTAATATGAGTGGTAAAAAAAAAAAAAAACCCGTACGCACTGAAACTATTTCTGGTAAAGCAGTATTCAGAACAAGAAAATCAGGAATAAAAATGGGCAGTACTAACAACCATTAACAAGATCTAACTGACATTTATAGAATATTTAATGACAGCTGGGAAGCACATTATTTTCAAATTCACATGGAACATACATCAAGACAGATTACAGTATAAGCCATAAAATGCACATCATCAAATTTAAAACAATACAAACAATACAGAGAATGCTCTCAGAATGTGATGAAAATAAACTAGAAATTGATAGCAAAAAGACAGCAGGAAAATCAAAGATTATATGCAGACTAAACAATAAACATCTAAATAACACATGGGCCAAAGAGAAACTCTAATGAGAAATTTTAAAATATTTTACAAAATGGAAACAGAATTACAACTTATCAGAAGTTGTGTGATTCAGCAAAATCAGTAAAGAGCTATATAGAGCACTGAGTGCCTATAACAAAGAAAACCTATAATTAATAACTTATGCTTCTATATTAGTAAACTTGTAAAAGAAAAGCAAAAAGCAGAGGAAGAATAAATCAAAGCGGAAACCAATGACACTGAAAAAAGGAAGGTAATGCAGAAAAATAATAAAACCCAAAGAAGCTTCTTTAAAGATACAAAATAAAAAGAAGATAAAATTCTCCCCAGGCTAAACAAGAAAAAAGAGAGAAAATACAAATTAAATTACTAATAGTAGAAATGAAGGAAAGGCCATTACTACTGATTCCATGGACATTAAAAGGATAATGAGTGAATATTTTAAACAACCCTGTGCCTACAAAAATGAAAGGTTCAATTGAGAAACTGCTTGAAGGTATAACTTAGCACCACTTTCACAAAGAAAAATACATACTCTGAATAGGTCTGTATCTATTAAAGAAATTTAAGCTACAACTAGTAAGCTTCCAATAAAGACAGTAACAGACCCAGAGGTTTCCACTGATGAATTCTAACAAAAATTCAAGAAAGGAATGATAACAATTCTCTACAATCTCTCCCAGAAAATAGAAGCAAAACGAACACCTCCTAATTCCTTTTCTGTGAACATCAAAATCAGATGAAGAAATTAAAAGAAAAAAACTGAACACAAATACCTCCCATAAACATAGAAGCAAAATCCCCACCAGAATATAAGAAAAGAAACCTAAAAATCCATAGAAGGAATTACATACTATATCTAAGGATGAATTTCAGAGGTGTAACATTTGAAAATCAGTAATCATAAATCATATTAACAATAGTCTAAGGAAGATAATCACAAGATCAGATCAACAGATGAAAAGAAAGAAATCATCTGACAAAATCCAACACCCATTCATCATCAAAATTCTCGGCAAACTAGATACTGACAGGCATTTCCAGAGCTTCACATACAACATCTGAAAAGAATACAGGTAAAACATCATACTTCACATTGAGAGGACAGATGCTGTCACCTTAAGGTGAGAAGCAAGGTGACGATATCCCTTATCGCCATGCCTATTCAACACGGTACTGAAAGGCCTAGCCAATGCAATGAGATAAGAGAAGGAAGCAAAAGATACAGATATTTGTAAGAGAAAAAGTGGAATTATAATCATCAATAAGAAAACTCCTGGCATTAATAACCCAGGAGTATAGGTTAAAAAGCTTAATATAGGATCAATACATAATTATTATATTAATAATGCTAATATATGAGTCAACTCTTTTACAATAAAGATATGGAACTTGCAATTAAAAACACCATTTACATTAGCACCAAAACACCTTAGAAATAATTCTTTGAAAAATATATATAAGATTTACATGAGAAAAACTCAAAAAATTAAAGAAGATCTAAATAAATAGACACGCCATGTTCATCGATAGGGAGATGCTATATTGTTGAGATGTCACTAATTTCCAACTTAGCCCAGACCCTTAATGCAATTCTGTTCAAAATTCAAGCAAGTTAGCTTGTCGATAGCAGTCAACCATTTAAATTTTAAGTCAAAATGAAATGATCCATAATACCCACTGAAGTCAATATGAAAGATCAAAGTCAGAGAATTGACATTACTGAATTTCAAAACTTACTTTAAAGCTACAATACTCAAGACGGTATGCTATTGACAGAATACTAGACAGATCAATGGCACAGAACAGAGAATCTAGAAACAGACACCCCGAACACTCAACCGACCTTTAACAAAGGCACAAAGGCAATTCAATGGAAAAGGACAGTCTTTTAAACTTACAGCCCTGGGATAACTAGACATCCATAGCTAAGAAAAATGAATCCACATACAAACTCTAAACCTTTCAAAATAATTAACTCAAAAGGAATCACAGACCTAAATGAAAAACTCACAATTTTAAAAAAATTGCAGGGACATCCCTGTCATGCCAGTGCTTAAGAGTCAACACTTCCACTGCTTGGGGAAGAGGTGTGATCGCTGGTCAGGGACAAAGATTTCACATGCCATATGAAATAGGCAAAAAAAATCTAGAAGATAACACCGGGGCAAAACTTGAGTTTGGTAATGAGATTTTAGGCACAACACCAAAAGCACAGTCCATGAAAGAAAATAATAAGTGGAACCTTGTTAATATTAAAAACTTCTATCTGCAAAACATACTATTAAGAGAATGAGAAAGAAAGGCCACAAAAGGGTAGTTACAAATCTATTTGCAGGGCAAGAATGGAGACACAGACCTAGAGAAAGGGTGTGTGGACACATCGGGGGAAGTAGACAGTGAGATGAATTGAGAGAGTGGCATGGACAAATATGCACTACCATGTGGACAACAGGCATGTGGGGAAGTTGCTGGGCGACACAAGGATCAGCTCTGTGACGACCGCGAGGGCTGAGGTCGGGGCTCGGAGGGAGGTTCATGAGGGAGGGGATATATGTATGCTGATCGCTGCTTCATACAAGAGAACCTGACACACCATTTAATTCTATTCTAATTAAAAATAATTGTTAAAAAATCTAGGAATTTAAAAACTAGAAAAAAAATCTGGAGAATTTCACACAGCCACTAGAGTTATATACAACAATGCAAATAAATAAAAGTCGGAAGTAATGAAAAGCAAAAGATCACAGTAACAATCTGATTCTCGAATTAAAAATCTTAGAAAACAGGACAGGAAATATTCAAACATATGAGACTTCAAAAATCTAGAAAAAAAAAAAAAAAACAAAGATCACGACAGCAAAATCATCCAGTTGGTCTGGAAGAATCTGCAATTACTTATACCAAGTAACAGAAAATACACCATAAACAAAAGCAACCATAGAAACAATTTACCTACAAAGAAACTTTAGAAAAATGTATACAGTCTTCATGGAGGCAACAAGAAGAATTTCCTGAGAGTCTTAGGAAAAAGAAGGCTCAAACAGAATAGTATGTTATGCATATTCAAGACGAACAAATATTGTAAGACTGTCAGTTTTCTGTAACTCCTTACAGATTTAGTACCACATTCAGAATAGCTGAGACCACAACGAAACGCGGTCTGCTGCTTTTTGTACCCAGAAGTAACCACGGAAATCTTATGGAAGGAATGAAGAAAACCATTAACAAAAGTGAAAACATAAAATTAAATAATCCCTGATGGACAGTCTCCACTGAACTTGACCCTATGTATGCCCAAGTGGGGGAGTACTTAAGAGGCTGGCACAGATGTGCAGCGTGCAAGGGAAGCAGACTACAGGATCAGCTGAAAGAGGCTTTAAACTTGAGTCCTGGATTCTTCCATTTTTCCCTGAGATCATGAATATCCACTGCTTCACTGAAGGAATCTGAGGCAGCACCTCTGAGGGCCCATGCCAGGACCATGGGGCACCAAAGTTTGGCTGGGATGTGGCAGTACGGCTCAGATCATGAAATACGCAGCACAAAGTTTGTTGGGTGTGCAGTGCTTAGTCACTCAGTTGTGTCCAACTCTTTGCGACCGCATGGACCATAGCCCTGGACAGACCAGGCTCCTCTGTCCAAGGAGAAACTACAGGCAAGAATACTAGAGTGGGTTGCCATGCCTTCCTCCAGGGGGTCTTCACAACCCCTGGATTGAACCCAGGTCTCCCGCACCACAGGCAGATTCTTTAATGCCTGAGCCACCAGGGAATGCTAGTGGATGAGAACTGGCCCTTTGAAATGATCACCTTAATAGGGACTAAAAGGGAAAAGTTAGTATCACAGTAATTGTACAAAACGACAGAACTTCATCTCAGAACTTTTGAGCAATGACCCTGCAGTCGACTGAGAGCCCACAGTGAGAACTGTCAGGCTAAGGAGCCCCTTCACTTACTCTTCTGGAATTGTAAGAGCATGGCTGGGGACAGGGGTGGACTGATACCAGAAAGGGAAGGATTTCCAGGCCCTGTCAGCAGTCACTATGAATGAAGCTTCTGAGTGAGATGTGAGGGGTTCCACACCACAGAAGACAGTCTCCCATCCTTCCCTCTCAGCTCATCTTACCTGTAGCAGCCATTTCCAGGAAGCCTCAGGTAGAAATGGTGAGATGAGACATATGTGCAGTTCATACCGGGAGACTCAGGGGTTCACATTTTCGATATGAGGCCTTGGCCTCGGATCAGCAGAGGGGACGTAGCCCGGCATCTACAGGGGTTAATGGAAGGCATGCAGAACGACAGAGCATCGCTTACTACAGGAGAGGGAGTCCAGAGAGCCCTCGCTGTTGGTCTCATGGGCTCCAGGATGGCTGTTAGGCTTGGGCTCCCCACTTCTTCCTGCTGGGGGTGCTGACACAAGTGAGAAGCACGGAGTGAGCCAGCTGACAGTTCAGGAGAGGGACGTCCCAGGACCCCTTAAAAGTCAAGGGAAAGTCTACCTGCCAATCCTGGGAGAAGCTCCCCGGAACCCTGCCTGTCCAGGTCCCGCCCCTGCTGTCGTCCTGGAGCCCAGATGCGCATGACCGGAAGTGACGTCCTCCTAGGCACGCTGAGGGAGTGACGCCATCCTTGACAGTGCCTCTATCTCTGAGAGCTGCCATTGACGGTGGCCAGAGGGAGCAGTCCCAAGTCTCATCGGGTGTCAAGATCGGACGCGACGTGAGTTACCAGTGCAGGGACACGTCTATGCACCTCGAATCCCTTTTCCCTCTGAAAAGAGGGGGCTGCACAGCCTCCGGCCACCCTAGCCCTGCACTCAGACCAGAGGATCCAGCCTAGCTCTTAGGCCCCAAGACCATTCTCTAACCCCTAGGGGTCTCGGGAAAGAATGCCTCGGTCAGACTCTGCTGGACCCCAGCTCTGCTAAGTAGAGGGAGAGCCACGGGCCCTGTGGAGTGAAGAAGGGACTCGGGGGACTGCGGGTCTCCATACACGAGAACGGCAGCCATGTGTAAACCCTCACTCATGGTGATTTGGCTGCAGATCATACGGTCACCCACTGGGCTGCTCTAAAGGCTGAGGGTCGAAGTCTCTCACTGCGACATGGGACGCAGGACAATCGAAGGAAGGACTTGGGTCTGAGGGGCTGGCAGCTGGTCGGTAGAGAGAGGATGTCAGAGTTCGGGAAGAGTCAGGATGAGGACCAGCTTCCCCGACAAACAGGTGCCTCAGGACCCTCCCCTGTGATCACCGCTTCCTCCCGGCCAAACACCGGGAAGTGGGGTGGCGGTCTGAGAGGGGAGCTTGGAGCCTGGTTGTGAAGGGACAGCCACGAGACAGCAGAAGGAAGGTGTTAGGATCCTTCAGTGGTGGGCTGAGTACGCCCCCATCTCCTCATCTGGGGTGACAGGGAAAGTGGCATCGTCAATTCCAGACAGGAGAGGGAACGGGCTGGGTGCAGCAGAGGAGGCGTTGGATATGGGGGTGTCTCGCACCAATTTTCATTCTGACTCTGAATGTCAGCTGAGAGGACTTGCCTCCCTTGCCAGGCCCCACGCCCCACCGCTCCTAAAGCCTAGGCAGGACTGTCTGCTGTACCCCAGGGCTCACTCTCCCTTGCTACTCAGAGGTCTCAGGGGACAGGCTGACCAGAACAGGAGCCATGTAGGTCCTAGAGCACAGGCCTCGAGGACCCCTCAGAGGCGGGTTCCATTCAAGCCAGAGAGGGCTCTCCTCGCTGAAGGTTCTCACAGCATGTCCTTGTCCCTCCTCCAGGTGCCCTTCTTGCCTGCTTTCCTTCATGCAGTCCCACCTGCGGTGCCTGACTTGCTGTCAGCATGCCTCGGAGGCACAAGAACAATTCCCATGCCTGCAGGAGACGCCACCAGGTCCAGGGGGACACTCACGAGGCCCAGGCCAGTGCTGCTGCAGCCCCAAAGGAGGAGTGTCTCTCCTCCCCCTCTTCTGCCCCTCAGGGTTCTCTCCCAAGCTCCCGTGCTACTAGCGATCACCCACCCGGAGCTTCAGGGAGCCATGGCCCCTAGCTCTCCTGATGCAGGGCCTTCCTGTGCAGGATCTGATGAAGG
>SJYV01033182.1:0-15706 GCA_006410875.1 Neotragus pygmaeus
AGATCCATCTCATCCCACAGCGCAGCAGGCATGCAGGTGCATATGCTCAGAGCCTTGAACCAGTACCCACATTATGGACAGGAAAACCCCCTGGTCCAAGAAAGAGCAAGGAAGGTCCCTTCTTTCTGTAGGTTGGTGCCCAAAAAGTCCTCCATGAGAAATCAAAAACCCAGATTTGCCCATGTGTTGGTAAGAAGCCCAAACTGACATGATCTGCACAGTTCTATAACACCAAGCTGAAAAGTTTGTGGTTGGGAGCAAGTGTGGTGTACAGGGTGGGGAGTGGGAATTTTTCAAGACATTTTCACAATAAAAAATTTTTTTACAAAACTCTTGAGAATACAGACCACTATGTTTAGAAACTTGGTGCAGAAGAACAAGCAACACCAAAGGCTAGAAGGACAGTAAAGACATTTTAAATGAATATGCTTAAAAAAAGATTAAAGATATAAATTAACAAATTAACATTTTAATAAAAGAACAAGATGTGAATAAAGGGGCATTTAGAGCAGCTGCAGTGTTGAGTGCATCCAGGTTCAAGAGACATATCAGTGAACCAGGAAGGCCTCAGAGAACCCCAGGGACCCCAGCCCTAGGGCCTCCCCAGCCCCAGAGGGGCAAAGTACATAGAAGAGAGGGGGCCAGTCCTAAAGGGAGGCTTGTTGCTAAGAAACAGGAAACAGAGATGAAACCTGACATGGCTGGAAGCACCTGGAGGCAGAAGAAGGACCGTGGGCAAATGTCCAGGAGCAAAGGCTGATGCTGATGCTGATGCTGAGATGCACCAGGCCAGGGAGGGCCAGGCACCATATCTGACCAGAGCCTGTCTCCTTACCCCAGGGAGAAAATAAAGCCATCCCGGCGGGGAGAGGGAGGAAAGCAGCATGGGGAGAACAGAGATTGGCTGAGTATTTACTCAAAGGGGCTAATTCAGAAGCAACAGACTACCTTAAATTGCCAAGTTTGTTATGTGCCATCGAGGGAGATGGGAACTGAGTTAACAAACATAAAGTTTCTACAGAAATACAGTTACTGTACTATCATGGCTGACTTTGCTTTTTATAACTCAAATTTTTACCTATTACCCCACACAAGAGGGCTTTTGCTGTTTCGCAATGAGAGGAATCTTGCCACCACGGGAATCACATCACCCTTGGATTTGTCATTTTACAAGGAAGATACTGGTCTCCTTGTAAATATTGTGCTGTCATGATACAAAGGACAGTGCCTTGCCAGGATGGGGACACAAATCTATACAAAAGATGTTCTCATTCCTTGCCCGCCTCCCCAACAGCAGGATGTGGGAGACACACACGCACCCTAACCCCCACTGCCTGTGGACATTGCAGCCGGGTTCTGGGCAGGCACAGCTTCACTGCAGAGGGACATGGTGGCATGGTGCTCATGTGGTCAGCCTTGAGACCCAGCGGTGCCAGGCTGTCTTTATTTTATTTTTTCATAAATTTATTCATTTTAACTGGAGGCTAATTACTTTACAATACTGTAGTGGTTTTGCCGTACATTGACATGAATAAGCCGCGGGTGTACATGTGTTCCCCATCCTGGAGTTCTGCTCTCTCTTTATGCTGAGGAATCCTGTGTCACAGTCTGCTAAGCTGAAGGTCAAGCTTCAGACCCTAGAGAATTCACACTGCAGAGCCCCTTATCGCCAGTTTTTCCCCAGTGCCACTTGCTCATCCCACCCCCACACCCATAGCTCTGCTGGTCCTAACTGGACCATCTCCTGTTTGTACATCTTTGTGCAAATAACCTCTTGAACCACAACCAGTAGGCCAGCACCTGATGCCTATGTGCTTCCTGGTTTGCTGAAAAACTCTGATAATCTTTCCGTTTTATCTGTGCCCTGTGCACCATGACGAATATTGCAGGTATTGGTTACTAGGGGTCCTGTAGAGTCACTGGAGAAAGAGGGGAACTCAGATGTAATTCACCTAAACCGGAAGTGCTTCGCCAGTGTGTCTATGAGCTGACTGTAAGACTGCTCGGTAGCAGCAGATGGGGTGAGCCCAGAGGATGCGCGAGCCCCGTTTTCTCCATGGACAGCCTCCCAGGTGGACCATGGTGCCATCATCCCCTCTCCACTTGCTGTCACCGGATTTCTTGACTAGGTAGAATGCAAGACTCACCCCTCGCTTTAATCCTGCCTGGTAGCCCATCTCTGTTCATAGCTGAACCCGTAAGAGGTGCCAACAAAGGAGAATAAGATGAACTCAGGGGCTTCTAATCTTTATTAGTAACATTTTCCTAAATAAACACTTTTTAAAATGTCATCATTGAAGCCTCAAAGAAAAAGAGAACTTTAAAATATGCCTGAAAGACATATAAGTAGATTTGAACAAATAGAAAGATACACGTGCTCTTGGAAAGTGTGTGTCAACGTCATAAAAATGTCACTTCTGCCCAAGATTATTCCCATTCTTGTTAAGTTTACTCTAAAATACTCATATTTTTGTGTGCTTCTTATGGCTTTTATTGATGATGGGAGGGTTTCTAATGCAAATTCGTATCAGAATAGAACTGGAGTCTCCCTTTCTCTTGAAGTTTCAATGATGATATTTTTAAAAGTCCCTATTTAGGAGAACTTCTCTACTCTAAAAACACCTATCAAGCATAAGACATACATTTGGAGAAAATATTTGCAAAAACACATGGCTGATATAGAACAGGTATCGAGAACATATAAATAACTCTCCAATCTCAACAGTAAGAAGCTAAACAATCCAATTTTTTAATTATTGGGAAAAAATATTTGAACAGATTCTTCACCGAAGAAGATATACAGATGGCAAATAAGACATGTAAAGATACTTCATAGTATTGGTTCTGTGAGAAATGAAATTAAAACCACAGTGAGGTACTATTTTATAACTGTCATAATGGCAAAAAGAGAGAGCATGAAAAAAAGTGGAAAGAAGGAAGTAAGGAAAGCAGGAGGGAGGAAGGGTGGGAGGAAAGAAGGAAGAAAAAAAAGTAAAAGAAATGTTGATAATGTGTTGATGAGGACGTAGGACATGTGGAGCCACTGGAACTGGAACTCTCTCACTTCCAGAAACTCTGGGAAAAGTCTAGAAGTCTCATAAAGTTAAAAACACATTAAAGAATCAACAATTTCACACCTAGCTATTTATCTAAGAGAAACAAAAATCTATGTCCATACAAAGGTTTTGTTCAAAATCATGCCAATGTCTAAATGCTAAATGGATTTTTTATATGTGTGGTATACCAATACAATGAAATATTACTCATCCATAAGCAGGAGCCATTAAAGGATGTGCTAATTTCTACAGCATGGATTAAGATACACTCTAATAAGTGAAAGAAGCCAGATCCAACACTCCACGACAAGTGAGTCCACCTCAACATTCTGGAAAAGGCTGAACATAGTGAGAGAAAGCAAGATTATCGGCTGCCAGGGGCTGAGAGTTGGAGGGGTGGATTGAATATATCGGAGGATGAGGAAACCTATCAGGTGAAGGAAGTGCTGTACAATTTGGTTGTCCTGTGGCTACATGACTATATACAGTCATGAAACCCTCATAGAACTCTGCCAGGGAGAATTTTACTGTGTATAAAATAAAATCCACTTAAAAACTGCAAACATTATCAAACAGAGAAAATAATTAATTGAATTTATCTTGGAAACAATTTCTATGATTTTTACATCCTCTGAAAATATATTCAAGGGTAAAAAGAACTGAATGAAATTTTAAATTTGGTATGCTTAATATCTGCAATAAAATTGGTATTTTAATTATGAAATTGTTTTATATACAGTGCAGGATAGCATAATAAGTAAATATATTAATATTATTAGGAACTAATATTGGAACAAAAGAGAAAGAAATATTAATATAAAATTAAAGAAATTAAAAATTTTATAGTTTTCATTTTTAATTGAAATTAATATGAATTTATAACTTATATTCTTTCTGGTGTTGTCTACCCAAAGATGGAGAAGGCAATGGCAACCCACTCCAGTACTTTTGCCTGGAGAATCCCATGGACGGAAGAGCCTGGTAGGCTGTAGCCCATGGAGTCGCTAAGAGTCAGACATGACTGAGCGACTTCACTTTCACTTTTCACTTTCATGCATTGGAGAAGGAAATGGCAACCCACTCCAGTGTTCTTGCCTGGAGAACCCCAGGGACGGGGGAGCCTGGTGGGCTGCCGTCTATGGGGTCACACAGAGTCGGACACGACTGACACGACTTAGCAGCAGCAGCAACTACCCAAAGAAGGTAGAAATAACGACACCCTGACAGAAATGAGCAGGGTCAGTGCTTAGCTATTGATTTCTAAAGATCATTCCACATTATGTAGTGATTTTCATAGTGATAGCTANGACTTAGCAGTAGCAGCAACTACCCAAAGAAGCTAGAAATAACGACACCCTGACAGAAATGAGCTGGGTCAGTGCTTAGCTATTGATTTCTAAAGATCATTCCACATTATGTAGTGATTTTCATAGTGATAGCTAATCCAGGGTCTGAGGCAAGGAAAATACAAGGGACAGTGTAGATTAAGAAACAACGAAATGTTCAAATACTAATGGCACCAAATCAAAGAAACATGGGAGCCTTCTTGGATTAACTTCTATTAACCAAATTTGGAACATCTGAATGTCAAAAAGAACAGTGACAGAAACGAATTATAATTGCTGAATTTTTTAATGAGCCTATAATGATATTGGAGAAGGAGCAAGATTGAGAAATAAGAAAATCTCCTTTTTGTAGAAGTATAACCAGCCAATATATGAAGAAGGAATAATAGAATTGGAAAAACTACCATTTTGCAATCACCAAGTAATAATTTTAACAGGCAAGAATTATCGATAGAACAAGACAATACAAGATGAAATTGAGCAAACACATCACTCATAGTCAAGTCAACAGTCCCCATAGACTGTTTACTAACCCTGAAAGGGTAAATGTACGTCACTATGAAGAGAGTACCCTGGTCTCTACTCTAACCAAGCGATCAAACGTAGGACCACTGGCAGTGGACGTACCTCCTGATGTAAAGCGTTAAGAAATTCATAACACCGACATAATGTTATTGCCAGAGCATTTGAATCAAATAATGAAAAATCATTCAGGTGAACTCACAAGGTTGAAGAGGCCATAAGAAGACTGGCCTGGAATCCTCAGAAAAGTCACCGTCGTGAAAAGAAAGAAGCAGAACTGGGAGGGACTTGTTCTAGATTCAAAGAGGCTGAAAATGCAGCCAAATGCAACACCTCAATCATTGAATTTTAGATCAGTAATTTAATAAATACAATAAAAGACATTCGGGAGATAATTGGGGGAATTTTAATGTGGACTTCATATTCAATTATATAAACTTATGATTAATGTGGAGATGTATGATAATGGTGCTGTGGTTATGTCCTAATGCTTAGGAAATGCATAATAAGGTCCACAGATGTGAAGTGGCATAGTGTCTGCTCCTTGTGTGTTAGTTTTTCAGTCTTGTTCCACTCTTTGCTACCCCACCGACTGTAGCCCGCCATGCTCCTCTGTCCATGGATTTCTCCTGGCAGGAATACTGGAGTGGGTAGCCATTCCCTTCTCCAGAAGATCTTCCTAATTTACAGATCAAACCCAGGTCTCCTGCATTTCAGGCAGATTCTTTACCATCCAAACCACCAGGGTCTGCTCCTTCTTGCAAATAATTCAATAAAAATACACAAATAAATAAATAAGTGTGAATAATGAATAAAGCTAGATGTAAGGTATATGTATCTCTTTATTTTAATAGTCTGTATCTTCTACATAATTTAGAAATTTTCAAAATAAAAAATTTGGAGGAAAAAAACCTGCCTCAATCAATGAAGCAAAGGCCTGAAGAGATTCATTTGCCACATATTGAACAATGTCTTCCATATTGTGGTTTGGAAAAAGAGGTTAGCTTCTGAAGTCACTGACCTGTGGAGGGCTTTGGTGCTGTTGGGAAAACCTGAGGCCCTGATTCCAGGCCAAGGGTTCCACTGCCCAAGGCCAGAGAAAGGCAGATTTTGCATTTTCCCAGCGGAGAATCTGGAAGATGCACTCAATACTGAACAGCAGAGGTCTGTGCTTCCCAGAATTTTGAGAAAAGGCACTGGGCCAAAAACTTATTAGTTTTCATTTTAGCTAAACCACTGGCAAAAATGGATGGTTCCCCTCAAATTCCTTGGGAATGGATGGAAAGTACAGGCTTCCTTGGAAACCTGCAGCAGGATTTCTGTGGGATTGCTTTGAGAAATGATTCTCATTAATTAGTTTAACAAACATAATTTGCCATCACTCATTTTTACCTATTCATTCACATCATATTTAGTCAAATTTAGAGACAAGAGGAAAAAAGTCTTGGTATGAAATTATACTTTTTTTTTTCCTTTGACAAACATTTGTGAAAGTATGTATTTTTTGTTTTCTGGGGTTTTTTCCCTCTTCTTTTAGATGTTTTATGGAGAGTTAGATGTTCTTCAAAGAATACTGTGGGGCGACAGAGCCCTGGCTGGACAGTGAGATGAAAAAGCAAGTTTTCCAATGAAACAAACGGAGAAAGTTCTCCAAACTGTGAGTATACCAAGGGCCCATTCCAAACAAAGATCTCAATCCACTCACACTGCTCCAATTGTAAGATGCCTTCAATGTTCAATTTTAATACAAGTCAAGCCAGACTTCTGGTTGCTCAATCTTTTTAACCAGGTGCCAAAAACTTGGCAAAATGTATGGAAATGGACTTCTCTTGTATGAATGACCACAAGAACTTTGATGCTTATGCCAAGTCAAAAGAATCTAGGTTGATTACCCTCTCTTCTGAAAGACCATCCCTTTTTTTGGTAAAGAGCATTCTTCTTGATTTATTCAGTTTGGAAGGACACCATGAACTTGGCACTCCAAACGTACTTATTAAAAATTCCTTCACTTTTTTATCAACCTTAAAAACCAAAAATTCTCACACAATAAATTAACTTTTGCAAATTTTTTTCCTGAAAAATAAATCTATTTTTAAGATAACTCAAATGTAATGTGTATTGGCATTTTCAGTGTACTGTTTCTTTTTAAAAAGCCACAAAATTAAAACAAGCCCTTTGATACTAGATTTCATAATTTGAAAAATAAGTTTGCCTTGTGCTTCCCAATCCACCTGAGGTTTCTTCTGACAAACTCTTGCACAATGTACTGCCTGTTATTCTTAAGACTTCTTTGTATATTATATGACTAGCTAGATATTCCAATGAAAATTCGTGTAAATACCTTGGTACATAACATTTTAATGAGTTACTATTAATACACATAGCACCTCATCCCCTTAGCATTCATTACACACATCTTGTCTTAATTCAACAGATTGCATTTTTTTCAGACTTTGAGCACTCGATTAATTTCTGAATCTCAGCTGACATTGTCCTGAAAGGGTGAAAGAATTAAGTACTTTGATGTCATTCCAGATAAGACAAGAACAGGTTTTAAAATATCTGTCTGACATGTGGGTTTGGAATTTAAGACATTTTATATATAAAATCCTTATGCAGCAACTGGGAAGTTAGTCATGCACCCAGACACTAGAAAAAATCTTGGTTTTTTGATACCTCTGCAAGGTAAATTTCATTGTTTCCTCATTAAAAATTATACAGGGTTGTTACATAGCACCTATTATCATCACGTGTAAAGCAAAAGCTGGAGGCATTGTTTATTGCAGGCATAGATACAGCCAACTAAACATGCTAAACCACTTAAAGCAGTTCATTGACACTGGCAAGGAGCAGCAATTTAGAAGAGCCAATGACGTAGGTTGTATATTGTACAGTTCTCAAGGTTTCTCTCACCCCATCCTCTACTTTTCTTTAGAACAGATTTCTACATTGAAAACATGTCAAGAATTGGAAGCAACAGTTTGGTCTTCTTTCCTCAGTTCAGTTCAGTCGCTCAGTCCTGTCTAAGTCTTTGGGACCTCATGGACCGCAGCACGCCAGGCTTTGCTGTCCATCACCAGCTCCTGGAGCTGGCTCAAACTCATGTCCATCACATCAGTTTGGTTACATGCCCATCTCAAAATGAACTTTTCAAATTTAACCAGTTCAACTTATTCAAAATGTGAAGGTCTATCCAACAATGATTACATATAGGTTTTGGTCACATCTTTTGAGCCTGAACAGTAAGCAGAAATCAAACTAAACATTTGCAAAGAGCAACTCTATCATCACCAAATTCCAATATGAAAAAATAGTGCTATATCATTCACATATTAGAAGACTCTTGAGAGTCCCTTGGACTGCAAGGAGATCCAACCAATCCATTCTGAAGGAGATCAGCCCTGGGATTTCTTTGGAAGGAATGATGCTAAAGCTGAAACTCCAGTACTCGGCCACCTCATGCAAAGAGTTGACTCATTGGAAAAGACTCAGATGCTGGGAGGGATTGGGGGCAGGAGGAGAAGGGGACGACAGAGGGTGAGATGGCTGGATGGCATCACTGACTCAATGGACGCCAGTCTGAGTGAACTCCGGGAGTTGGTGATGGACAGGGAGGCCTGGGGTGCTGCGATCCATGGGGTCACAAACAGTTGGACATGACTGAGCGACAGAAGTGAACTGAACTTGACAGCAAATGCTACTGTTAATTTTATGTTCTAAGTTAAAAAGTAAAATTCACAAGCACTCAATGAATAGATTTCCTTTAAAAGATAAGATAAGTCTTAGGATATGGAATTTAGCAGAGCAGAGCACTGCGTAATGTGATGATCATCATGTATCGTTACTTAATCACCAGATCTCACCGGGTAACATTTTGTCACATACTGGATGAGAACAAGACCAAACTGGATTTTGTCCTAACATTTATTGTTCTGTGACTTTGGGCAAGTTAATTAGCCTCCTTCTGGCTTAGTTTCCTCATCTGCAAAATGGAGATAATAATATCTTCTCTTAAGTGGACTATATGAAGATTCGAATGAGAAAATGGCTGTAGTATCATTAGCTTGGCTATCACAAAATGAACAATTTCTAGAAGACCTCTTCTAGATTAGTATTCAATTTGGTTCATATAACAAATATGTCAAATCATCTTAATTCATCCACAGACACTTCCTTGAGAAACCTTGATTTCTTTCTGACCTCATCTGACTCCTGTCTAGCCTGCTGATGCTTCTTCATTCCTAAGGAGAAAGGCAGTATTTGCATGCCAAGTGTTTTAGATTTGGAAGCTCATCATTTCTCCCATTAATCATGAGGCAGGAACCATGATTATTCCCATTTTATAGATGAAGAAACTGAGGCTAAGGACTTCTCTAAGATTACATAAGCAGTTAAGTATAGTAGGGGCAGCATTCAGATCTGTGAAATCTGACATTAGATAATAATCACCAATTTAAAATCTGCTTGGCCCTATGTTAAGTTATTTAAATTATGTGGTAAAGGAGAAAACAATACTTAGAATGTGAAGAAGAGGGACTGACTGCTGGGACTGAAACTAGGAAGTGAGGTTTGGAGTTCACATTTTAGCACCTGCAGGACAACAGAAGCATCTTGTGATTCAAGCATCTTGTGATTCTCTTGGCTGAGAATGGTAGTGAGGACATCTGTGCACATGACCCACATGGGAATCACTTTCCAAGTCTGCTGTTGATTCTACCTTCTTGTCCTGAAGTGAAAATCCAGATTCACATAGCTAATTTATTGTGCTGCAAATTAGAGATAGATTGTAATACGGAGAGGACCGTAAGATTAAACCTTTAGCATTTCTACTTCAACAAACAGAGCTATCTCGAGATTTTGGGCCAAATAGCAGAAACTGCTCCGGGTCTCATCACTGTGCAGTTTGCACTTGATGGACTGAGAAGTCCTAGTGCTTTGTCTTTATTAACTCATTTAATCTTCACAAGAATCCCAGATGAGGAAATTGAGGTGGGAGAACTTTGTACAACCTGCTTCACTGTGCAAAGTCCACAAATGGCAAGAGCAGGGTTGAAGCCAGTGATGTAACAGCACGGCCTCATCTCTCAGCCCCACTGATGTCGTGCCTGGAAAGGAAAACAGCCAGCACCTGTGATTCACTACACACACTCACACGCCATCACACTTTGCCTTCAACTCAAGGTTTGGAGTGCCTTTAGCTTTTAAAAAAAATGAAGGCAATTGTTTGCCAGGGACTGTGGGGAGAGGAGAATGGCGAGTCAGTGTTTAATGGAAGTGAGGCTTTAGTTTGAGAAGGTGACAAGTTCTGAAGATGGATGACCACTCTCCACCCAACAAGGTGAATGTACTTAATGCCACTGAGCTCTTCACTTGATTACAAATTGAGTATGCATTGAGCACGCATTACCATATGTAATATATATGCTATTGTTGTTCAGTCGCTCAGTTCTGTTTGACTCTGCAACCCCATGGACTGCAGCATGCCAGACTTCCTGGTCCTTCATTATCTCCCAGAGCATGGTCAAACTCATGTCTATTGAGTCAGTGATGCCAGCCAACCATCTTATCCTCTGTTGTCTCCTCCTCCTAGGTTCAATCTTTCCCAGCTTCAGAGTCTTTTCTAATGAGGCAGCTTTTTGCATCAGATCTGTTGGAGTTTCAGCTTCAGCATTAGTCTGTCTAGTGAATACTCAGGGTTGATTTCCTTTAGGATTGACTGGTTGGATCTCCTTGCAGTCCGAGGGACTCTCAAGAGTCTTCTCCAACACCACAGTTTGAAGGCATCAATTCTTTGTGCTCAGCCTTTTTTATTGTAAAGATCTCACATCCGTACATGACTACTGGAAAAACCACAGCTGTGACTATACAGACCTTTGTCAGCCAAGTAATATCTCTGCTTTTTAATATGCTGCTAGTTNAGTTTGAAGGCATCAATTCTTTGTGCTCAGCCTTTTTTATTGTAAAGATCTCACATCCGTACATGACTACTGGAAAAACCACAGCTGTGACTATACAGACCTTTGTCAGCCAAGTAATATCTCTGCTTTTTAATATGCTGCTAGTTTTTTCATAGCTTTTCTTCCAAGGAGCAAGTGTCTTTTAATTTCATGACAATCTAGAGGGATGGAATGGGGTGGGAGGAGGGAGGAAGGCTCAAGAGGGAGGAGACAAATGTGTACTTAGAGCTGATTCATGTTGATGTAATGACAGAAACCAACACAATATTGTAAAGCAATTACCCTCCAATTGAAGATTAATTAATTTAAAAATTATTATGATGGTATATTTTGTGTTATGTATAAATTTCATACATATGTCTTAAAAAAAAGCAGGAGCCAAAGGAGAAAACTTACAAGAGGGTAATCTAGCCAAAAGTGTCAATTGTGCCAAGGCTTCTTGGGCCATAGGAGGGATGACAAGTGAGCGACAGTTCCTGCTACACTGGGTATTGATAGGACTGGTTTTAAGAATGTGAATGTTTGCTATCTGCTCTTTCCCAAAGGGAATACAGGGCAAAGGTTTGTTAAACCTCTGGGAAACTAAGCAGGTTCTAATGAAAGAGGACTTATTTCAGTAGCTGAGAAGAGAGTTTTCATAGAAAAATGACGGTCATTGTCCAAAGTGGCTTTGGGACTGAGGTGGCCTTATCATCTCTCACTGTTGTTTTGGAGAAAAAGTGATGAATCTCTAATATTGTCCCTGCTTGTTCATTCAAAATTATAGAAGAAACTTCAAGTGAAAACAACTTTTCAAATTTAGAAGATCATTTTTGCCCACTAATTGAAAAGATAGTAAAAGAGAAGAAAACCTCTGGAAAGGACTAAAATGCAAATCTGTGGCACCCAGGCCTTTTGCCCATAAGGATCCCATCCCTCAAAGAATCAAATCCTTACCCTTGAAGATCGAGGTTTTCATGCCAACCAAGATAAATAAAACTACAATTTTTTTTTTTCAGAATGTCTGTTAGAAATATAATTCCAAATACCCGCTGGTTTTTAAAAAATCCAGTCTTAAAAATGTAAAATAAAATTTAATACCATGTTATTACTTACAGTTGTCATTGGCAAAGCTTCTAGCTGCCTTCTGAATTTTAAAGCACCACCCAGAATTGTTTTTCTTTCAAAAAAGTCTTTTTTCCCACAAGATTTTATGAAGATCTTTAAGTAGAATTGCATGCATGCAACCTTGTGAAGGGTATATTTTATTCACTTTTACTTCCAGTTTGATTTTTTAAATGCTAAATTTGTAAATTTCCAGAAAGAAAAAGCTGTGTATAGTGCAACACTTGCATTAGGCTGAAAGATTTACACTGTGTGTATTCGTGGGGCCCTGTGATCTGGCAATTATATCTAAACCCCTCATCCCTACTGGCTTCAACAGGAACTTTATCTTTGGAACATAAGTGCTGGAAAATCTTTTGTAATACTTTAGCTTTTATTGTGTAAGTCTGTTGATGGTGATAGAGATATTCAAGAAAGGGTGAAACAGGGTTTGCATTAACACTTTTTGCAAGACCTGCACTCTTTCTAGATGTTTCCTTGAACCTTCCTCTCATCTGTCTATTCAACACACACACTGAACATTGTTCATGGGCCAGACTGTTTCAGGCAACATCAAGACAAAGGGGAACAAAAACAAATTCGGTTCTAAGTCTGTGAAAAAGAGTTTTTAGTAAGGGGGTGAGGCCTGATGGTACTTTTAGGTAGGAGATTAGTTGTGAGAAGAGAGGGGTGGCCTCGCTAAAAAGAATGCAAGCTGATTCAAGGAAAGGTCTCGGATATGCTACAAAAATAATCACAGAGACTTTTCCAACTCCTGCACGCGCACCCCAGGCACACAGTGAATACAAACTAACCACAGGGGCTTCTCCAAGTAATCTTAGACAGCTAGGGGCCCATTAAGGGCTCATAAATATTCTACCTCTGATTATAACAGACTGAATTATGGGAAGACATAAACAATAGAGCTGGTTGTTATATAACTTGCAACTGTCAATTGGCCTCGAGCATATGCCCATATGTACTCCCTTCCATGGACTGGTGATAGGTACAAGCACTATTTTGCACAAGGCATAATGAAAAGTAGGAGACTGGAAGCATACAAAGGGGGAAGCCAAGAGAGGGGAAAAGGAGGAAGATGGCTCCTTTGGGGTCAGCCTACTCCCATGTGTTGTGAGTGTCTGTCTAATTGATCTGCTGCTTGAGCTGAACTGAGCTGTAACTTGTCTGTTGTTTTAAACCCTTTAGTCTGTCATCCCAAATTTTTGTTGCAGCAAGACAAGAACCAAGGAAGAGAAATAAATGGAACTGTCAGTGTCAATTAAACAATAATTCATGAAACTATGGATTACTTAATTATCATTTTAAATGCTCCAAAGAGAACTTGAGTGTGTTGTGAAAGTTTGAGTGGAGAATCCAGCGTTGTTGGAACGTTGAGGGGAAGCCTTCTTCAAGAAAGGAAGACATGTGCTCGGTATGTCCCGCAGGTCTATGTCAGAGCCCCCAGCTCTACCCTTGAGAAGGGCTGTTGGGCCTGTTCCCAACCACACTCAGGGTGTCCTGAACTGCAGAAGCCCTGGATGAAGCCCCTCAAGGTTGATTCTAAGATTCTTGTAGCTCTCTTCTCTGGGCCTTCCATCCCATAGTGGGGCTGTAGGCAAGTGTGTCCACCCGCCAGGTTTCAGAGGGACCAGGAGGGGCACAGTGTGAGTGTGCATGGACCTTGACATGCCCACAAGGATGCAAGGATGCTCACAAATCTTTTCATGGTGTGCAAAGGAACCAAGGATGGGGAAAGATGGAAACAACATCTAGGTCACCAGTCAGAAGCCAGAGTCATCTGCAAGTGGAACTCTGTATTGCTGACCCTGTTTGTAACACCAGTTGTCTCACTGTATCTCACTGTTGAATCCAGGGTAGACAAGGTGCAAGCAGGGAAGCTGGAAGAAAACTCAAGGAACCATAGAAACTGCAGGTGCATTTGTTCTCTCTGTGCTGGCGCAGCAGCCATAGCAGCAGACACACTGTGTTCTCGCCTCTCGTGGCTGGCCCAATGCATGATGAGCAGTAATGCCACAGCTTTCGGGGGGTGGAGCTCATACAACCGCACAGCACACAGTAACCCATGACCAAGCAAGCACCCCATGACATGCACGCACAGTGCTGTAAGGGATCTCACATCACCTCAAGGACTTTACATAGGCATTATTTACAAAACATGGGGCAACAGAGCCTGACCACACCATCTTGGCTAGTTTACTCTCTCCCCATGTTCTACACCTTCAGGATCTCTTGCCCCACACATTGTGCAGATTCTGCCCTCTGCAGCATCCTCCGAGGGCCCAACACCTCCATTTGAACCCAGATGCTGCAACAACAGTAGAGGCTACAACAAATAGTTACATCCTCAATGCACAGCAAAACCCAATGCCAGGTGTCACCTGGAATTCATGTTGCAGTCCTTGCCCTCACGGGGTTAGAAGAGCCACCCACCATATGTGGAGTGCCTTTATGTTCCATGGCCAAGTCCAGTCCACCATCTGTCTTTGTGAGATTGCAGGAAAGCCTCCACAGGGGCAACTCTACCCCGTAGGGTTTTTATTAAGGACCCACAAAAGTCCCACAGGTGCTGGGTGCAATTCAAGGAGGGTATCTTTTGCAGCATTCACAGTCCACCCACGTGATTACACTTTTCAAAATCTGAGGACACAGCCTTTACAATATACTGTCTACATCATAGAACAGCCTTTACAGAGTGGCGTCTCACATTCCGTCCCTCTACTTCTCCCAGTAAGGACTTGCCAAACTCCCACATGTGCCAGGCCCACGCCTGTGCCCCAGGGCGCAAGAGCCAAGCTGCCAAGGCTTCCCCTTGATTTTGCCAAAACTGCTTACCCCCGTCAACCAACACTCCCTGAGTGAACTCAGTCATGCTGGGGGCCCTTGAGGATGCCCCCTGGGTCACAGGCTGCTCAGGCTTCACTTTCTGCTGCACAACAGGCCTTGCTGCCCAGCAGGGACCCACAGTCTCATAATGTTCATCCTCGTCCTCACCTACCACCTCGCTGTCAGAGATGCTGTGTTCTTCAGGGCCGCGGGGTTCTTGCTCTAATGTCAGTCTACGTTGCTCTAGTTCTTCCAAGCATCTCTGCACGTTGTGCACTGGCACAGCATCACGGAGAGTACCATCCATAGTTGTCTTCAAGGCAATCAAGAAAATCCACCCCACCATGCCAGCAGCAGTCCGTGCCGCCTTGTTCGGCAAACGGGAGCTCACCACCCGTAGCATCTTTTCAATACTATCCAGTGGCCTGTCCACCACCTCCCAGTCTTCCACGGAGCCCGCACCGAGAGGATCGCAGCCACGTGGTAGCACATGCTATCTGGGGGCCACGGCTTCCTCCATGCGGTGGAGCCTCAGGCTCCCCTGCAGTGTGCCCTGCTGACGCCCGCTGCCTCACTGTGCCTCACCATGTACACTGTGCACACCCATGGTAGACAAGGTGAGAGCATGGAAGCTGGAAGAAAACTCAAGGAGCCATAGGAACTTCAGACGCATTTGCTCTCTCCGGGCTGGCGCAGCAGCCGTAGCAGCAGACACGCTGTATTCCCTCCTCTCGTGGCTGACCCAACGGACGCAGCCATGACGCAACCGTAATGCCCCGCTTTGGTGGATGGAGCTCATACATCCACACAGCACAAAGGAAACCATGGCCAAGCGAGAGCCTCGTGATGTGCATATGCAGCACTATAAGTGATCTCAGCTGTTCAGTTCAGTTCAGTT
>SJYV01033185.1:0-21704 GCA_006410875.1 Neotragus pygmaeus
TGTTCTCAGGATTTGGACTTAAGCCTCCTGCCTCTGGTTTTCAGTCTTATTCTTACAGTAGCCTCAAGAGTTCTCCATCTATACAGCACTGATGATAAAACATCTAGGTTAATAATGAAAAGTTTCTCTACAGTTAGGGACACCCAGAGAGGTACACAGAGTTACATGGAGAAAAGAAGAGGGAGGAAGGAAATAGAGGTGACCAGGAGGATAAAAGGGGAAATCATAACAAGAGAGACAGTTCTAGCCAGTAATCAGTTCCCTAAGTGTTCTCCACAGCCCAGAACACAGAAAGAGATTCACAGAATTGGGTAGAGAAGAGAAGGGGGAGGGAGGAGATAGAGGCCATCTGGTGGAGATAAAGGAGAGTCAAAAGGGGGAGAGAGCAATCAAGCCAGTAATCTCGCTCTCAAGTAAAAATGAGAACTAATTCATTTGAAAAGACCGTGATGCTGAAAAAGATTGAAGGGAGCAGAAGGGGATGATGAAGGATGACATGGTTGGATGGCATCACCAACTCGATTGACATGAGTTTTAGCATGCTCCGGGAATTGGTGATGAACAGGGAAGCCTGGCCTGCTGCAGTCCATGGGAATTGCAAAGAGTTAGACACAACTGAACAACTGAACTCAACTGAACAGTCTAGTAGGGAAGACACACGTATAAACAAAAGAATTGCAACATGACTCTGTATGACGTACAGAAGAATTCCAGAGCTGGAAGCCTTAGAAAATGCACTCCAGAGAGGGAACACCCGGACAAGGTTTTTGAAGGATGAAAGGAGACAAGCCAGGAGGAATAATACAAGCCAAGGTAACTTTTTAAACATCCCAGAAGAATCTTGCTGGAGCCTGAGATAAGATGGGGGTGGGATGCAATGACAAATGACACTTAAAAAGTAGGCAGGAAGCACATGCTATGTTGAAGACCTTGAACTACATGCTTTAGAAAAGTGACAGGCTACCAGGGAGACTCTAAACATTTTCATGTTTTAATTTTGTTGTTAGTATTGGTGTTCTTGTTTTTGTTTGTTCTCTGTAATGAAATGAAAGTGAAAAGTGAAAGCCCTTCAGTTGTATCCAACTCTTTGCTATCTGATGGACTATACAATCCATAGAATTCTCCAGGCCAGTATACTGGAGTGGGTAGCATTTCCCTTCTCCAGGGGATCTTCCCGACCCAAGAACTGAACACGGGGGTCTCCTGCATTGCAGGCAGATTCTTTACCATTGAAGTATCAGGGAAGCTCCCATGGTAATGAAATGACCGTGACTAAATTTTCAGTTTGGAAAGAACTTTGTGTTTGTGGACTATGTAAAGACAGTTGTGGGGCCACAGTGAGAGATCAGAGACAGGAAGACAAGATTTAGAGTCACTGAAATCATCTCAATGAGAGGTGATAAAAACTCAAATGAAGAAGTAGCATGGAGGTGCCAACAGCAGATTCAAGGGAATTTTATGATTCCCAGGTGGCACTAGTGGTAAGGAACTCATCTGCCAATGCAGGAGACCTAAAAGATGCAGGTTCAATCCTTGGGTCAGGAAGATGCCCTAGAGGAAGGCACAGCAACCTACTGTAGTATTCTTGCCCAGAGAATCCCATGGACAGAGGAGCTTGGTGGGCTATGATCCATAGCCTCGCCAAGAGTCAGACACAATGGAAGTGATTTAGCACAGCACATGACAGAATAGATTTGGTGAATATTTGGCTCTTGCAGATAGGGAAAGAAAAGGAACGATGGCCAGGATTCTGTTCCATGAGCCCCAGCTGAGTGGTGTTGCTATTGACCGAAGGTGGAGCAAGTTTGGGAGCAGTTGGGAGGAGACTAGTTCAGTTTAACCACACAGTCAGCCCTCTATATCTACAGGTTCCATATCTGCAGATTTAACCAAGTGTAGATTAACAATATGTGAAAAAAAAATCGAGAAACTTCCACAAAGCAAAACTTGAATTTGCCATACTTTGGTAATTATTTTCATAGAATTTACACTATACTTACAAGCATTTTCATAGCATTTACACTGCATTAGATATTGTTACTAATCTAGAGCTTATTTAAAGTACACAGGAGGATGTGCAAATCCTATGTCATTTGATATAAGGGACTTCAGCATCCTCAGATTTTGGTATCTGTGGGGGTCCTGGAGCCAATCCCCTGCATATATCAAATGATGACTGTACTAAGTTTGAGAAGTCTATGAAATAGAGATGTCATACAGATAGTTAGATATATGTGTCTGAAGTTCTCAGGATATTTCAGAACTAGGAACATATATTTGGGAATTATGTGTGTACATTACAGGTCACACTTTGGAATTACATAAAAATAACCAAGACAGATTTACGATGATCATGGAACATGGTCAAGAAAGGGGCAGTTCATTTAAGGTAAAAATAATGTTTAAGGTAGAAATTAAGGTCACTTAAGGTAAAAAATAACCTGAGTTAAAATAATAAGAGATAAAAGAACCAGGAGAATAAGAGACTGAGAAAGTTCAAAAGAGGTTAGAGATCAAGAAGGAGAGAATAAAGAGAAAAGAGATGCAAAATATTACAAAAGTAACAGAGAACTTGGTAATGAATCGACTCTTTCCTATCCCATTTCTCTTACATCCAGATATGATGCCATGTTTCAAGTTCAGGTGATTAGAAAAATAACAGTAAAATTAACAGAATTAGGAACACAGAAAGAATTAATAGCTTGGGAAGAAAGCAGATGAGTTTCAGTTGGGACATACTAATTCTGAAATGCAATCAGAACACTAATCTCTGAGAAAATCTCAGAAGAAAGATCAGATACGGAAGTTAATATTTGAAAATCATCTATATGAAGGTGTTAATAAAATCAGTGAAATTCTCATGGAAGAGAATATAAAAAGTGAAGAGAAAAAGAAGGTATGCAAAAGTAAAGAGGAAAAGAAGGTATGCAAATGGTCAATAAGCATATGAAAATGTGCTCAACATAGAGTCATTGGAGAAATGCAAATCAAAACACAAAGAGATATTACTTCATATCCAACTACAACAGTTATATTCAAAAAGACTGACAATATTAAGAGTCGGTGAGGATATGGAACAACATGGAACCCCCTCCCCCCACATTGCCAGTGGGAATGTAAAATGGTACAGTTGCTTTGGAGAAGCCAGGCAGTTTCTATGGAAAATAGTTTGGCAGTTCCTCAAAAAGTTAAATATAAAGTAGCCATACGACCCAGCAGTTCCACTCCTAGGTATCTATGCAAGAGAAATGAAAATGTATGTCCAACAAAAAATTTTACACAAATATTCATAGTAGCACCATTTATAATAGCCAAAAGGGGACAACTCAAGTGTCCACCAACTAGTGAATGAATTAAAAAAATCTGGAATAGCCATTCAGTGAAATATTATTTAGCTGTAAAAATACATTTTATTCTTAAAAATTGTTTTGTGAAAGACATTGTCAGAAGAATGAAAAGAGAAATTACAGACTAGGAGAAATATTTGCAATATAGCTTGGATAAAAGACTTGTACCTTAAATATACAAAGATTACTTAAAACTCCATAGAAAGAAAACAATCCAATTTAAGAATGGGCAAAGAATCTGAACACTTTACTAAAAAAAGACATATAGATGGCAAATAAGTATATGAAAAGATGCTCCACATCCTGTATAACTAAGGAATTACAAATTAAAACAATAATGAAATATTACTATGTATTATCTGTTGTTGTTATTCACTAATTTGTGCCTGACTCTTTGTGACTCCATGGGCTGCAGCATGCCTAGCTCCTCTGTCCTCCACTATCTCCTAGAGCTTGCTCGAACTCATATCCGTTTAGTCAGTGATGCCATCCAACCACCTCATCCTCCTGCCCTGCATACTTCCCAGCATCAGGGTCTTTACTATGAGTTGGTTCTTTGCATCAAGTGACTAAAGTATTGGAGCTTCAGCTGCAGCATCAGTCCTTCCAATGAATATTCAGGACTGATTTCCTTTAGGATTGACTGGTTGGATCTCCTTGCAGTCCAAGGGAGTCTCAAGAGTCTTCTCCAGTACCACAGTTCAAAAGCACCAATTCTTCAACATTCAGCCTTCTTCATGGTCCAACTCTCACATGCATACATGACTACTGGAAAAACCATAGCTTTGACTATGTACTATTAGGATGGCTAAAATTTAAACAACTGAGAACAGCAAATGTTAGGAAGTACATAGAGCAACTAGAACTCCCATTTATCACTGGTGGGAATACAATATGGAATAGCCAATTTGAAGGAGAATTTGGCATTTTCTTACAAAACCAAGCATACACTTACTATATGATCCAGCAATTATGCTCCTTGGTATTTATCCGAACATGTTGAAAACAGGTCCACACAAAAACCTCCACACAGATGTTTACAGCAGCTTTATTCATAATTTCCCAAACTTGGAAACAAGTAAGATGTCTTTCAGTTAGTGTATGGATAAATAAACTGTGGTCTACCCAGACAAATGAATATTCAGCTCAGTTGCTCAGTTGTGTCTGACTCTTTGCGATCCCATGGACTGCAGCAGGCTTCCCTGTCCATCACCAATTCTTGGAAGTTGCCCAAACTCATGTCTATCAAGTCAGTGATGCCATCCATACATCTCATCCTTTGTCATCACCTTCTTCTCCTGCCTTCAATCTTTCCCAACATCAGGGTCTTTTTCAATGAATCAATTCTTCACATCATGTGATCAAAGTTACCAGAGCTTCAGCTTCAGCATCAGTCCTTCCAATGAATATTCAGGACTGATTTCCTTTAGGGACTGACTGGTTTGATCTCCTTGCAGTCCAAGGGACTCTCAACAGTCTTCTCCAAAGGCACAGTTCAAAAGCTCAATTCTTCAGCAGTCAGCTTTCTTTATGGTCCATCTCTCACATCCATACATGAAAACTGGAAAAACCATAGCTTTGACTAGATGGACCTTTGTCGGCAAAGTAATGTCTCTGCTTTTTAATATGTTGTCTAGGTTTGTCATAGCTTTTTTTTTTTCCCAAGGAGCAAGCATCTTTTACTATTTAGTCCTAAAAGAGAAATGAGCTATCAAGGCATGAAACGACACGGAGGAACCTTAAATGCATATTACTAAGTAAGAGAAAACAATCTGAAAAGGCTACATACTGTATGATTCCAACTACATGACATTGTGGAAAAGATAAAACCATGGAAACAGTAAAAAAAAAAAAAATCAGTGGTTGCCAGAGGTTCTGGGGGAGAGAAGCACTGTACCAAAAACCCCCTGTGCTCCAACTACTCATCAAAACTTTTCCATATGATATTATAATCGTGGACACAATAGTGGCTCAGATGGTAAAGTGTCTGCCTGCAATTCAGAAGGCCCGGGTTCGATCCCTGGGTCAGGAAGACCCCCTGGAGAAGGAAATGGCAACCCATTCCAGTATTCTTGCCTGCAAAATTCCATGGATGGGGGAGTCTGGTAGGCTACAGTCCATGAGGTCAAAAAGAGTCCGACATGACTGAGCAACTTCACTTTATGTATTTGTGAGAACTGTACAACACACACTGGTGGGCTGCCGTCTATGGGGTCGCACAGAGTCAAACACAACTGAAGTGACTTAACAGCAGCAGCAGCAGTGATTTTGGAGCCCTCCAAAATAAAGTCAGCCACTGTTCCCACTGTCTCCCCATCTATTTGCCATGAAGTGAGGGGACCAGATGCCATGATCTTACTTTGCTGAATGTTGAGCTTTAAGCCAACTTTCTCACTCTCCTTTTTCACTTTCATCAAAAGACTCTTTAGTTCTTCTTCACTTTCTGCCATAAGGGTGGTGTCATTTGCATATCTGAGGTTATTGATATTTCTCTCAGCAATCTTGATTCCAGCTTGTGCTTCCTCCAGCCCAGCATTTCTCATGATGTACTCTGCATATAAATTAAATAAGCAGGGTGACTGCTTATAAATTAAATAAATAAACTCTGCTTATAAATTAAATAAACAGCCTTGACATACTCTTTTTCTTATTTAGAACCAGTCTGTTGTTACATGCCCAGTTCTAACTGTTGCTTCCTGACTTGCATACAGGTTTGTCAAGAGGCAGGTCAGGNTGCTTATAAATTAAATAAATAAACTCTGCTTATAAATTAAATAAACAGCCTTGACATACTCTTTTTCTTATTTAGAACCAGTCTGTTGTTACATGCCCAGTTCTAACTGTTGCTTCCTGACTTGCATACAGGTTTGTCAAGAGGCAGGTCAGGTGGTCTGGTATCCCCATCTCTCTCAGAATTTTCCACAGCTTATTGTGATCCACACAGTCAAAGGCTTTGGNGATGTACTCTGCATATAAGTTAAATAAGCAGGGTGACAATATGCAGCCTTTACGGATTCCTTTTCCTATTTGGAACCAGTATGTTGTTCCATTTCCAGTTCTAACTGTCACTTCCTGACTTGCATACAGATTTCTCAAGAGGCAGGTTAGCTGGTCTGGTATTCCCATCTCTGTCAGAATTTTCCACAGCTTATTGTGATCCACACAGTCAAAGGCTTTGGCATAGTCAATAAAGCAGAAATAGATGTTTTTCTGGAACTCTCTTGCTTTTTCCATGAGTCAATGGATGTTGGCAATTTGATCTCTGGTTCCTCTGCCTTTTCTAAAACCAGCTTGAACATCTGGAAGTTCATGGTTCACATTTTGTTGAAGCCTGGCTTGGAGAGTTTTGAGCATTACTTTACTAGCATGTGAGATGAGTGCAACTGTGCGGTAGTTTGAGCATTCTTTGGCATTGCCTTTCTTTGGGATTGGAATGAAAACTGACCTTTTCCAGTCCTGTGGCCACTGCTGAGTTTTCAAAATGTGCTTGCATATTGAGTGCAGCACTTTCACAGCATCATCTTTCAGGATTTGAAACAGCTCAACTGGAATTCCATCACCTCTACTAGCTTTGTTCATAGTGATGCTTTCTAAGGCCCACGTGACTTCACTTTCCAGCATTTCTGGCTCTAGGTGAGTGATCACACCATCGTGATTATCTTGGTCATGAAGATCTCTTTTGTACAGTTTTTCTGTGTATTCTTGGCACCTCTTCTTAATATCTTCTGCTTCTGTTAGGTCCATACCATTTCTGTCTTTTATTGAGCCCATCTTTTGCATGAAATGTTCCCTTGATGTCTCTAATTTTCTTGAAGAGATCTCTACTCTTTCCCTTTCTGTTCTTTTCCTCTATTTCTTTGCATTGATGGCTGAAGAAGGCTTTCTTATCTCTTCTTGCTATTCTTTGGAACTCTGCATTCAGATGCTTGTGTCTTTCCTTTTCTCCTTTGCTTTTCACCTCTCTTCTTTTCACAGCTATTTTTAAGGCCTCTCCAGACAGCCATTTTGCTTTTTTGCAAAGACCATGGGGATGGTCTTGATCCCTGTCTCCTGTACAATGTCATGAACCTCATCCCATAGCTCATCAGGCACTCTACCTATCAGATCTAGGCCCTTAAATCTATTTCTCACTTCCACTGTATAATCATAAGGGATTTGATTTAGGTCATACCTGAATGGTGTAGCAGTTTTCCCTACTTTCTTCAATTTGAGTCTGAATTTGGTAATAAGGAGTTCATGATCTGAGCCACAGTCAGCTCCTGGTGTTGTTTTTGTTGACTGTATAGAGCTTCTCCATCTTTGGCTGCAAAAAATATAATCAACCTACTTAACCTAAATTTATAGTTTTGTCACACTAGTGTTTCTTAATGAAACTTTTTAAGATAGTTGTGGTTCACATGCACCTGTAGGAAACAATACAGAGATACCTTGTAATCTCTGTTCATTTCCCCCAATAATGATATCTTGAAACATCTGACAACCAGGATATTGACATTGATACCATCAAGATAAAAACATTTCATCACTGTTACAATCCTTCTGGTTGGCCTTCTATAGACATAATAACTCTCCTATAATCCTCTCCTCCTCTTCAGCCCTATACTTGTGCTTGCAACTCCATTGGCTGAAGCCTGCCCAGCTCCTCTGTACATGGGGATTCTCCAGGCAAGAATACTGGAGTGGGTAGCCTTTCCCTTCTCCAAGAAATGAAAGTGAAAGTCACTCAGTCCTGCCCTATTCTTTGTGACCCCATGGGCTAAACAGTCCATGTAGTTCTCCAGGCCAGAATACTGGAGTGGGTAGCTTTTTCCTTTCTCCAGCAGATCATTCCAATCCAGGAATCAAACCAGGGGCTCTTGCATTGCAGGTGGATTCTTTATCACCTGAGCTATCAGTTAAGGCCCACTTTAGCCCTAGTAATTACTAATCTGTCTTCCATTTCTTTGATATTGTCATTTCAAAATATTACATGCAGGGAATCATCTATTATGCAACCTTTTAGGATTGGATTTTTTTTTGCTTGGTTATAATTCTCTGGAGATACATCTAAGATGTATATAGAGTTTTTCTTTTAATTGCTGAGTAGCATTTCAGGGTATAGCTGTACCACAGTTTGCTCAATCATTTACTCATTGAATGGCATCTAGATTCTTTCTAGCTTTTGCCATTATATATTAAAACAAACAAATAAACAAAAACCCTACTACAAACATTGTGTGTACAGATTTTTTGTGCAAACCTAAGTTTTAACTTTTCTGGGATAAATGCCTAGTAGTGAATTGATAGGAGGTATGATAAAATGAATTTTTAGCTTTTNCTTTTGCCATTATATATTAAAACAAACAAATAAACAAAAACCCTACTACAAACATTGTGTGTACAGATTTTTTGTGCAAACCTAAGTTTTAACTTTTCTGGGATAAATGCCTAGTAGTGAATTGATAGGAGGTATGATAAAATGAATTTTTAGCTTTTAAGAAAGAGCCAAATGCTTTTTCCTTAATGGCTATACCATTTCACATTCCCACCAGTAATGTAAGAGTGATCCAATCTCTGCATGGTCAATAGAATTTGATGTTTTCACCAAATAATTTTTATTCATTCTGATATATGTATGATATCTCATTGTAGTTTTAATTACAATTTTCCAAATGACCAGTGATGGTGAACTTCTTTTAATTTGTTCATATGCCATACATACATCCTCTTTGGTGAAATGTCTCTTCATGTCTTTTGCCCGATTTCTAATTCGATTATTTTCTTAGAAATGAGCTTTGAGAGTTCTTTATATATTCCAAATATTAGCATTTTGCTGCATATATTTTATCCTACTCTGTAGTTTGTCTTTTTTATCGCTTTCAAAGGATCATTCTCAGAGAAAAAATTTTTGGTTTTGATTAAGTCCAATTCATCAGTTTTTCCTTGTATATATTGCACTTTTGTTGTCAAGTCTAAAAATTCTTTGCCTAGCCCAAAATCTTAAATATTTTGTCCTTTTCTTTCCTAACAGTTTTATAGTCTGATATTTTACACTTAAAGAAACGAGGCGCCGGTCTATGTTCGATGCAGGATGCAGGATGCTTGAGGCTGGTGTACGGGGATGATCCAGAGAGACGTTGTGGGGTGGGAGGTGGGAGGGGGATTCAGGATTGGGAGCTTGTGTACANTCCCGGTCACGCAGAGTGGAGTCAGTTGTGCATGTAAAGTGCCGGCCAGGCATCCTGGGTCATGACTACGGTCCGTGTCGAAACACAGGGCACTAATTCTCAGCCACTTTTCCGGCTCTGGTTCCTGTCTTCCTCAGCGCAGCTTCGCGCCTCCAGGCTTAAATGGCTCCTGTTTAGGAAAGTCCTGGTTGAGGAACTCCCCGGGCAGTTTTCAGCTGTGGTCTTCGGACTCCGGATGAGCTGCAAGTGATTGCACATCATTCATTCCCCGCTGAGGTCGAAGGCTGAGGGCGGCCAATGAACTCACTGGCATTACCCTGGAATTTTCTCTTTTTCGTAATTTTTCTTTTGGCTGCGTTGCATCTCTGTGGCTGTGCAGGCTCCCCTCTGCTGCCGTGCGCAGGATTCTTGCTGTGGTGGCTTCTCCTGTGGCAGGGCACAGGCTCTGGAACTTGCAGCCTTTGGGATCTGCGGGGCTCAGGCTTAGCTGCTCTACAGCCTGCGGAATCTTTCCAGACCAAGGGTCAAGCCCACACGCCCTGCCCTGGCAAGCAGATTCTCAGCCACTGGACCACCAGGGAAGTCCCACCCTGAAATCTTCTGAACGTTGGAGACGGAAGGGAAATTGGGATCTTCACCCTGTTGTGCTTCTGGGCGTCAGGCCCGTGTGTGTGAATGTGTTCACAGGTCAGGGTGCGGGAATGTGGAGAATTACTGCTCCGCCGGGAAACGCGAGGTCTCTTTATCAGTGGGTGCTCTGGGTGACCAGCCAGGGGGGCCACGGTGCCCCAGGCGGATGTGTCTCAAGGTTTCTGGAAAGTCAGACTTTCTACGGGTAGACACAGCTCCCTGGAAATGAGGACTGTTTTCTTCCCAGAGGTGAGGTGGTGTTTCTGAAGAAATGTCTTCCTTAGCTCTAAGTAACAAGGGAACTAACCTCCACTCTCCACTTTGACTTCACCGAGTTTCAGAGGAGGAAGGGACTTAAGCTCATCGGGACTTGAGCTCACCAGCATTAGCACACTTACCCCTGAACACACACAGTGGTCACACAGTGATTTACACAGCACTTTGGGGGGGCTTCCCTCATCCTCAGTAAAGAATCCACCTGCAACGCAAGAGACCCCGGTTCGACCCCTGGGTTGGGAAGATCCCCTGGAAAAGGGAAAGGCTACCTACTCCAGTATTCTGGGCTGGAGAATTCCATGGACTATACAGTCCATGGGGTCACAAAGAGTCAGACACGACCGAGTGACTTTCACTTTTTCACTTTGCAGAGCTCAGGGAGGGGATAGCTCTATATTTGTTTTAAAGCATATTCAAACACATGTCGATGTCAGGACTTCTCAGCTTCATCACTGTGGACTTCATAACCTGGATCACCCTCTGCTGTGAGGACCGTTCTGTGCACTGTAGGATATTAAGTAGCATCCCTGGCTTCTACCTACTAGACGTTAGTCCTCTCACTCCCCAACATGGCGCCAGACATTTACAAAGGCCTCTGGGGGTCAAAGTCATGCCCAGTTGAGGACTGACATGTATCTGTGACAAACCTAGACAGGGTATTAAAAGCAGAGGCGTCACTTTGCCGACAAATGTCCATCTAGTCGAAGCTATGGTTTTTCCAGTGGTCATGTACAGAGGTGAGAGTTGGACCATAAAGAAGGCTGAGCACCAGAGAATTGATGCTTTCAAACTGTGGTGCTGGAGAAGACTCTTGAGAACCCCTTGGACTGCAGGGAGATCCTACCAGTCAATTCTCAAGGAAATCCACCTTGAAGACCGATGCCGGACTGGAAGCTCCAATCCTTTGGCCACCGATGTGAAGGGGCGCCTCACTGGGAAAGACTCTGATGCTGGGAAAGATTGAGGACAAGAGGGGAAGGGGGTGACAGAGGATGAGATGGTCGGATGGCATCACCAACTCAGTTGACATGAGTTTGAGAAAACTCTGGGAGATAGTGAAGGAGAGGGAAGCCTGTAGCCCATGGGGTTTCAAAGAGTCAGACACAACCGAGCAACTAAACGACAAAAATGTATCTATAATCCCATAGACACTATTGCTTGGGATAAAAGCTAAGAGAGAAAAGTGAGCCAAATTAAAGAAAAATATTAGGTTAAAACAAATAGTAGAGAGAATACAGGTGATCATGATGTTGCCAAAAAAAAAAAAGTTTAGGAAACGCTAGTTTGGCATCAAATTCACATTCACAAATGAGGATAACTGACACCCAGAACACGGACTAGAATCACCCAGGCTTCGTCTGTGTGTTAATCTCATGAAAGTAACACAGGAAAGCACAGCACACGGCAATAACAATGATCCGTAATCTGCTGTGTGACAGCGTTTTACACGTCGCAACTCGTTTAATATTTATGCCAATGCTGTGACATAAGAATTATTATCATTCCCATTTACAGAAAAAGATAGGAAAATTTGTTAAGTCTATGTTGGGGAAAGGAAGATGATAAGTAACTTGGCGGAGCTGTGGGCAGAGTGTGTGATTTCTCACTTACGCTTTCATGCCACGATGGTGGTGCTTTAGAGGCTCAGTCGTGTCTGACTCTTGCAACCCCATGGACTGTAGCCCGCCAGGCTCATATGTCCATGGGATTCCCCAGGCAAGAATACTGGAATGGCTTCTTGCCACTTCCTTCTCCAGGGGATCCTCCCAACCCAGGAATTGAACCCAGGTCTCCTGCATTGCAGGCAGATTCGTTATGGACTGAACTAAGAGGGAAACCCCCTTTCATGCCATAACTTAAAATATTTTTCTTGGAAATTCCCTGGTGGTCCAGTGGTGAGGACTCTGCTTTCACTCCAATGACCCAGGTTCAATCCCTGGATGGGGAACTAAGATCCTGCAAGCTGGGAAATTCAGCCAAAAAAAAAAAAAAATTCTCTTAATGCCCACTATGTTCCAAGTTGTTGTTCAGTCACACAATCACATCCAACTCTCTGCGACCCTATGGATTACAGCAAGCCAGGCTCCCCTGTCCTTCACTATCTCAGAGTTTGTTCAAACTCTTGTCCACTGAGTCGGTGATATCATCCAACCGTCTTATCCTGAGATGCCCCCTTCTGCTTCCAGTCTTTCCCAGCATCAGGGTATTTTCCAATGAGGCAACTCTTTGCATCAGGTGGCCAAAGTATTGGAGCTTCAGCATCAGTCCTTCCAATGAATATTCAGGGCCGATTTCCTTTAGGATTGACTGGTTTGATCTCCTTGCAGTCCAAAGGACTCTTAAGAGGTTCCAAGTGACATGCCACATCTGAGCCAGCATCACCACTTAACTCATATCACTATTATCATTCATCATTATTGCCATGGGTTTGTGTGCAGACCCCAGTTCAATTCATGGTCAGGAAGATCCACTGGAGAAGGGATTGGCTATCCACTCCAGTATCCTTGGGTTTCCATTGTGGCTCAGCTAGTAAAGAACCCGCCTGCAATGAGGGAGACCTGGATTTGGTCCCTGGGTTGGAAAGATCCCCTGGAGAAGGGAACGGCTACCCACTCCAGTATTCTGGCCTGGAGAATTCCATGGACAGTCCATAGGGTCACAAAGAGTCAGACACGACTGAGCAACTTTCACTTCACTCGCTGCATTAGCAGAGGCAGGCTGTAGCTGCTATTTCTGAATATTATTCACACCAAACTAGAGAATTCGTTTTTTCAATTGGGCTTCCAGATGTTTTTCGCTGTCAAAGAGAAGCAGGAATGTTCTAAGTTAGAAATGCTTTAGGTGCTTTAGGAGGCAAATAAAATACAATTTTTATGTAGAGTGGTTTAAGTAACTCAAGGCTTTCTCGTCTCACCATCATGGCACCCAGAAGCGGGTGCCGATGGCGTTGTGCCGACGGGCAATGGTGTTAGAAGGCGTCTCTGTGAGCCCTCGGTCATCTCACAGCTGCAGGATGGCTGCTGTCACCAGGCAGATGGGGTGAGGAGTGGAATGACTGTGCCGATCGCCCGGGCCCCTCTTCTCTGGGGCGGCAAGTCTTTCCCAGAGACCCAGCAGAAAGTCCGCAAGAGCCTCCTCAGCCAGAGCTTCATGTCTATGTCCCTCACGGAAGCGCAATGCTGCCTCGTGAGTGTTAGCTGGGCACGTGGCCACAGAGAAGAAAGCCGGAATCTTATCAGCAGGAGGAAGAGGGAAATGGACACTGAGTAGGTGACCAACAGCATCTGTCCCGAGGACCATCCTGGGGGCAAAGGTACTCTGCCTCTCCTCTTCTCCTTTCCTCCCCTCCTTAAGCAGCAATGGGCTGGAGATCTTTTTTCCATTCTGAATTAATGTTAATTAATCACCAAACGTGGACTAAGAAAATACTGTTGACCAAAAATGCCCTGGGTTCAGTGGAATATATAAACAATATTATAGGAACTTCTTTGGGTGTTTACTAGCTAAGACTCCATGCTTCCAATACAGGAGGCCCGGGTTCGATCCCTGGTCAAGGAACTAGCTCCCACATGCCTCAGCTAAGAGCTCGCGTGCCGCAACTGAAGATTCTGAGGGCCACGGCTAAGACCCCGAGTGGCCAGAAGAATATAAACAAGCAGCATTACTTCCGCCATCGGCGCCACCACGGTGACCAGCCCAGCACCGCCCTGAACACGGGCTGTTTCACATACACCATCTCATGCAGTCGTCACAGTGACATAAGTGTTATCGTTCACATTGAGCCAAAGAGGAAGTCAAATCTCGAGGCAAAATGGCTCGCTGAAGCTCGCTGAGTTGCGAGGTGGCCGGTCTGGGTTTGAAGCCAAGCCTGAGGAGCCCCAAATCCCACCACCTTCACCTTCAAAGTGCTGACGATACAACAGGGGAGTCAAGTTTAACTCGCTCTCATGGGAGGTGGTTTACCAGCATTGCAGGACAAAACAGAGCAAATGCCAAGACACAGGGTGCTGGAAACAGGTTTTGGAAGAATAACAAGGAAGACGGGTTTCATGAGGGCCAGACGTAGTCAAGAGAGACACTTGAGTTGTCCCTTAAGAGCTATTGCACTTGGTTTCCATAAAGAGTGGTTATTAAGATCAGTGCTGGGCTCCCAGCTACAACAACATCAGAGACACAAACCAAACTCAGGAAATGTGGACCTCCGCAAAGCAAGCAGAGACCGTCACTCCAGTGAGACCTATTTGGAGGTTGCGGGCATTTTGGAGGTTTCTCAGCGATCGCTGCCAGACCTGGGACCACCTGCCCTGCACCACAGGCTTCAGCTGCTGGCCGTGCTTTGGCCGCGCTGAGAGCAGGCAGGCTCACAGATGCAGGGCCGAGGGCATGCTGGGGGCCCTCTCTGCTTCTGAAGCGTGTTTGTGCAGACACGTCTTCCGAAACTAAACCCAACAGCCCTCCAAGCTGACAAGGGAGGCCATGTTCTTTCTTGTCACACAGTGTTTCCGAATGCCCATGGATGTAAAAGAAAGGAAACAGAACCCAGAAAGTCCAGGATATGTGATATTCCCAAACCACACAGCAGACAGGAAGCTTTCTGAATGAGAAATCCGCTCCTTTCTTAACGGATTTCCTTGTTGGTTTGGAGACTATACCGGCACTTTAAAAACTCTGAAAAGGGACAATTTTAATTCAGTACAGCTCAGTTTGACCAACTATTTCTGAGTACTTCCTTTGTGCCAGGCTCTGTGTGAGATTCTCTCACAAGATACTGGTAGATGCAAAGATAAGTAAGGCCGAGAGGGACCCTTATGGCAGAGAAAGCGGTGAGGATCTTGCTGAAGGAAATGGTGCAGAGCATGCTATGACGGCCCTTCCCCCGCATCCTCCTCCATTCCAGAGTGAAGAATGATCCATATGGTGACTTCCCTTGTGGCCAGGTGGGTAAGAACCCACCTCCCAGTGCAAGCGACACAGGTTCAATACCTGGTCTGGGAAGATCCCACACACCTCGGAGCAACTAAGCCTGTGTGCCACAAGTACTGAGCCTGCTCCCTCTAAAGCCCGTGCCCCGAAACAAGAGCTGCAACGAGAAGCCCACTCACCACAACCAGAGCGTGGGCGCGGCTTGCCACAGCTAGAGAAAGCTGGCACGCAGACCCAGGGCAGCCAAAAAACGTATAAATAGTTTTGTTAAAGGATGCATATGGAGAAACAGAATGAGGAAAGGCATTGTATCAAGGCAGCAAACAGCATGTATTTGAGAATCATATTTTCCTAAGATCTGAGCCCTGCTACCCTACTTGTTCACGTTCGGATGAGTTACTGTACCTCTCAGGTGCTTCCCAGGTCGCTCAGCTGGTAAAGAATCCTTCTGCAATGCAGAAGACCCCAGTTCGATTCCTGGGCTGGGAAGATCCGCTAAAGAAGGGATAGGCTACCCACTCCAGTAACTTGGGCTTCCCTTGCAGCTCATACGGTAAGAATCCATCTGCAATGCAGGAGACCTGGGTTCAATCCCTGAGTTGGGAAGATGCCCTGGAGAAGGGAACAGCTACCCACTCCAGTATTCTGCTTTGTACAATCCACAGGGCACAAAGAGTCAGACGTGACTGAGCGACTTTCACTTTCACCTCTCAGAGACTCAGTTTTCTCATCTGTAAAATGGGTGTGGTAAAACTCCCTACCTCACAGGGCTGCTGTGAAAGTCTATCAAGACCACGCAAGAAAAGCACTTAGCAGAGTCCCTGGCACATACTAAACTCTCCAATAATTTTTGTTTTCAGTCATAACAATTGCTGATAATGTATTGTTATTTTCATTAAACTTAGTGCCATATTTGGAATTTAGTAAGCATTCAATTATGGCTTGCAACAGTTATTATTGCTGCAGTTGCTGTTGAAGTATTTAACACTGCTGCTGCTGCTGCTGCTAAGTCGTTTCAGTCGTGTCCGACTCTGTGCGACCCCATAGACAGCAGCCCACCAGGCTCCCCCGTCCCTGGGATTCTCCAGGCAAGAACACTGGAGTGGGTTGCCATTTCCTTCTCCAAAGCGTGAAAGTGAAAAGTGAAAGTGAAGTCACTCAGTTGTGCCCAACTCTTAGTGACCCCATGGACTGCAGCCCACCAGGCTCCTCCATCCATGGGATTTTCTGGTGTCTGGAAAAACAGAACCGCTCAATGGACGCAGCTGGGATCCTTGTGTAGATCTAGAGCCCTGATGAGTAAGCATGGCACTCTTCCTGTGGGAGAATCTCTGGGAGACTGAGCCTATGGAATCCTTACCCATGATTAACTGTGGGAGGAAATATCCTTTTTCTCTTTCACCTCTACGAAAGCACCCTAGTCCCCTCAACCCTTCCAAGTCATCATAAGGTAAAATTCACCAAACTGAAGCCAGAAGCTTCTGGAACTCCCTGGCTAGGACACACACTACCCAGTGGTGTCTGTGCCTCTATGCTTGACACCAAGTATGCCTCCACTAGAGAAAAGATGCAAAGGGTCTGGCCCCGTGTTTCATTTCAATTGGGTTTCCCTTCCTTCAGGTACTGTCCCAGAAACTGCGAGCCTCCTGCAAGCCTTACACTTTCCTTGGATTCCACCTTCTGGCTTCCTTCCTCTTCCTCGTCTCCTAGGTAGAAAGTCTTCCTTTGTTTCAGAGGGTTACTGAAATACCACCTCCGCCTCCAGAAAGTCTCCCTGGATCGTCTTTCTTTGCCCAAGCTAGAAAAGAAATCGTCCCTGCCTCTGGGTATCCTCAGAATGTTCTCTGAGCTGTGTCAAACCATATCTTGGTTTTTAACCATGTATATGTTAGTCATGATTATGGATTGCCCGTGACAGAAAATCCACTCAAACCGGTTTAAGTCCAGAGGGAATTATCAGCTCCTCTGAAGGTCAATGATGTAACTAGATTCAGACGAGGCTGAAACCAATGTTTAAACGTTTAAACCGGCTTCACTGGAAATCTGGCCTTAACCTCTCAAATCTCACTGGCTCTTCAGCAGCGCGGTTCTCTGACACTATTTCCACCACGTGGTAGCTCGGGAGTTCCAGCTGAGCCCCTCGGAAGTAAAGGGTTCCAGCAAACGTCTTTCACTGGACTGAACTGGGTCAGGTGTCCATGCCTGGACCAATCACTGTGGCCAGGAGAGCAGAACAGGGGGACTGGCCAGATTGGAGTCACGTGCAGGCTGGTAGCTGGAAAGCAGGGTCAGCCCCATCCAAGCCATTGGCCTTAGTATGAGCGGTGGTTCCCTAAAGGAAGATCAGGGTTGGTACCCGGAGGAAGCAGCAAGTATGGCAGGTATAAAAGCTCTGCGGGTTCATCTTTTGGTACCTCATGAAGCCTAGGCTTTTTTCCTCATAAAGTAGATGCTCAATAAAATTATAGAATGAATGAAAAAAAGAAGGGATGAAAGGAAAATACTTACCTATTGGATTTGCATGCTTCCTCTCGGCTCAGTTATATTGGCCAAGCAGAGGTCGCACGTCCATCTGAGTATTTCTCCAACAATCTCGCCTAGGGAAAATCTCAGTAAAGCGGACATCACTGGCCTTCCATCTGGAGTCGAAAATGATGTCGAAGCTCCTAACACTTGACAATCCAAAGTGCCTCACACCCTATTTTTTAAAATGTCCTTAACCAAATATGTGAGAATTCACCATGACCTAGACCTTGACTCCTCTATTTGAATCTTTTTCTTTCTAGCCATTTCTGGTCATGAAAAAAGGGCAGGATTTCTGGCATCCTTCCTGCTTCTTTGTTATTAAAAGCAGGATCAGTTAATAAATAATTATGATGCTCAGTTTCTAGGGAACAAGGAGATAAGGGCAGGAACACTTGAGTCTCACAAATTACATGCTATAGGATAGATTTTCACCCAGAGTGGAGAACAGCCTAGCGTTCTTTTTCTTTCCTGTGGCATAAATTGTTCTAATTATATGTGCAAGATCCTCTATCCCCAAAGATATGAGTTGGAGGCACTGTGTCGGCTCTTTTAATTCCAAGCGGCATTTGCGGTTACGTGTTCCCAGCCCCCCTTGTTTTCAAACTGAATTGTTTCAGTGGTAGCTTGGTGTGTCAGCTTGTAAGTCTATAAAACAGTTTTATACCAGCTGGAGATTCAACATGCTACATGAATACATAACAGTGCCTAACCAAGAAGGTTTGTAATTCAGTAATTAGCTGTAATTAATGAACACAAAGTGAAGACTCATTTACAGTTTAAATTATCACATTAGCTCCTGTCACCCTCTATGTACACAAAACAGCAGGAATTCAATTATTTTTATTCTTCAAAGCTAATTTAAAATTTAAGGGATGCCATTACATGAAATAATAGGTAGGAAATGTAATCGAAATCACTGGGAACAGTTGGCCGTCCTTAGAATAAAAAAAAAAAATGCGATCGCTGACGATTTGGAAATGTTTTTTCATCTGTGAACAGATGAAGGATTGAAATCTCTGCTCTTTTCAGTGTATTTAATTTAAAAGAGGAAGCGAGTTTGGTGGCTGGTGAATCTTTGTACAGAGAGAATCACTGTGCATAATTGTAAAAGCAGTTGATAACTGATAATGCTGTTGATAGTAACAAGATGACAGCCTGGAAGACTCACGTTCCATTATCCTTAACTGGGGCTGAGCCTACTGCAACTGCACGGGGTTCCTGGAATTGTCACCCATTTTTAATGCATGATTTCAGCTCAGGAGGCCTTACGTCACTGTCACATTGCTGCAGTCCTCAATTCCTTGTACATATATATGATGAATATTCTTTAATTCACTCATCCAACATTGACCCAGCGCTTCCTCTCCCTCAAGACCACATCCTTGATCTCATGGAGCCAGCATTCGTGGGAAGAGACAGACAACGGTTCTCAAGTTTGTCTGTTCACGGAATCATGGGAGAAGCTTTAAAAATATCTGTCTTATCAGTGTCTGGGTCCCAGTCCCAGTGAACCAAACCCAATTTTCTGGGAATCAGGTATGGGCATCAGGATTTTTTAATAGATTTCCAGGTGATTCTAATATGCATCAGAGTTGAGAACTACTGTGATCGACTAATAAATGCAACTAGTAAATTAGCATTCTTTGGCGATGCATGCTGTGATAAAAATGAAGCAAGGGAATATAGAAAGTGACTGAGGGCTGCTCTGGAGTGAATATTCAGGGGGGGTAGCTCCTTGGGAGGAGACCTGAATGATTAAAAGAAAAAAAAAAGGAGCCAGTCCTGAGAAGATCTGTCGTTAGACCTCAGGCGTCAGCCAAGCTACACTAACCCCTCTCCCTTCCTTTCCTTCTCCTACTTCTCCTTCTTCTGTTTACTATTTATTTATTTGCATTTTATCCCTTTTAAAATGTGAACACTTCCTTAGTTCAAGCGTCATCCAAAAGCAAGCTGCAAAGCAAATTTGGCTCACTCAAACCATGTTCCAGAAAACAAACAAACAAAAAAACTCACACATGCAAAGGCCCTGAGGCAGATTTGAGTTGAATGCATTAGACTAGCAGAAAGAAGGCTTGAGGAGGTGGGGCTTAACAGGTTGTAGAAGAGAAAGAAGGCTAGAATTTTTAAATGTGGGTGGGCGCTTAGATGTTATTTTATGTATGATGAAAAGGCATTGATGTATTTCAAGCAGGGGAATGAATGGATGTGTGTATGTGTGTAAAAGAGACACCTGTGTTCCCACACTCACGACAGTGTATCTCTCTCTTCCACTTATCCCCTCTCATGGCAGTTCCAGGAAGGGGAGGAAAAACAAACCCGAGTGAAACGAGAGCAGCGTCTGCTGCTTTCGACTCTGGTACCACGCTTTCCCCTCCTCTTCCTATGATCATTTGTCTTTTCCTTTAAATAGGCCGCTCGGAGCGCACTGTCTAATTTTTCATAGGTGATCGACTGCTGAGTGGGGGTTTAGGTAGACAGAGGGAAGGCGCTGATAAGCCGGAGCACGGATTCTATTAGGGAAATGCGGAGGTAATTAATGAATCCTGCCAGTAATTGGGAAGGTGTGAATCCCCGTAATATCGTAATGATAGTCATCCGTCTGGGCACCCCCGTCACTCCGAGCCATCTCTCATCACTCTCTGATCTCAGACTCTTAGCCATGCAAATCTCCCTGACAGGCCGCTGTGTCTCTGCCTCCCTAATTGGCCGGTATAGAGTTGTTTATGAATATTGTCGGCATTTAGGCCTCAGTTGGAGCTTGTTCAAAAATCGTTAGCAAAGTTGCCTTAACGGCATCGTCAAGCGTGCACTCCCCTGTTTCGATATCTGTTTTAAGCCGGCAGAGGTTCGGGAAGAAATTAAGTGATGCACTGCGTGGCCTGGAACTCTGTGTGTGCCATGGTTATTAAGCCGTTTTTGAAGTAAAAACCAATTTACAGTAATTTCTCATCCCGCTTAGGGTAAAACTTCCGTTCTTGTGCGGGAACGGAATGTCTTTTTAAGAGCACGTCCTCCATTCTGAGTAGCGCATTTGAGTATATTAATGCCATCTTCAGACAAAACCATTTGCAAAAATTACAGTTTTGCATCAAGACTGGTTTCTAAATATCCGTCACCATTTCATTCCAAATGGGCACCTTTACGGGAACCATTTGCCATGTTTTCTTGCCAACAATTTTTCCTGCACTCAAGTGGCTATCATTTCATCTCCCCCAACCAAACTGGGTGATGGATTGTTTGAAATCCTACAAAAAAAAAAATTTTTTTTAAGCCCTTATGAATCTGGTAAGTGAGTTTAATATGTCTGTCATGATGTTTAAGAGGGATCTTTTAAATATTTAGAAAATATGGGAAATAGTATTTTAATATATAATCACACTTTTCATGTATTCAGATCTGAAATAGTCCAGTTCAGAGGGCATCTTTATCAATTCCAAACAGGAGAGAAATTTAGGAAACTCTGGTCTCCATTTTTCCCCCATGGAGGAAGAGAGAGGCTTGGGTGCAAAGGACAGCCCGATTCCAGAAGTCTTTAGGCTCATCTTCCATTGGCCAGCTGAGTGGCCTTAATTAAACTTCCCAGTCTTGCTAAGCTTCAAGTTTCCCATCTGTCTTCCCATGCCCACATCCCAAATGTAGTTTGCAGGTTTACAACACATTCATGGATATGGATATGGATGTACGTAGTATATGTATGTACATATATATGTAGGTTTACTCAGGTGGTGTAGTGGTAAAGAATCTGCCGGTGCAGGTGACCTGGGTCCCATCCCTGGGTTGGGAAGATCCCCTGGAGAAGGAAATGGCAACCCCCTCCAGTATTCTTGCCTGGAGA
>SJYV01033186.1:0-21233 GCA_006410875.1 Neotragus pygmaeus
GAAGATGAGTGGGGGGAATAACTCCAATGACTCTTTGGAAGCAGAAATAAAATCTCTACAGATAATCATGCTGCCTCATGCCCGCTGATCTTGGGGCCCTAAACTCGAGAAAATATTATGTCATCACAACCAGCCTGAAGATCAGTTAACCAACATTTCATCAGCATGAATTATCCTTATCCTCTCATCCAAAATGTGGCATGGGAAGTTCATTTATAAAACTTAATGTGTATGCTTTTCAACCTTCCAAAATTTCTATTTTTGTGAAATGTTTTATGATGTACAAGATATGTTAGGACAGCCATGCGCTGTGCAGTGCTAGGTCACTTGAGTTGTGTCTGACTCTTAGTGGCCCTATGGCCTGTAGCTCCCCAGGCTCCTCTGTCCATGGATTCTCCATGCCCTCCTCCAGGGAATCTTTCCCAGGCGGGAATTAACTCACTCTCTTACGTCTCCTGAATTGGCAGGCAGGTTCTTTATTGCTAGCGCCACCTGGGAAGCCCCTGGGACAGCCATCTCTGTATATAATTTATAAAGAAATGAGCAGANGCAGCCCCCACCAGCCCAGGTCTGGACTCACAGCTGTGTGTGCATGGCCGCCTCCTGCTGGACACACTCCCCTGGAACGCAGACCGGTGCGTGTGCATGTGCACGAGTGTGTGTGCGTGCGGGTTTGAGAAGTCTGATACTTTTCTGGAGGGACAATGCAGGGGAAAGCAGTCATTACATTTAGCGTGGGAAAGAAACCCCTTTTGTTCTTTACCAGAGACAGCCATGCTGGTCGAACCCTCCCTGCGTTTCTCCTAGGTTCATGACATCTTTGGCTGTGAGTGTGGGCGAATCTTCAGTTTCTCTGACATCTTTTTTTTGAGTTGAAGTTATCTATTTTTTAAAATTTTATTTATTTTTAAGTGAAAGATAATTGCTTTACAGTACTGCATTGGTTTCTACCAAACATCAACATGAATCAGCCATGTGTTTACCTTTTCTCCCACCTCCCTCCCCGTCTCACTCCTCTAGGTTGTTACCAAGCCCAGGTTGGAGTTCCCTGAGTCATACAGCAGATTCCCATTGGCTATCCGTTTTACATATGGTGATGTATGTTTCCAGGTTACTCTGTCCACACATCCCACCCTCTCTCTGATGTCTTTAGCTTTGGCAGACTGGCCGACTGGAGTTCATGGAGAAATGTCCACGTGCGCTCAGTTTGTTGCGTTTTCTTACAATGAAATAGGTGAGCATCTTTGAAGATGGTTGTCTCCGCTCATCCACAGTGAGACCCTGCTCCTTGCAAGGGCAGCAACCCGGACCTCCTCTGGCAAGACTGACAACTTCTGATGATGACCTTTTGAGTGTGGTATTGGCTATAAGTGATCTGGGGTGGGAGTCTCACAAGTCCCTCAAACCCAGGACCGGCGTCAAAGCAAGGGGTGAGCTGCTTCTAGGGGAGGATGTCTGGGATCTGAGATCCTCTGCTCCATAATGACTCACTGAACTGCTCTGCACCTCTTCTTTATTTCTCTATTTTTAAGTTGAATTAATTTTTTGACTATGCTGGGTCTAGGTTGGGGCTTCTCGCTAATTGTGGCTTGTATGCTTAGTTGCCCCAAGGAATGTGGGCTCTTAGTTCCCCAACCAAGTATGGAACCTGTGTCTCCTGCATTGGAAAGCAGATTCTTAACCATTGGATCACCAGGGAAGTCTCCGGCATCTTTCCTTTCTTCTTTACTTTATTTTAAAAAATTAAATTAAATTAATTAATTTTTTGACTGCACTGGGTCTTTGTTGGGGCTTCTCAAGTTGAGGTGCACAGGCTTAGTTGCCCCGAGAACTGTGGGATCTTAATTCCCTGACCAGGGATAGAACTTGGCATCCCCTGCATTGGGAGGCGGATTCTTTTTTTTTTTTTTTTAATTAGTTTTTTTGTTGAAAGATAATTGTTTTACAGATTTTCGTTGTTTTCTGTCAAACCTCAACATGAATCAGTCATAGGTATACATATATCCCCTCCCTTTTTGAACGTCTCTCCCATTTCCCTCCCATCCCACCCCTCTAGGTTGATACAGAACCCCTGTTTGAGTTTCCTGAGCCATACAGCAAATTCCTATTGGCTATCTATTTTACATATGGTAATATAAGTTTCCATGTTACTCTTTCCATTCATCTCACCCTCTCCTCCCCTCTCCCCATGTCCATAAGTCTATTCTCTATGCCTGTTTCTCCACTGTTGTCCTGCAAATAAATTCTGGAAGGCAGATTCTTAACCACTGGACCACCAGGGAAGTCCCTTGAGTCTCTTCTTTAAAATGGTGGTGGTGGTGACCCTCGATGTCATTGTGGCCACCCATTCATAATGCTCCTTCCCTGTCCCTCTAGTGGGTGGCAGTGGGTGGCAGGACCCAGTGACGTGGCTGGTGCCAGGAGCCACCCACCCGAAGCTTCTTTCTCCCAGATCACCTGGTGATCCCCAAAAACACTGCCCCCCCACTCTGATGACTGTGCAAGGAACCAGGCCCACCTGAATCATGAGGCCACTCCTGCAGCTGGTGCTGAGTCATCCCTCACAAGCCCTTCTGACTGGCGGACTGCTGCCGTCATTGGAGATTCACCTGAGTCTGCAGGTACAGCAGCGCCAGCCTGGGGGTGGGGGGAGGCACACAGGCTGAGGGAGGGGTGGTGCTGCGCAGGAATTCCCGTTAGCATCCTGACTCTGCCTGAGAGCCAGGTGCACAGGATGTGCTCATCGGGAAGACGAGAGGACAGAGAAGTTGGGGGAAGTCAGGGTGTCTTAGCATCAGCAAGAGTGCCTTCCGGTATGGCTGATTGGCGTTGTATGGCAGAAACCAACACAATACTGTAAAGCAACTTTCCTCCAATTAAAGAAAAGTGCCTCCTGGGACCCTGAGCTTTGGGTCTCTTTAAAACATGATCATTATAAACTTGGCCAAGTGCATGAAACCTGAAGCTCCAATACGTCGGCCACCTGATGTGAAGTCGGCTCTTCACATCAGGTGGCCGGTGTATTGGAGCTTCAGTTTCAGCATCAGTCCTTGTAGTGAATATCTGGATTGATCTCCTTGCAGCCCAAGGGACTCTCAAAAGTCTCCTCCAGCACCACAGTTTGAAACCATCAATTCTTCAGTGTGCAGCCTTCTTTTATGGTCCAGCTCTCACATCCATACATGACTACTGGAAATATCATAGCTTTGACTAGACAGACCTTTGTTGGCAAAGTAATGTTTCTGCTTTTGAATATGCTTTCTAGCTTTGTCATCGCTCTTCTTTTGAGGAGCAAGCCTCTTTAAATTTTGTGGCTGCAGTCACTGTCCACAGTGATTTTGGAGCCCAGGGAAAGAAAATCTGTCACAGTTTCCACTCCCTCCCATCTATTTGCCATGAACTGTGTTAACCACTCTTTAACTTCAAAATCTGTTCCATCGTTAGTTTAGATTTTCTCCTTGAGTCCTGCTTTATGCACTTCTCACATATCAAGTTCAGCACTGTCTTGCTTTCCTTGCAGTGGGACAATCCTATTTGGTGCCCCTTTTCTGTGTGTGATATAATGGGGTGGAAAGAATCGTGGACTTAGAGTCAGGATACCAGGTCCAAGCCCCCTGAGGTTTCAGGGACCAGCAGGTGGCCCTCCCATCTCTCCACCTAATCTTGCTGTCTCTTTTGGGAGTGATGGTGATAACCCTACCTTCTTTAGGGCTGTGGAGTCTAAAATAAAATCAATGTGCATAAGATAAAAAACAAAAAACAAAACTGTTGTGTATTCCGAAAAGCTCACATTGTGGTTCCATCTTAGTAGTTCCCTCATCATTTCTGTATCACTAGGTTCTCAAATTGTTTCCAGCAGAGAAGGCAATGGCACCCCACTCCAGTACCCTTGCCTGGAGAGTCCCATGGACGGAGGAGCCTGGTAGGCTGCAGTCCAAGGGGTTGCTAGGAGTCGGACACGGCTAAGCGACTTCACTTTCACTTTTCACTTTCATGCATTGGAGAAGGAAATGGCAACCCACTCCAGTGTTCTTGCCTGGAGAATCCCAGGGATGGGGCAGCCTGGTGGGCTGCTGTCTATGGGGTCGCACAGAGTCAGACACAACTGAAGTGACTTAGCAGCAGCTAAGCAGTCATGCTTAGAAACTGTGCTGTAGCTTAAAATTTTATTTATTACTAATTGACTTCTTAAGTGTAATTTTCGGTTTCCAGAAAAGTGAGGAGAAACTTCAAAGTTTCCTTATACCGCTTTATTCCCCCTCCATAGTTCCTTCTGTTATCACCATGCATTCAGGTGCTACATTTGCTACAATTGATGAGCAAATATTGACACATTATTATAAACTAAAGTCCATAGTTTTCACTGGGGTTCACTTTCTATAGGTTTAAAAAAACTTTATTGACATATAGTTGATTTACAATGTTGTGTTAATTTACGTTGTACAGCAAAGTGATTCAGTTATACACATATATATGGTGACTCAGTTACACATATATACATATTCTTTTTCATATTTTTTTCCCTTATGGTTTATCACAGAATATTGAATATAGTTCCCTGTGCTATATGGTAGGAACTTATTGTTAATATTAATAACAGCTTTCATTTGCTAATCCCACACTCCCAATACCTCCCTCCTCCACCCCCAGCTCCTGCCCCTTTGGCAGCCACACATCTGTTCTCTATGTATGTGAGTCTGTTTCTGTTTCATAGATATGTTCATTTATGTGGTATTTTAGGTTCCACAGGTGTGTGATATCACATAGGATTTCTCTTTCTGATTTACTTTGTGTAGTATAATTATCTCCAGGTCCAGCCATGTTGTTGCAAATGGCAGTATTTTCTTCTTCTTAGTGCCTGATCTTCCACTGACTCTATGCACCGCATCTTCGTTATTTACTCATCTGTTGATGGGCACTTAGGTTGTCCCCATGTCTTTGCTGGTATGAACATGCCACTGTGAACACCGGCGTGCATGTATATTTTTGAGTTCTGATTTTGTCCATATGTATACCCAGGAGTGGGACTGCAGGATCATATGGCAACTCTAGTTTTAGTTTTTGGGGAACCTCAATAGTGGCTACACCAATTTACATTACCACCACCAATGGTGTAAGAGGGTTCCCTTTTCTCGCACCTCTCCAGCATTTGTTATTTCTAGACTTTTTAATGATGGCCATCCTGACTTGTGTGAGGTGTACCTCACTGTAGTTTTGATCTGCATTTCTCTAATATTTAGTGGTGATGAGCATCTTTTCATATGCCTATTGGCCATGTGTATGTCTGCTCTGGAGAAATGTCTATTTGGGTCTCCTGTCCATTTTTCCTGTAGATCTTGATGAATATACAGTGACATGTATTGACCATTTCAGTATTGTACAGAATAGCTTCACTGCCTTATAAATCCCCTGATGTAGAATTTTTGCATAACCTCTCTGCAGTTAATTTGGTTATTCATTACTTCATTGTCAGAAAAAGAGTCATATCATTTGGGACTTCTGGTGATCCAACAGTTAATACTCTGAGTTCCAAAAGCAGTGGCCTTGTGTTAGATCCCTGGTTGGGGAACTAAGATCCCACATGCCAGGAGGTGCAGCCAAAAAAAAAAAAAAAAAAAAGTCATTATTTCATTGCTTTTCTAGCAAAGGGATGAATGCTTTTGTAATTTTCATCCCCCATTGCCACTTTGCTGGACACCAGGTTACATGTGTAGCACTATCAGAATGGAGAAATGTGTTTGCCTCCCAAAGACTCCATAATATTGGATTTAATTAGTTTTCCTAGCTTGAGATTAAAGACTGTACTTTAGAATAACTTTTCATCATCAAAACAATGAATACATGTTAAGACCTCCAACAATTCCTGTATTTATTCATTCAACATCAGTTTATTAAAGTGCATGCTGAGTCCCAGACCCCTTCCATCCCTGGGACTATAGAGGGGAACCAGATGGCCATGGCTTATTGTCTCCAAGGAGCTCTTATTTGTGCAGGGAGGACAGATGATAAACAAATTAGCAATTTTAAGATGTGGAATCTAGTGGTAAGTGCTCAGGGGTGAGGGGTGAAGTGGTAGACCTTTGGTTTGCCACCTGAGTATAGATTAGACCTCCCATGCCCTGTGGACCTTCAGAAACATCCAGGGTCCCATTGGGGATCAGCTGAATCAACATCCAGATCTGGGGATGTGAAAGCTCCCAGGTACTCAGTCCATCCAGAATTGAGACTATCCAGGTGGACAGGAGGGAGTAGGGAAGTGGTTTTGCTTTAAGACAAGGGGATGTCCTCTCCAGTTTAGTGCATTTGCTCAGGCAAGTTGAGGGGAGCCGTTGGCACATCAGGGAAGGGCACACAGGCAGGCAGAACAGCCTTGGCAAAGCTCCCAGACAGGCATGGTTTTCCGGTTACCACCCTGAGTGTTAGGCTCCTGTGCCTCCTTCACTATCATGGATGCAGAATTGCTTGGGGACTAGCCTGTAAGCTGGTCAGAATGGTTGTCATCAAAAAACTTAAAAACAGAGCTTCCCTGGTGGCTCAGTGGTAAAGAATCTGCCTGCACTGCAGGAGGGAGAAGGCAATGGCAACCCACTCCAGTACTCTTGCCTGGAAAATCCCATGGATGGAGGAGCCTGGTAGGCTGCAATCCATGGGGTCACTAAGAGTCGGACATGACTGAGTGACTTCAGTTTCACTTTTCACTTTGATACATTGGAGAAAGAAATGGCAACCCACTTCAGTGTTCTTGCCTGGGGAATCCCAGGGATGGGAGAGCCTGGTGGGCCGCTGTCTATGGGGTCGCACAGAGTCGGACACGACTGAAGTGACTTAGCAGCAGCAGCAGCAGTGCAGGAGACACAGGTTCGATCCTTGGGTTGGGAAGATCCCCTAAAGAAGGAGATGGCAATCACTCCAGTATTCTTGCTTGGGAAATCCCATGGACAGAAGAACCTGGAGGGCTATAGTCCATGGGGTCTCAAGAGAGTCAGACATGATTTAGAGACTAAAAACAAAAAACTTACAAACAATAAATGCTGGAGGGGTGTGGAGAAAAGGGAACCCTCCTACACTGTTGGTGCAAGTGTAGATTGGTACAGCCACTATAGAGAACAGTATGGAGATTCCTTAAAAACCTAAAAATAGAACTACCATATGATCCAGCATCCCACTGCTGTGAATATACAGCGAGAAAACCATAATTCAAACAGACACATGCACCCCAGTGTTCATGGAAACACTGTTCACAATAACCAGGATATGGAAGCAACTGAAATGTCCCTCGACAGAGGAATGGATAAAGAAGATGTGGTACATGTATACAATGGAATATTACCCAGCCACAAAATGGAACAAAACTGGGTCATTTGCAGAGATATGGATGGGCCTAGAGTTTGTCAGACAGAGTGAAGTCAGAAAGAGAAAAACAAGTGTTGTATATTAATGGAAATGTGTGGAATCTAGAAAAAATGGTACAGATGAACCTATTTGCAGAGCAGAAGTAGGGACACAGATGCAGAGAATGCACAAGTGGACGTAGTGGGAAGGGAAGGGTGGGACAAATTGGGACACTGTTATATATACATTACACATATGTAAAATAGATAGAGAGTAGGAAGCTGCTGTATATGCAGGGAGCTCAGCCCAGTGCTCTGTGATGACCTAGAGGGGTGGGATAGGGGTGTGCATGGGAAGGAGGCTCAAGAGGGAGGGGATATATGTATAGATACAGCTGATTCATCACATTGTACAACAGAAATTAACACAGAATTGTGAAACGATTATGTTGTTTAGTCACTAAGTCACAGCCAACTCTTTGTGACCCCATGGACTGTAGCTGGCCAGGCCCCTCTGTCCATGGGATTTCCCAGGCAAGACTACTGGAGTGGGTTGCCATTTCCTTCTCCAAGTGATCTTCGTGACCTAGGGATCGAACCTGCATCTACTGCATTGGCAGGCAGATTCTCTACCACTGAGCCACCAAGGAAGTAAAAAAAGCAATTATTTTGCTGTTGTTATTGTTTAGTCACTAAATTTTGTCTGACTTTTTGTGACCTTATGGACTGCAGCATGCCAGGCCTCCCTATCCTTTACCATCTCCCGGAGCTTGCTCAAACTCATGTGCCATCCAACCATCTCATCATCTGTTGCCCCCTTCTCCCCTTGCCCTCAATCTTTCCCAGCATCAGGGTCTTTTCCAATGAGTTGGCTCTTCCAAATAGGTGGCCAAAGTATTGGAGCTCAGCTTCAGCATCAGTGCTTCCCATGAATACTCAGGGTTGATTTCCTTTAGGATGGACTGGTTGGATCTCCTTGCAGTCCAAGGGACTCTCAAGAGTCTTCTCCAGCACCAGAGTTTGAAAGCATCAATTCTTTGGCACTCAACTTTTTTTTACAATATTAGTTTTAAAAAGCCCACAGAGCTTTCTCCTGCAATCAAAGCCTTAGGAAAGCCTCTCCCCCAATCCAGGAGGGCTTCCTGTCCATACTCATGACCCTCCTGGTTTGGGAGCTGGTTGAGTTAAGCTGGTGGAAGTGATGGAATTCGAGCTGAGCTATTTCAAATCCTAAAAGATGATGCTGTGAAACTGCTGCAGTCACTATGCCAGCAAATCTGGAAAACTCAGCAGTGGACACAGGACTGGAAAAGGTGTTTTCATTCCAATCCCAAAGAAAGGCAATACCAAAGAATGTTCATACTACTGCACAATTGCACTCATTTCACACACTAGCAAAGTAATACTCAAAATTCTCCAAGCGAGGCTTCAACAGTACATGAACCATGAAATTCCAGATGTTGAAGCTGGTTTTAGGAAAGGCAGAGGAACCAGAGATCAAATTGCCAACATCCATTGGATCATTGAAAAAACAAGAGTTCCAGAAAAACAANGATCTTCGTGACCTAGGGATCGAACCTGCATCTACTGCATTGGCAGGCAGATTCTCTACCACTGAGCCACCAAGGAAGTAAAAAAAGCAATTATTTTGCTGTTGTTATTGTTTAGTCACTAAATTTTGTCTGACTTTTTGTGACCTTATGGACTGCAGCATGCCAGGCCTCCCTATCCTTTACCATCTCCCGGAGCTTGCTCAAACTCATGTGCCATCCAACCATCTCATCATCTGTTGCCCCCTTCTCCCCTTGCCCTCAATCTTTCCCAGCATCAGGGTCTTTTCCAATGAGTTGGCTCTTCCAAATAGGTGGCCAAAGTATTGGAGCTCAGCTTCAGCATCAGTGCTTCCCATGAATACTCAGGGTTGATTTCCTTTAGGATGGACTGGTTGGATCTCCTTGCAGTCCAAGGGACTCTCAAGAGTCTTCTCCAGCACCAGAGTTTGAAAGCATCAATTCTTTGGCACTCAACTTTTTTTTACAATATTAGTTTTAAAAAGCCCACAGAGCTTTCTCCTGCAATCAAAGCCTTAGGAAAGCCTCTCCCCCAATCCAGGAGGGCTTCCTGTCCACACTCATGACCCTCCTGGTTTGGGAGCTGGTTGAGTTAAGCTGGTGGAAGTGATGGAATTCGAGCTGAGCTATTTCAAATCCTAAAAGATGATGCTGTGAAACTGCTGCAGTCACTATGCCAGCAAATCTGGAAAACTCAGCAGTGGACACAGGACTGGAAAAGGTGTTTTCATTCCAATCCCAAAGAAAGGCAATACCAAAGAATGTTCATACTACTGCACAATTGCACTCATTTCACACACTAGCAAAGTAATACTCAAAATTCTCCAAGCGAGGCTTCAACAGTACATGAACCATGAAATTCCAGATGTTGAAGCTGGTTTTAGGAAAGGCAGAGGAACCAGAGATCAAATTGCCAACATCCATTGGATCATTGAAAAAACAAGAGTTCCAGAAAAACATCTACTTCTGCTTTACTGACTAGGCCAAAGCCTTTGACTGTGTGTATCACAACAAACTGTGGAAAATTCTAAAAGAGATGGGAATACCAGACCACCTTACCTGCCTCCCGAGAAATCTGTATGCAGTTCAAGAAGCAACAGTTAGAACTGGACATGGAACAACAGACTGGTTCCAAATCAGGAAAGGAGTACATCAAGGCTGTATATTGTTACCCTGCTTATTTAACTTATATGCAGAGTACATCATGTGAAATGCCAGGCTGGATGAAGCACAAGCTGGAATCAAGATTGCCAGGAGAAATATCAATAACCTCAGATATGCAGATGACACCACTCTTATGGCAGAAAGCAAAGAGGAACTAAAGAGCCTCTGATGAAAGTGAAAGAGGAGAGTGAAAAAGCTGGCTNGGCTGGATGAAGCACAAGCTGGAATCAAGATTGCCAGGAGAAATATCAATAACCTCAGATATGCAGATGACACCACTCTTATGGCAGAAAGCAAAGAGGAACTAAAGAGCCTCTGATGAAAGTGAAAGAGGAGAGTGAAAAAGCTGGCTAAAACTCAACATTCAGAAAATGAAGATCATGACATCTGGTCCCATCACTTCATGGCAAATAGATGGGGAAACAATGGAAACAGTGACAGACCTTATATTTTTTGGCTCCCAAATCACTGCAAATGGTGACTGCAGCCATGAAATTAAAAGATACTTGCTCCTTGGAATAAAAGCTATGACTAACCTAGATAGCATACTAAAAAGCAGAGAGATTACTTTGCCAAAGATGGTCCATCGTCAAAGCTATGGTTTTTCCAGGGGTCATATATGGATGTAAGAGTTGAACTATAAAGGAAGCTGAGCACCAAAGAATTGATGTTTTTGTACTGTGGTGTTGGAGAAGACTCTTGCGAGCTCCTTGAACTGCAAGGAGTTCAAACCAGTCCACCCTAAAGGAAATCAGTCCTGAATATTCATTGAAAGGACTGATGCTGAAGCTGAAACTCTGATACTTTGGCTACCTGATGCGAAGAACTGACTCCTTGGAAAAGACCCTGATGTTGGGAAAGATTGAAGGTGGGAGGACAAGCAGATGACAGAAGATGAGATGGTTGGATGGCATCACCAACTCGATGGACATGAGTTTGAGTAAGATCCAGGAGGTGGCAATGGACAAGGAAGCCTGGTGTGCTGCAGTCCATGGAGTCGAAAAGGGTTGGGCAAGACTGAATGACTGAACTGAACTGAACTGAACTGAGTTCAGGCCTCTGGTGGGGAAAAAAAAAAGGTAAACTCCCCACCCATTTGGTGGTCCTTCGAATTACACCTGGGGTGTAATTGAACTAAAGAGCCAGGAGAAAGCCAGTGTAGGGGGCGGGGAAGGACAGTGAGTGAAGCCAGCTACAATCAGGAGGAAGGCATGCAGAGTTCACTCGTCAGTGCCATCCCTCTACTCCAGCAAGGTTCTTCCACTTCTGCTCCTCCACCAACGCTTTGCCACAAAGGATCTGGAGTGACCTTACAAAATCAAATCAGACAGTGAAAACAGAAACAATAAATATTCATTAAAAAGAGTAAAGAACTATTAGTACTTAGAATCAGTGAATTGAACTGCAGATGAATTTTCAGTTGAGCTTTGAAACTGTGGGAACTAATCCCCAAAACTAAATTTGTGGTTTACATAGTTGCCATTGTCCAGGAAAGGGAAATAAATTCGTGCATAGGGAAAGGAAACTTTTCCCTAGAACAGCTTCAAGGTGGGATTTTTTTCCCCCCTTGAATCTTTATAGAAAAGACATTAGTTAACATGTTAAGTAAATATCAGGAGCAAAGATGTTCTACAGAGTTAACTAAGTGTTTCAGTAAATATGGTGCTTACCACTTGGGACCAATATGCTTAAAGAATCTGTCTTTCCAGGCATTTGATCTCCATCTAAACTCCCTCTTGAAATGCAAATCAAAACTACAATGAGATACCACCTTACACCAGTCACAATGTTGTTCAGTTGCTCAGTCATGTCTGACTCTTTACAACCCCATGGACTGTAGCACTCCAGGATTCCCTGTCCTTCACTATCTCCTGGAGTTTGCTCAAACTCATGCCCACTGAATCAGTGATGCCATCCAACCATTTCATCCTGTTGTCTCCTTCTTCTCCTGCCATCAATCTTTCTCAGCATCAGAGTTTTTCCCAATGAGTTGGCTCTTTGCATCAGGTGGCCAAATTATTGGAGCTTCAGTTTCAGTATCAGTCCTTCCAGTGAATATTCAGGGTTGATTTCCTTTAGGATTGACTGGTTGGATCTCTTTGCTGTCTGAAGGACTCCCAAGAGTTCTCCAGCACCACAGTTTGAAAGCATCAATTCTTTGGTGCTCAGTGTTCTTTATGGTCCAGCTCTCACATCTGCACGTGACTATTGAAAAACCATGCACCTTTGTCAGCAAAGAGATGTCTGCTTTTTATTATGCTGTCTAGGTTTTTCATCGGTATCATCTCCATATCTGAAGTTGGTGATATTTCTCCTGGCAATCTTGATTCCAGTTTGTGATTCATCCAGTCCAGCATTTCCCATGATGTACCAAGCATAGAAGTTAAATAATTAGAGTGGCAATATACAGCTTTATAGTACTCCTTTCCCAATTTGGAACCAGTCTGTTGTTCTATGTCTGGTTCTAACTGTTGCTTCTTGACCTGCATACAAGTTTCTCAGGAGACAGGTAAGGTAGTCTGGTATTTCCACCTCTTTAAGAGTTTTTCACAGTTTGTTGTGATCCACACAGTCAGAGACTTTAGCATAGTCAGTGAAGCATAGGTAAATGTTTTTCTGGAATTCCCTTGCTTTTTCTATGATCCAACATATCATATACCAGTCAGAATGGCCAACATTAAAAAGTCTACAAATAACAAATGTTAGAAAGGATATGGAGAAAGGGGAACTCTTTTACACTGTTGGTGGGAAAAATATCAATTAATCAGAGCAGCCACTATGGAAAACTGTATGGCGATTCCTTAAGAAACTAAAAATAGAATTGCTATATGATCCAGCAATCACACTCCTGAGCACATATCCAGACAAAACTATAATTTAAAATGGTACATGCATCCCAGTGTTCATAGCAGCACTATTTACAATAGCCAAAACATGGAAACAAATGTCCATCCAGAGATGAATGGATAAAGAAAGAGTGATACATGTATACAATGGAATACTATTCAGTAATGAAAAAGAATGAAATAATGTCATTTGCAACAACATCAATGGACCTAGACATTATCATACTAAACAAAGAAAGAAAAAGACCATATAACTTACATGTGGAATCTAAACTATGACACAAATGAACTTATCTATGAAACAGAAACAGACTCACAGACATAGAGGACAGAATTGTGGTTGCAAAGGAGGAGGGGAGTGGAGCAGAGATAGATTGGGAGTTTGAGATTAGCAGATGCAAACTATTATATAGAGAATGGACAAATAGCAAGGTCCTACTGTACAGCACAGGAAACTATACTCAATATTCTATAATAAACCATAATGGAAAAGAAAAAAAGAAACTCCTTCTCTCCAGTTCTGTGACTTTAAACATCATCAGTATGCTGACAATCTTTTTTTTTTTCTCTCTCTCAAACCCTTACCTAGCCCGAGTTCATGTATCCAGTGTCTATTTAACCTTATTACATTTAATCATGTCATAATTTTTTAAGCTATCACTTGTACAGGGCTTAATATGAACCAGATATTTGTCCATTGAAACTTATATTCCATGAAACAGATACATCTATATCTGCAAATATCAAATGAATAAATGAAGACACAGAGAGTTAATAATCTACTTAAGATCAAATTCTTAGTAAGTCAAAAGTAGCAAATAAACACAAAGATATTGATGTGCTAAACAAAGACATGCTAGTTTTTGAGTGGAGGACAATATCCGAGTAAGCAGTGGGTTTATTGGTGGTGTGTTCATTAGTGATTTTTTTAACGACCATTACTTTCATGTTCATTGTTAACTTTGGGATTAGATAATAAATACATGGGGAATGAAAGATTCTCTGTAGTAACTTTATCACATAATTGTTTGGATTACATGAGATAACACTATCATATATTAGGATTTTGACATATAGTGTATGTTAAATGTGTGAGTGCATTGTGTATCCATTTGAAAGGCTTTATACCAATGTCTAGTCAAAACTATGGTTTTTCCAGTAGTCATGCATGGATGTGAGAGTTGGGCTATAAAGAAAGCTGAGCGCCAAAGAATCGATGCTTTTGAATTGTGGTGTTGGAGAATACTCTTGAGAGTCCCTTGGACTGCAAGGAGATCTAACCAGTCCATCCTAAAGGAAATTACTTCTGAATATTCACTGAAAGGACTGATGCTGAAGCTGAAATTCCAATACTTTGGCCACCTAATGAGAGGAACTGTCTCATTGGAAAAGACCCTGATTGTGGGGAAGCTTGAAGGCAAGATGAGAACCGGATGATAGAGGATGAGATGGTTGATGAGAGGTTGGATGGCATCACTGACTCAATGGACATGAGTTTGTGCAAGCTCTGGGAGTTGATGATGGACAGGAAAGCCTGGCGTGCTGAAGTCCATGGGGTCGCAAAGAGTCAGACACGACTGAGCGACCAAAGTGAACTGACACCAATGTTAATGGAGATTATTTCTCATTGGTTTATATTTTTAAAAGTTAACTTTTTTCATTTTCTTTTTTTAAATTGAAATATAAGTAATTTACAAAGTTATGTTAGTTTCAGGTGTACAGAAAAGTAGTAATTCATTTATACATATATATATCCTTTTTCATAAAAGTTGACATTTTTAATGCTAATTTTCTACATATATTCTTTTTTTCTCGTGTGCATGCTCAGTCACTTCAGTGATGTTCAATTCTTTGCAACCCTATGGACTGTAGCCCGCCAGGCTCTTCTGTCCATGAGGATTCTACAAGCAAGAATACTGGAGTGGGTTGCCATAGGTAATATGTTTTATTGTAAAACAAAACGTGAAGCAGTATAAAAGGGGTTGTTGTTCCGTAATTGTGTCCAACTCTGCAGCCCCATGGACTGTAGCACCTAGGCTGCCCTGTTCTTCACCATCTCCCAGAGCTTGCTCAAACTCATGTCCATTGAGTCAGTGATGCCATCCAACCATCTGGTTCTCTGTCTTCCCCTTCCCCTCCTGCCTTCAATCTTTCCCAGCATCAGGGTCTTTTTCAATGAGTTGGCTCTTCGCATCAGGTGGCATAAAAGGGGGAAGATGCATAATTCTCTCAATATTTTAGTGTGAGTCTCTTCCCCTGTATTTGGAAAGGGAAATGGCCTGAAGAACCCCATGGACAGAGGAGCCTGGCGTGCTACAGTCCATGGGGTCACAAAGAGTTGGACATAACTTAGGGACTCAACAACAAATCTACATTATTTTGAATGCCTATTTGTTCATGTTTATTTTTCACAAAAATAGGACTATACTGTGCACACTAATTGACTGATTAGAAATTCATGCAGTTTTGGAACCTGAGATGTATATGTATATAGGTTGTAACCAGAAGGATGAGTTCATGAGTGAAAAGAAAGCCTGATATATCTATACATTCTATTGGTCAATGTTTTCATGAATATTTGACCAAGATAAAGTGTCATTTTTAATATTAATTTCAGATACTGCAGGTTCAACTGCTACCTTTTTCCCTTGCTGCCTCTACTATAGAGGATGTGAAAGCTGAATTCTGTTTTTTTCCAGTTTCCCTTACACTTGGAGTGACTTTGGTGTGTTTTGCGCACTGAGATGCAAAGAGAAATTTGCTGGCACCAGCTTTTCTCCTTTGACTTCTTCCAGCCCCTATCCACAGATTGTCTAGAGCTCCAATAGCTATAATGTGACCATAACTTAAGACCATGAGAAAAAAAAAAAAAAAGAATCACAGAAATTCTGGCCCTAATAATGCTCAAGCCTCTAAACCAGTGTCAACAGCCCCAATCTCCAAATTTCTCATTACATGAGAAAAAAAGACATTTGTTTAGGCCAATGTTGGTTGGATTTTCTGCTCTTTTGACCAAATAGCTCCCTTAACTGATAAATTACTGTAAAAAAAGTGAATATATTTATCTTGCTTGTATATTGTCACCCTGCTTATTTAACTTATATGCAGAGTACATCATGAGTAACGCTGGGCTGGAAGAAACACAAGCTGGAATCAAGATTGCTGGGAGAAATGTCAGTAACCTCAGATATGCAGATGACACCACCCTTATGGCAGAAAGTGAAGAGGAACTAAAAAGCCTCTTGATGAAAGTAAAAGAGGAGAGTGAAAAAGTTGGCTTAAAGTTCAACATTCAGAAAACAAAGATCATGGCATTTGGTCACACCACTTCATGGGAAATAGATGGGGAAACAGTGGAAACAGTGTCAAAGTTTATTTTTTTGGACTCCAAAATCACTGCAGATGGTGATTGCAGCCATGAAATTAAAAAACGCTTACTCCTTGGAAAGAAAATTATGACCAACCTAGATAGCATATTGAGAAGCAGAGACATTACTTTGCCAACAAAGGTCCGTCTAGTGAAGGCTATGGTTTTTTCAGTAGTGATGTGACAGTTGGACTGTGAAGAAAGCTGAGCACTGGAGAATTGATGCTTTTGAACTGGGGTGTTGGAGAAGACTCTTGAGAGTCCCCTGGACTCCAAGGAGGTCCAACCAGTCCATTCTAAAGAAGATCAGTCCTGGGTGTTCTTTGGAAGGACTGATGCTAAAGCTGACACTCCAATACTTTGGCCATCTCATGAGAAGAGCTGACTCATTGGAAAAGACCTTGATGCTGGGAGGGATTAGGAGCAGGAGGAGAAGCGACAACAGAGGATGAAATGGCTGGATGACATCACTGACTCGTTGGACATGAGTTTGAGTGAGCTCTGGAAGTTGATAATGGACAGGGAGGCCAGGCGTGCTACAGTTCATGGGGTCACAGAGAGTCGGACTCAACTGAGCAACTGAACTGAACTGAACTGAACTGAGAACTTTTAAAGTCACTTAATTCCAGGGGAACATCACTGTTCAGGTTTGCAATTATGATAGAGCTGACTTTTATATTACAGTCTGACCTTTATAGATCTCGTTTGTAGCAGATGGGGATGCCCATGTGCTTCAAAAATAAAAGTAAACCCATGACCTTTAGTTCATGTGTTTTTAGCAGCTGAATGTGGTTTACTTGTAGAAATGAAAATTTCCCGGAAATGTTAATTGATTCGGTTTGACAATACTTACCACATAGTAAAATCGATACCATGATGTTTTTGTAAACTACTAACAAAGATGTTGGTATAGGGAAGGATCTGGTAGTTATAGGAGAGGTGTGGTTGTTTTGTTTTCTTTGTATTTAATAGACTTCAGAAAGATCGAGATTCTTTTCTCTTGAATGAGACCCTTGTGTATATATGGAAGTGATCTGATTTAACCTAACGTTTTAGTTTTCTATTGCTATGTAAGAAATTACCTCAGAACATAGTGGTTTAAAATAAAAAGAATTTACTGTCTCTCAAGGTTTCTGTGGATCTGGAATCCAGGTGGGGACAGCTTGTCTGAGCTCTACAGTCTGGGGCCTCAGCTGAAGACTAAATTCTGGGGGTTGAAATCATCTGAAGGTTCTTTTACTCATATGTATGGAGGTTGTTGCTGGCCATGAAGGAGGCCTAGCTGAGGTTATCACCTGCAACCCAACACAGAGCCTCTCTATGTGACCTGGATTTCCTTATAACATGGGGGATATGTTCCCAGCGTGGGCATCCAGAGGGAGAGAGTCAGAGGGAAGCTGCATTGCCTTTTATAGTCTATTCTCAGTGTGACACAGTGTCACATCTTCTACCTTATGTTGAGTGAGGCAATTATAAAGGTCCACTCAGATTCAAGAGAAAGGGACATACACCTCCTCCCTTCTTTGCTTATACACCTCTCAATGGAGGCAGGTCAAGCTCCCATTATAAAAAGAGCTCAGTTGTGTCCAACTCTTTGTGACCCCATGACTGTAGCCCACCAGGCTCCTCTGTCCATGGAATCCTCAAGACAAGAATACTGGAGTGGGTTGCCATGTCCTCCTCTAGGGATCTTTCTGATCCAGGGATCAAATTCAGGGGTCTCCTGAATTACAGGCAGAGTCTTTACCCTCTGAGCCATCAGGGAAGCCCATAAGAAGAGCAAATAGTATGAAATATGTATATGTGTTGTCGACTAAAAATATAGTCACAGTCTGAAAGTAGAGACTTATTTTATTTGGTGGGAATGTTTAGGACTCCAAGCCTGGGAAGGAGCATCTCAGTTGCCCCGAGAGACTGCTCCAAGGAGACAGGAGGGGGAGTCAAACTATACACAAATTTTCAACAAAGCAGACAGGCAGTCTGAACATCAAAGATTATTGTTAAATAAGGAAAACCAGATATCAAGTTAAGGAAGTGTTTTTCTATGTATGGGAAGATGCAAGAATCTGGGATTATTTGGGGCCAGCATCCAGCATATTTACAGAGAAATTTTTCTTTTTGAGTTCCCTTAGGGCCTTCTGGCTCACATCTGAGGGCTGTTAATTGCTGATGACTGTGACATCCTTAAGTTTCTTGAGTAGGGAGTGGCGTTGCTTGTCAACATGGCTCAGGAATTCATGGCTGCTGCTTGCTGGCATGGCTCAGAAATTCATATTAGAGGGCTGCAGTCTTGGATAGCTGTGACATCCTTATTTATTGAGATGGCAGGGGATATTCCATTTCACAGTGTTCTCTATGGAGAACAGTATAGAGGTTCCTCAAACAAACAAACAAACAAACAAAAACCTACCATATGATCCAGCAATCCCACTTATGTGTATATATACAAAGGAAATGAAAAGGACCTCAAAAAGACATCTACTGTCCCAAATTCATGGAAACATTATTCACAATAGCCAAGATGTAAAAACAACCCAAGTTTCCATCAAGGGATGAATGGATGAAGATGATGTGGTAGAAATATACAATGGAATACTGTTCAGCCACAAAAGGAAGGAAATCCTACCATTTGTGACAACACTGATGGGCCTTGAGAGCATAATGCTGTATGAAATATCAGACGGAGAAAGACAAATACTGTATGATATCACTTATACATGGAATCAAAAAAAGTCAAACTCATGAACAGAAAAAAAAAAAAAAAAGGAATAGAGTGGTGGTTACCAGGATCTCAAAGAGACGACAGGGAAATGTTGATCAAGTGTACAAAATTCTGGTTATGAGTACGTTTAGGGGACCTAACGTATAGCATGGTGATTATAGTTAATAATATTGTATTATATACCTGAAAGTTGTTAAGAGAGTAGATCTTAAATGTTCCCACCACAAATAAAGACATGGTAATTTATGTAAGGTGATGGAAGAATTAGCTAGCACTTTGGAGGTAACCATTTTGCAATATGTGTGCAGCAAATCAACATGTTGTGCATCTTAAACTTATACCATGTTATGTGACAGGTACATCTCAATAAAGCTGGGAAAGAGGAGGAACAAGATGGCGGAGGAGTAGGTGGATGTGGAATACATCTCTCTCCACGATACATCAAGAATACACCTTCAGGCACAGAAATGCATGGAGAACAGCCGCTGAGGGTGGACAGGAGTACCTCACCAGCAGAAAAGAATATGTAGACCCACACAAAACTCAGTAGGATGAAGGAACTAGGGGGGAAACGAGAGGGTTAGTAGGACTGGACCTGCCTTTGGCGGGTGGGGGAACTGAAGCAGGGGTCCAATCCCCACACTGGGGCATCTGAGTCAAGGGAGAAACATTTAAGGCTGAGAGGGAAACAGCTGATCTGTGGCAGCCTAAATGAAATGAGAATCAGACAGTCCTTGCTGCAGCCAGATGGCGCAGCAGCTGGGAGCTGGAGTTTAGGGATTGTGGAGCAATCCTAGGGCAAGGGCTGCTGTTGACGGCAGAGAGACAGATCAAGGAGATGTGAGGGAGGAGACTGTGGTGGGAAATGCCTGTGGAGGAAAGCCTGGCAGCCATGGCAGCAAGGCGATACTGCTGAGTCACGTGTAGGGATGGAGCCATCACCATAGCCTCTCTCCCCCTACACAACAGCCTCCACAGCTGAGCAATAGAGAGGCTGGCCCATGAAATGCCTAATGCACTGAACTACAGAGTAGGACCCACCCAGGGTGCCCCTTTAAGTGCCTGATGCGCGGAACAACAGAGAAGGACCCCAGGCAAGAGACAGGTGCCTGAACAGGCGGAGCTACAGAGAAAGACTGGCCAAAGAGGCCTTCTGATGGTCAGCTATAAGAGGCTTGAAAAAAGACTCTGATAGGGCCATGACTCCTGTGGTGGAGGCAGTCCGTGTCACTGCACTCTTGGCGCTGCCAGGGTACTCTCAAGCCAAGTGGCTGCGCTACCTTCACACTCAACTCACTGGGGCAGAGCTTCCAGAAGCAAAACAAGTCTTGCGCCTATGCATGCTGGGTTGCTTCCGTAGTGTCCTACTCTTTATGACCCTGTGGACTGTGGCCTGCCAGGCTTCTCTGTCAGGGAGGGGGGTTCGCCAGGCAGGAACACTGGAGCGTATTGGCCAATACTGGTTGCCATACCCTTCTAGAGCACTATATTTCCTGCTGCCCTAGCCGCCAACTCCCCTGAGTACCTAGTGCTGCCAGAACCCCTGCGACTCAAGCAGCTGCACCACCTCCACACCTGGCCCTCACAGGGGCAAACACAAATCCTCCAGAGCAGCCTCAGGAGCAAACCCCAGTGGACGACCCATATCCAAAGGTGGAAATAAAACCGCAATTGAAACCCAGGTGCAGTGTGACTAAGGAAGAAGACCCCAAAACCCTCCCACTAGCTGTACAAGTTGCAAATTAAATCCACACGATCAGCTAGGCAGACTCTGTGTCTGTGGAATATATAAAATGTCATTGAGAGCTCCCAGAAAAGAAAATGCACTAGTTCTGATAGCTGTGGACATTGGAGGCAAGAACACAGAGGAGTCGGAGCAGATTAGAATCTGAGCTGCCCTCATAGCAGGTTCAGAGATCAGCACAGCATTAGATGGCATGCTAGGGAGGTGAAGTGGACTGTGACTCCCAGCGACAGAAAATATTCTGACAGCAGTGACTCAAGAAAAACATCTATTATTCTTATGTTTTGACTTGTCCTGTAGATTCTTTTGGATTTTTACCCCCTTCTGTTGTAGTTGTCAATTTTATTGGCACTATGAGATCTAACTAAGCTTTTGAGGTTTTTTCTTTTCTTTTTTCTCAGTCACCCTGTTTATTGTTATTATAAACCTCTGCCTCTATATTAGGCTTTTGCAGTTCTGGGGAGGTTTTTTTTTTTTTTTTTTTTTTT